>OY019132.1:18148498-18690998 GCA_955652365.1 Eristalinus aeneus | reverse complement strand
TCCAAACGTCTTGTACGCAGACTTTTGCGTGTGTGTTTTTTATGCGTTATTAAGAAATGCATTAATTAAATTCCTAATTCTTAGAAATTGAATGGAATTTTAAGAGTGTTAGTGTATTTAAGTGTGTTAGTGTTAACTCGATACATGCTTTAATAGCTGAAAAATCTACGTTTGAAGTTGATGTTTCTGCTTTTTTTTTCGTTGTACGCAGACATATGCGGGAGTGTATTCAATTTTTTTCTGTGTTCAACTTTACTTTCCTTCTTGCACTAAATCATTTAAGAAATGACTTTTGATTCGTACGAAAGCTGGGTTAAGATCTGTTGGGCTATGCACCGGGCTTAAATACGGTCACTCCTGCATACAACGCAAACATAGAAACAGCGATTGGCAAGAGTGATTCTGCGTTTGATTTCGGTACTGGTGTTTACCGTGGAGCCAAAGTAGACGAAGTCCTTGACTATATCGAAGTTTCTGCTACCTAGTGTGACGCTCTCTCCGAGATGTCGATATTGTGTGTCCTTCTTTGATGAGAGCATTTACTTCGTTTTGCCCTCATTAGCCGGTAGACCCATTTAAGCCGCTTTAATGCCAGCAAACGCCTCATGAACGACTAGCTGTGTTCGTCCAATCACGTCAGCGTAGGCTAGCAATTGCACTGACTTTTTTAAGATCATACCTCTGGAGTTGACTTGTGATCTTCTGAGAAGTCACATGACAGTGCATAACAGCGACAGTTCTCTATCGTCATCCTACACAATCTGACGATTTTGTTAGGAATGCCAAAACTATAAAAAAAATATTTAACAAAAAAAAACATAATAAAAAACTATTAACAGATAAATAAATAAGAAAATGAATAACAAATATATAAATAAGTAGCAAATAAGTAAATTAATATAATAAAAATAACAATAAAAATTAAATAAATAAATAAGTACATAAATATAGATAAAAATAAAAACACAAAGATCTGCTAATTACATTTTCATATGTGTAAATAAATTTTCCAACTTAAGCTAAGCGACATTAAGATCGTTAACGATACGATTTTCGGGTATGCTACATCTTATAAGAAAAGAGTTAGTTACCCTCCCTATTCTGTCAAAGAATAGAGAATAGAATAGTGCCAAGGTAAATTAAGTAGTTTATTTTGTTGTATCTGTAACTTTTTAATATGTGACTTATCACAATTATTCTACATTGGACAATCATAGAGCAAGAGTGCTTGAAAAATGACTTTATGTATTATTATTTTATTTTGGTCGGATAGGAGAGATTTTCTATTTATAAATGTATATAACATTTTTAGGGCAATGCTTATTTTGTGCAGAGTTTTGGTTATATGTTCTTGAACTGTCAGTCTTTTGTCATGATGTGTACCCGGGTATCTAACTGTGTTCTCCCAGGCTATATGCTGCCCCAAAACCATGATATGATTAGATGGGAGAAAACAAGATCTTATTTTTCTAGAGAAAAAAAAATACTTGATTTTCCATTTTTTACTATACTTACTAAAAGATTCCATGGCATTTTTTTTTCAATAATTGGAGCGCACTAAAGGGGTTGTGTATACCCTTAAATGACTGGAATTAAGTCACAGCACGGGACGAAGCTATAGAGGAAGGAGAGGGAAAGAGGTACCGATGCACATTGGTTTTAAATGCCTGTGAATTGTAATGGGGGGGAATTAAGCTGGGAAGAGCATTCCATATTCATGTGGTGCGGCTAACGAACGAGTCTCTAAACTTAACTGTACGTCCGAAGGTGGGCTTAAAAGTGATGATAGTTCATTAATAATAGCATAAATAAGATTCGTCTCAATATTGAGACCGACCTTATGCGACGATAGTATCCAGTGTCATCAGCATATGTCGGAAATTCACAAAATGGTAGATCTTGTACTTCTTGAGTCTTTTCTGGCGTAAAGTGAAGATATGGTCTTTCGTGGTATCTCTGGTCTGAAACCACACTAATAGGGACCTATCAGGTCATGGACAAACTGTTTCGGACGCTCACACAATACAGCAGAGAGCATCTTGTATGCGATGTTGAGAAGACTAACCCCTCGGTAGGTGGCGCAGTCAAAGGGGTCTCCTTTTTTGTGGACAGGGGAAACGGCGCTGAGATTTCACTCATCGGGCATGCTTTCCTCCGACCATATCTTACTGATGAACTGGTGCAAGAGCCCAACCAGGTGTTCTCCAGCTGTTTTAAATAGTTATGCGGACAGTCCATCCGTTCCAGCAGCTTTCATCGACTTTAGCTTCGATATTGCTATCTTCACATAGCATTGCTATCTTCTAAGTCGGAGGACGGAATTCTTGTCTATCATAGTCCAAATTCAGTAGAACATTCTCCCTAACAGCGGAACGTGGGCCGTCATCGCCATTAAGGAGTCTGCATAAATGATCCCTAAAGATTCTCAGCGCAAACTGCGACTCTACCACAAGTCCATGTTGGTCCCGGTAGGCTTCCGTCCGAACTTTGAATCCTCCGGACAGATGTTTTATCTTTCAGTAAAACTTTCGGACACCTCTCCTCTTATGAGAAGCCGGTTCTCTTCCCTTTTTCTCTATTCGTAGAGCTCACGAACAGCCCTCGTTGTTTGATGCAGCGTTGCCTTATAGGCGCCTTGTTTGGCTACATGCGCTTGACTGCACTCATCGTCAAACCATGGGTTCCTCCTGGGTGGTGACGTGAAATCCAGCACATCAGTAGCAGCTTCTTTGACGGCTTCTTGACGAAGTTTCCAGTCTTCTTCTATGATTAGTGCAGGCAGCATCGAACTTTGAGCGAGTTTCAGGGAGATTCGGTAGGCAAAGTTCCCAGCAATCAGTTGCGATTGTAGCTTTCCGACGTCAGACCGTAATGGCATGTCTCAACTTGGCTACAACAAGGTGATGATCGGAGTCAATGTTGGCACTTTAAAAGGTTCGGGCATCGAGAATATTGGCGAAGTATCTGAAGTTGTTCACAACACGATCAATCTGATTGACAGTGGATTGATCAGGGCATCGCCAGGTTCCTTTGGTAATGTTCAGGTGTGGGGAAGTCGTCTTTCATGTTGTCATTTTTAGCCTTGTCTTTCTCGAACAAGAAATCCGCATCGACTTAAATGCTGCATTCTCTTTCTGCAGCAATAGCTGCATCCCATCGCGGTGGATAGCCTATGGTGTCTGCTTTGTAGCAGGCCAGGGCCTCCGAAAGTTCTTCGGCTGCATGTGGTCTGTTAAGCGACCTCACGTACAAAGCCGAAAATCGTTGTCATTATCACGTTTGCATGGGTAGTCAACAGACATTGGTTCACCACACAACGGGTGTGGTGATGGCTATCCAGGGGGCGCCTCTAGGAGGCTGTATTTCATCTTGATCTGTGCACTAAGGAGGATAGCGTTGGCAGCTCGCCTGGTTGAACGTGATCAACAACGCTACCTCGTGTGAACAGGCTCATACCATGATAATGATTTGTTTTGTCGTGTCTCTGTCAACTTCATTTTCAATTTTTATTATAATGCGATTCGCTCATCTCCCTTTCTTAGTTTCGTTCCTATTGCCAACTTCCTCGATTTCCTCAATTGTGGAAAAGGCTTCCAGATTTTAACGGCATAATAGCAAAAGATACCATAAAGATCTTTGGAAAGCTTTTGAATGCTTACTATCGATTTTCACGTGAAATTAAGTAAAAAATAAAATCAGAAGCACACTTGTGAAACATTTGAATCAATGGAGAGTAGCCCTACTAAGTTGGGCATACGACACCACGATATGAGGGATGTCCTTCATTCCAGTTTGGAATATGTCAAAGCGCAAAATAAACAGTTATAATAATGTTCGTTTGGTTGCCAGTCGCGGATTGCAGTTTTCCAACCAGACTTCAATAGTTTGAAGACACTGAAATCTGCTGGTTGCGTGGTGTGAGTGGTGTTGGGTGGGAATGTGTATAAAATAATTTGGTTTTTGCTGCAGATCTCACTTAGTTTCATTGTTAAATGCGACTTTTCGCGTCAACAAACAAAATTACCGGTCGTTTCATATCATGAGCTAATAATAGACACAATTGGCGATGTACTTGAAAAAGGTTTCACTCCTCATCCAACCACTTTAACTTCGTCAATTCTGGCATTATATCGATTATCTATTTCGCCAGCGTTTCTTATTTCGGTAGATATAACCACGACACAACAGCGCGCGCGAATTTTCGGCATTAAATTGTCTCCTTACACTTACAATACCCCATTGATTAAGCTAAAACTTGACATGTGTGTTTGTAATTTACAACTGATCACCATAATGCTACTTTTTGTACATATTTTCCTTGTTATTTTGAAATAAATTAAGTTCTGTCTGAATACTAACACCGCCCTTACCCAATGATACTTTGGTATAGAAAAAGACGATATGCTGACGTGCTGCTGACATCACTCAAACAGTATTAATTGTCTAAGAAACAGCTTCTCAAACTTCGCTGTTCGTATGTCTGTAGGTCTGTAATGTTCTCTGTTTGTGCCCATTTCAATTTCAGCATACATATTCTGGAAGATGTATTGTACAGTTAGGAAAACCTAAAACGTAGGGACTCCTTCCTTATATCAAAAGATATATCGCAATTGTTTGCAGATCGGATGTAATCCATCTCCATGGTCAACATTTTGTGATTGCTCACATTTTATAAACAAATGTAGATGTTATGATCAGAGGTGGGGCTGCAAATTTACCCTTACATTTGCTTGTAATAAAACAAAATTTGATTTGCTTAAACTTATTTTTTGTGATTCAAAACAAGCTCATCACTTCTTTATCAATAAATAGGAAGAACTAAATCAAAAAATTAATTGTATTAATGAAAAATCTTCAATCACCCTGTGAACCTTCTGTTTTGAAAACAAAATTATAATGCGATATGAACACACCCATTGAAGAAATGTCATGTACTTCAAACCAGGGGCCTGCAAGGGCCAATTATCCCTGCTTCAAACGGAACTTGTGATTTAAATCAAATTGGCGGTATAAATGTCGTAAAGTAATTCGTGCAGGTTGCGTCTATTTGTTTTTATAATGTGTTTTGTGTCTTATAATTAATTAAAGGGTTTTATTTCACATATGCAAAATAATGCCGTGTTATATTTGTAAAGGAAGAAGTGACTACTACCAGAGGTTGGATCGTTCTAGGATGCGATTCATAAGAAAAGTGTACACTGATTTCAATGTGGGTTATTGCATAGATTATTTGCCAGGCGAAATTTACTCTTGTAATTTATTTTATAGGAATCTTCCTATTTGTGCATGAAGTGTTTTGAAAAATTTGAGAAAATTTTTAAAAGTAAAAAAAAATCCAAAGTCAATTCCTCGGCAATATCAGTTTCGTCTAATATCTCGCTAAGAACAGTTTCATCGAAATCAAGCAGTAAAAGTTCTAAAGAATCTACTAGAAGGGATGTATCCTCCAAAGAGAACACACAATCAAATGGAAGCCCGCCACTTCGTTTTCTTTCGCATTCCCTTACAGCGGCGTCTGATAATTCGGAAGATTCGACCGATAGAATTGTTAATATGAACAGAGATCTTCGATCACTGCGAGATTCATCAAAAGTTTCCCAAAATGCAGATGTGGTTGTAGCTCGTGAAGGGGCTAGGGGAGCAGAACAAAGCGCCTTAAGGCGAAAACGGACGCGGGAAATAGACAATTCCGAGACGCCGGCTGGAAGAAATCTCACTGAAATTAGTACAAGCGATGACGATATAGTGTCAGAAATTCCATCGAGTGATTTGGCGACGGTTGGACCTGTAGTTAAAAGTTTGTGAACCAAGATACTTTCGAATGCCTATGACACATTAACCAAAACTTACTGTTTCAGGACGGAAGCAACCTGTTGTCTATTTGAATCAGGACGTGATGGATATTTATCTGGCCAACACGTCGGGCGGATGAAGATATATTATTTTGTAAAAAATGTTCAGCTAACTTTATGATCAATTAAATAGTTGTTAAATATGATTTCAATTAATACCTTTATTTATTATCTAAAGTGTAGCATACTAAAGAGACTTCGTCACTTAAGATATTAAAACCTTAATCAACCATAAAGACTAAGTTTCAATTTGTATTCCGTCTTTTATTGACGTAAAAATTAGACTACAATAAACCCTGGCGCTTCAAATCTTCGTATGTTTTTCGATTTACAACATTCCCTAACGAATCCTCGAACTCTTCTTCTTGGTCGGCAATCCACCGTTCGCTTTGTTTCTGTGACTTCAGCTTTTCCCATACTAAAAAAATTAATAATTGAATTTAACTTATAGAATTCGTAAAAATACCTACGTGTAATTGCATCTTCAATTTGAGTGACGTTAGCGAAATGAGCAGTGTTTGGTATTCCTAAACAGCGCATACCGTGGGCATGTCTCCACTCAGCAAAATGACGTTGAAATGCTTTGGGACCTTTGTACGTGAAGTTACCACAAATTTCACAATTGTAGTTGATGTTCAGACCATGAAGTTTGTACAACCAATAAGGAATTGGTTTACCGTCCCACCCGAGGGGAAGATTCTTTGGATTGTACGGGACATCATCGGCATCATCTTCATCATTTTCACTTTCACTGGCTTCGGCGTCACTGTCATCACGCTCTCCCCCAGTACGCGCTTGTTTGCGTTGAACATTCTCCTTTGTTGCACTTCGCTGCTCTGATACAAACTCTACACATCTATACAGAATTGCCTCTAGCAGAGCAATTTCTTTTTGGCGAGCTTGTTCGCGAGCGCTAAATTTTCCACACGTTTTTTTAGCCATTAAAGACGGATCGAGGTTCTTCTTTCCTTTTGTTGAGAACAGTCTTTGCGCACGCTCCTCCAACGTTCCCCCGCACTTCAAGCCAAGAGCCATCAAAGCTGACTTAAGTCGATCAAGTCCCAAAGACGCTAGCTCTTCCCAACTAGAGAAAGCTGACAAATCAAGGTGCGCACCTGTATTCGCCAACACTGACTCCGTTTCTTTTGGCCATCCTGGAAATGTTCCATTTGCCCATTGTTTGTGAAATTCTACCTCTAACTTTGCCAGTTCAGCGTCGATATCCAATAAAGGTTTGATCCGAACAATATAATTGTAGAGGTAGTCGTTAAGACCTTCTAAATACTTTTTATATTCCATATTCTTACGCTCCTTAGGGATATCAAAGACGTGATCGAATGTCATCAAATATGTAATATAGTCGACTTTTTCTATACCGCGTATATTTATGTAATTTTCGTAGCACTCATTTAAGTCCAAATAGCGGCCACCACCCTCTTCATCAGTGAACTCGACAAGACCAGACATCTCGTCCGGGTTGTTGTATGATTTGGTAAGTTCGTCGAATTCTATTGAAAGAGGGACACTTATCTCGTTTGGATGCTTCTTATAAAACTCTTTGATTTGCTTTAAACGTGCATAGAATTCATTGAATTCATTTGGTCCTGACAATGCTTGAACTTCTGCCTTTCGCTCATTATCTTTGTCCTCATAAAGTTCCTTTAACTTATGGGTGGCGTTATGATGAAGCTGAAAAAATTTTTTAGAAATATACATGTTCAGATTTCGAAATATTTACCTCTAGCAAGTATTTAAGACGATGTTCTGAATAAATTTTCTCCTTTTCCTGTAATAATTAATATTTATAAATGTCGTAAGTAAATGTCGTTTTCATTTCTTACGCCCGGTTTTCTATTTGCGTACTCATCGACCATGAGTTTAATAAGTCTTTCACGTTCCTCATGATACCGGCGTTGTTGTTCCAGAATAGTTTCCATTCTACAATCCTAAATTTATATGACCAAATACAACTTCGTATGAATTCCTTTTTTAAAACCTGGTTGCAAAAACTGTCAATGTCAACAAATAAACGTTTTCGCTTGACAGTTTATCGAGTTTCGTTCATTAAGTCGCTTCTGATGCCGGTCATGATGTGGCTTAGTAAAATATGCTAAGGTAGTGCTAGAAACTAAGTAGAATAGTATTAAGGGAAATTAAATTAAAAAGTATCTCTTGAAATTAACGTAGACAGTCAATTTTAAAGGCGTTTTCCAGTAATATCAGTGTTTTACAGATTTTCTAATTTATGATATATGTTCAATGTGTGAAAACCAAAGAACAAATAATAAGAGGAAAAGATAACCAGACATTAGGTCTGTTCCAAATCATTTGTGTACAGAAATTCGTAGTTAAGTAGTTTGGGTAAATATATCTATTGCAGAGAATAACTCTACCAAAATTTGTGAAACGACTTTTCGTAGAAATTCGTAAACAGCTATCGGATGTTTGAAATTTCAGAGGTTTTTTTGTTTTCATTTTGACAGCCATCTGCTGCCCACAGACTTTACTTCGGCAGCAATTCGAAGAGAGGGGAAATATTTTGCTCTCTCATGAGCTCTCTCTTTTACGAAAAAATCAACTAAATGAACGCTTTTTCGTAGTTTTTCGGGCAAATTCGTAGGCCTTCGTAGCAATTCAGAGTAATTGGAACGGACCTATTTCTATATCTTGTATCGAAACTGTGAATGTAGAAAAGTGTTTCACTTGATTGATACGGTAGGAAATTCATCCGCTACTAAAGTTTTTGAATACTAGGTCTGTTCCAAAACATTTGTGTTTAGAAATTCATAGTTGAGTAGTGTGGTAGTACTGTATATACTACCTTACCGGACATACATTGCCCTCACAATACAGCGAACAGATACAACTTCACCTCGTTGGAATTATCTCCGACACCAACCACCTAACAAAGAAGACTACTGCAAAAGAATAGTAACAATGGTCGCAGTATCTGGCTTGTTTAAATAGTTGAAAACGCAGATCACGAAATTCGAATAAATCTTGTTTAAATTAAAATAATTAATGTGTTTTTTCCTAACAACCACAGTAGTTTGGGTAAAAATCTCCTGCAGAGAGTAACTCTACCAAAACTTGTGAAACGACATTGCGTGGAAATTCGTAAACAGCTTTCGGATGTATGAAATGTCAGAGGTGTTTTTTGTTTTCACTTTGACAGCCATCTGCTCCCCACAGATTTTTCTTCGGCAGCAATTTGTAGAGGGGAAATATTTTGCTCCCTCATGAGCTTTCTCTTCTACGAAAAAATCAACTAATGGAACGCTTTTTCGTAGTCTTTCGGGCAAATTCGTAGCCATTCGTAGCAATTCAGAGCAATTTGAACGGACCTACTGTTGATTACCAGGCAAGCTTATCTGGTTCTCACTATCACAGCAAGCTTCTTTAAAAAGTAGCGGTAGTGTGCGTTGTTCAAACATGTTTCTCGAGAACTTAGCTGATTTAGCCAAATAACCGATTTGCTGTCACATCTTTCATCTCACATACACGGATGCTTTAAAAAAAGTAATTTAATTTATATCTGTTTTCTTGTCTCTGATTGTTTCTTGCAGCAGATCAGTCCTTTTTCCCGGTTACATGTTATGTACTCCTCGATTGCTCGACGACCCAAAGGGTCGGGCTTAGGGTTTGTATATGGAAAATTACATTAAGTGTGAAATTCCAGCCTTTCTTGTATGGTTTATCGAATAATCGAGTCATTCCAAAAAAGCATTCAAGGCTGTTTTTTAAAAGATCGACAGCACCTGCCGCTGACAATGTTCGTCGCTAGTTTTTAAGACTTTTTATCTTCCATTTCTGCCGCCCTCTGTGTGTAGTCTATTGTTAATCTGAGTGTTTTGCTGTGTTTACTCTTAGAAAACGTTGATAATGAAGCTGTTATTCTCCGTCTGGGATACTGAGATGTCGGATAGCATTTCTTTAGTCGCTTTTCGGGCTTTTTTTACGTTGTATTTGTGTGATTTATTACATTCTATTTAAGTCATAAACATCTTAATTTTTTATATCGATTCATTAGGTAACTCGTAACCTTTTTCTATCATTTTACTTCTTCGTTAAAGCCTTTTACTTTATTCTTTAATTTTATGCACACCTCGTATGCAGTGCTGTGCAAAAGATTCACAACTAGTATTGACTATAAAATATACCACATATGCATTATATACATTATATATAAGTTAGTTAAACAATATTATTTTCTTTGCTCTATAATTCCTATATATTTATTGCGTCTTATCATAGAGAAGAAGACAGGAAAATTATTAATTTCTTTCGGCAAACATTTTCTAAAAATGGCAAACTTTAATTACTATTACTTCTCAACCTGTACAATTATTCAGGCCGTCTTGCGTGGTTTCAAAATAGTTAAAAAGCCGTTTGGATTTCGAACGAACTTGTCTCAATTGGAATAGAAAATAACAAAACAATTTTTTGTAATGAATCATAACAAAATGTACATGGATCTGATGGAAAGCAACATGTCAGTAGGCCAAAAAGACTACATTCAACGATTAAATCCAAAGTATACGAGAAGAACAACAAAATACGGATGTGGGTGATGGATTGGGGCTGCTTCTCTGTCCAAGAAATTTGACTAATTTGACAAGTAGAGGTCATAATAAAGTCAGAAGACTACGTTGGTATTTTCAGCTCCACAATACTTTCTTAATCGGATTGGGAAATGATACTTGAGATTGGCCACAAACTGGCTTTCTGAGAAAATACATCACAGTTTTGCATTGGTCAGTAGAGTTCTCAGACCTAAACGTAATTGAGATCGTGTGAGAGATAATAAAAATAAGAATCGGATGCTCAATTTTTAAGCGGAGGGACGAAATTAACGCTGAAATTTAAAATGAATGACATACCATTAAATGTTATCGATAACCTTATTGCTTCTATGCTTCGAAGATGTGCAACCGTGATCAAAAATAAGGGATATGAAATAAAATACTAAAAATTTCGGAAATCTGTAAAATATAATATAATGTATATGGTATATAAAATATATATATACCATATATATTATATTATATATATATAAGGAAAAACGAATAGCATCGCCTCATCATTTAAAGCTACGCAACTAGTGGACCATTTTACCAATCAATTAATCAATCAGCTTAATTATCAACTTTTCTTACCACCCCTACAATATGCAGCTGCACTGATTATTGATGAATTCTTAGATAGTCATTTTTCATTAGAAGAAATCCAGAAAGTCATAAACAAAGTAAAAACGAGAAAGGTCAGAATTCCATCCGAGATCTATAAAAACCTGTATGTGCAGGTTTGTCTGCGCTCATAGAATCAATAGAATCTTTGAATCGAAAAATATACCTGAAAGTTTTAAAAGGGCTTTTATCTATCCACTGCACAAAGAGGGTGACGATCCTACAAACTACTATAGACTTAACTCCTGGGTTGAAAATATGAACGAATTTCAGGCGGATTTAAAGAGAATTATTCAACAATGGATCAAGTATGGTATTTACCCTACTTAATATTGCGGAGATATATAAACAGAAACATAAAAAACAATATGCCTTTTTTTGTTGACTTTCCAACAACATTCTACACCATATCACGCGAGGCCTTGACTTACAAACTTCACAATTTCGGCTTTTCAATGAAGATAATTAACATCTTAAGAGCAATGTATGCGAATAATGTAGTATATGTAAGGGACGGTGAGTCCATATCTGGAGAGTTAACAACAACGAAGGTTGTGGAAGCAAGGATGTATCTTGAGTGCATTACTATTTATTATTTTCATCAACGACATATCAGGTGATGTAAAGGGTGGAATCAAGTTCAGCAGCATAACAATTCCGGCTCTTTCCGACACAGTGGATGGGTGGCAACTTGCTCACTGTCTACTACAAATACTGGACCCTTAGTGTGAACTTGAACAAATCGAAAGTAATGGTGTTCAGAGGCGGCGGTGGCAGATATTCTAAGAGTAAAAGAGGGATATATCAAGGAGAGACGGTGAAAGCTGTTCGCGAGTACAAATACTTAGGAATTTTGGTGTTTTCTGATCTAAATGTTAAGAAACATCTTTCTGAACATCTGAGAGCAGACCTCAATAATCTATTGGAAAAAGTGACCCGAAATATGTATAATTAATTCGTAACGTAACGTAGTATTCTCAGTATAAAACATATAATAGTATGCTAATATACCATGTTGCAGAAAAAAACGTACAGTTTAAACTGCAATTCAGTAGAAAAAATAAGCCTCATTTTTAAAATCAGAGGAGAACTACCGAATTGTAATTTCATTTTACACCGTTCAGACCTACTTATCGTATGTAATCTTTGTAATAAGAAGATGCGAGAGGATGTGATTCCTTTCCTTGCAGTATGGTCAATTTTAAAAGAAATTCGAATGAGATTCTTCAGATCGTATACCTTGAAAACAGATGAAGCTATTGAAATCTTCAATGGAGTCCAAGGGTGGAATGCAATTTACAACTATTGTTCAACTTCGATACAGAAAATGTATAATAAAAGTAGTTTTTTAAAACAAAAACAAAACTGTTTAAAAACAAAATTGTTTTTAAATATTTAATATTTAAAAACAAAACGAAAAAATAGAAATGTATAAAATGTGTTGTCAATCTGGTAGACGTCCATAGGCCAAATAATAATGGACTTAGATTATGTAATAAATGTAATAAACTTGAAATGTAATAAAATAAAAATCAGATAAACTTAACTATCACACATCAATCACTTTGCATTTAAACATTATTTTTAATATATTTATATTTTTTTCTTAACTCAAATGTTGTTAAAATAAAGCATAATAAAGAAGTTTATTGTTTACTTGAGATTTAAAGATGTTGATTTAAGTTGCACATGTTTTGCGCAGGAATGCATACATATATTACACATTTTAAACAATTTGAAGTTCGCATGCTTAATTATCTTCGTCAAGTACTATAATATATAATTAATATCTAAATACGTTTGTCTAATTTTGTTGCTGGTTTTGTTGTTATGTTTATATTAACGAAAGAGGTTTCGACACGCGAATTAGTGCGCACACCACTAAGGCTAATGGTTTTCCATCATTATGTACACTATAACTGCATTAACTGCCAGTCATCTTTTAGTCATCAGTGTGTGTTGTGGCTTACATAATAATAATAAAAAAGTGCATTTTGTACCACAAGTTCTTTAAAGAAATAATCACTATAAAGAATGGCAAAGACGCTGAGGTCTTTGGAATGGGCAAGTATAAGTTGGCAAGTAGATTTCTGCTTTTCATTCCATGCTGAACCTAGCGACACTTACAAACATGTTTGAGTCGAACCATACGCATATTGTTTGACAATTATTTTACTCCCTCACTCTTACGATCCTTCGCAGCACTTTGTTTATGAATGACAGTTTTGGAGTCGGAAAACGTGCTCCAGCTGTTAAATGAGATAAAACAGAAGGTAATTGTGGAAACGACACAGCAAACACGAGGTACAACCACTGGACACAACACAACACAACATAATACAACTAGTTCTTAGCAGTTCACCTCTGTATTGGTGGTTGATTTTCATCATAGCGCAGCACAGAAATCAGATGTTATGGTAGCGTCAGAGCAGGCAAAACAATTGAGTGAATCGTGAAGTTAAAGTACGTTGTTCTAGAAGCAGACCCTGGCTGGCGAATTCGATTTACAGTGCGAGGCAGTTGCCCTTAGTATCTGTACGTTGTTAGTGCTTTATATGTAGGTGCGCGATAGTTATAATAATTTGCATGAAAAACTAATTTTTAAACGGTATTCAACTCCAGGCGATGAAAGCTGATTCGCGCGTTATAAAATTGTCGTTTCTTTGATTGATGTATCGGTGATAAGAGTACAGTGATTAAACCGAAGTAACAGTTTTCGATGAAAATGTGTATCAATTATAAAATCAAAAAGAAAATTGTAAATTCATCATCAACTCAACTAATTGATCTATTGATTATGTAAAATGCCTTGGAATTGTCTATGCAGCTCAGAAAAACAGAGGCACAAACTCGAAATAAGTGCTCCGATTTTGAATGTAAGTCAAGTGTTTTTTTTTATAATACATTAGCACATCTGAATTGCCTTTCCCTTCTAATTTTTATTAAAGTATTAAAATGTATTGTTTTTGGATGGATGTACGTACATTTTTTGCAAAAACTATTTTGTGCAATGAAAAATTAAAATTAATTAACAGTCTATATATGATGGCAAATGTATGGTAAGATATGTTACAAAATTTGTATGACTATAAAATGATGGAACAAGAACTCGTGCTACGATTTCGCAGCATAGGTAGACGAAGTCTTTGAATACTTCGTTGGTTTTACTGCGTTATGTGATGCTCTGTCTAAAACTTCGATATGTGTCTTTCCTCGACGACATCATATATTTCCTTTCTGTTTTTCTTCAAATATACTTTTTTTGATGGACCTATTCGGGCTCTCGTTAATGCCGACAAGTACATCATTGACGACTCACTGAGTTTGTTCAATCACGTCAATGTCGTCCGTAAGCTAGCAGCTGAACTGTCGACGGTTGGGTCTCCCAACAGCACAACCAGAGATGGCATGACTCTCCAGGATGCAGGCTGACCAAGTGCATGCTTCCGAACGCCAGTCTGTTATCTCTAGACAGAAAAGAGTGCAGACGACTTGTCGGTTTACTAACGAGACACTTCTTGGACTTCCTGATGGCACCCTTTGCTACACCTGTGGACAAGGTGAAGACACTGCCGAGCACTTCCTTTGTCAATGTCCCGTCTTTGCTCATATCAGGTGGCGACTGTTGGACTTTGACGTGGTAGTAGCTGAAAACTTAAGCTCTTTTTTACAGAAAGGCTTGCTGGTTTTTCTTCGGAAAACCAAGAAGCTGCATTTAATGATGGTTTTTGCCTGGTAGGACAATGGACCAGTTTTGGAGACTGAGTGCTCCAGTGCTGTGTATCCCAACCTCCAATAGAAAAAAAACACAACCTCATAAGGAATTGTATAGCTAGATCCTATACACGCTGTCATATGCGGCCTTAAACTCGACGTATACTGGCTGAGTGTCCATTTGTACATCTATATCCCGGACTGCACTCATTATGACGTGAAACCTAGCATATCAGTAACAGAATCTTTGATGGTTTTTTTTACAACGTTTTCAATCTTTTTATATCGTCAGTGTAGGCAGCGAGTCGGCGTAATTGTCGCCGTTAAACCATTTTGGCCCATAGGATCGGGCATTAAGAATACTAGAAGAGTATTTTAATTTGATCGCAATGTGATCAATCTAATTAACGATCTATTGAGCAAGCGATCGCCAGGCGTCTCAATGGATGCTGGGGTGTGGGAACCCCTAAGTGGTTCCGCCTCAAAGCGAAGTTCTAAATCCGGTTGTATATCCCGAAAACTCCAGCAGAGATACTCTATATTCCCAGCTGAGCGATCTTACTGTCGTAGGTGGGGCATCGATCGTACGTTCTTTCTAGTAATTTATCAAAGTCATCCTTGCTGTTGTTGTCCTTCTGTCGGAGCGTGAGTGGTTATCAGGCTTATGTTCCCGAATTAAGCCTTGATACCGATTGTCATTTGGTATTCGCTCATAGAGTCGTAGTTTGAGATTTTTGCGTAAGTCGGTCTCGGATAATAAATCCACATCCGAATAATGGCTTTTTCTGAACATTATGTTTTCACACGGCGAGGGAGTTAACCTCACGCAATAAATCATAGATTTTTTTGTGCTTGGAAAAATAACTTCAATGATTCTTTTTTTTGAAAATAACTCAATTGAGGGATATCTTTTAAGAGGAACATATTTATGCGGTAACCAAAACATATAGAGGGAAGGTGCATGGACACTTGGCGAAGGGCCCAAGTTTTAAAATTTCTTTTGCTAAGATCTATGTTTGTGAAAGTTTTTTGTTCTCAAAAGGGTTTGCGTTATTTCCTACAATTGTGTGAATATGACTCGAGTTAAAAACAAACTCATAGATTTATGTAAAAGGTACAATTCTGGTTTTAGGGAGTATACGAGTTCTTAAGAACATAATTATATTAAGTTTTTAAACAATCTGTCATTTCTGAATACTGCGTTAATTTTCATATGCAAAAATTTACATCGACAACACCAAATTTGCAAATGTAACGTTCGCAAGAAGGTTGGAATAGAATAATTCAAGAATTAAATTAATGAAATCTTTTCTAGCTTTTTATTTAAAAACCTTGTCTGTAAGAATCAATAATCTGAAAATCAAGAAAGCATTTAAGTTTTTAAATGTTTCTTGTTTTCTTGAAGTAGTTACACACAAATCTTTCATTTTTAGCGTATGGACATGCCTTTCATTTCAAACAAAATTTTGCAGATATCTTTATTATTAACATAAATGTGAAGTTTATGTCAGAGCTGGTATATATAGACCGCGACTTGTATCCATGCTTTACTTAAAGTCGCTTGGTTCGATAATTTGAGAATGAGTACAATAGGGATATTTAGCCCCTTGTTTTAGATTTCTGCTTTGAACAAGTATGGTGAATAAGAAAATCCGTCAGTTTACTTTCCAAACAAGCACTCTTTTTTTATGTTCCGCAAGACTAGGAACTCAAAAACATTCTTTTAAAACTTTATCAATAACATGCTCTCTCCAACATCCTAACCAATTGGTCAAATGACCTACAAACAAATAAACGCATTATTCATATGAATTTCTTTCTATCACAACAAAAAAAATGTTGGGCATGCATAAATAACCACTGAATTCATGCCCATTACTTTGTTAGGATTTTAGTGTTTATGACACAATTTGCCGGTTATACGCACCATACGAGTTCTAATGTAGCGGTTTCGTTGAATACTCAATATGAATGTGAAATTTACTTTTCTATTAACCGACGCAGTATAATACCAACGGAAGTAACAATTATGGACAAAAAGTATTCCGCAAAATAAGAGGTCACCCAGGGACTGAAGTTAAGGCAGAAAATATTTGCAATTAAAATTTCCTCGAATTGAACTTACAACTCTTTGTGTGTACATATGTATAGATATTTACTTCGAGGTCGTATAAAAGTTGACAACATCATTTGTTCACAGAGGCATATATTCAAAGTTATGAAACATTTATAAGCGCTCTCACGTCTCTATAGGGTACAGCGAAGCAAGTTTTGCGCATATACTTGTATGGCGTATGTGTTCGCATATCAAGAAGTAAAATTGATATAGCATTGACTTAAGTGGTGTGAACGTTGACGTGGGAAAAGAAGCAACATTTTCCTGCTTGCTTTTGCTTAGAAACCTAACATACTTTTCGCAGAAATTTTCCAGGTGTTGATATCGTGCTGTTCAGCACAAACATTTGTTCTTTGATGATCTGTTTAGTTTTTCCGTCCTGCATGAGTTTATGGTACAAGCTTTCTAATGTGGTTCATTTGTTTTATTTAAATTTTATTAAGGTCAGCCATCATTGCAAAACCGTAAGGAAATAAATACTGTACCAACGAGGAAAAACCGAAAAAACGAAATAAATAGTATTTACATTTTTTCATTTGTGTATGTTATGTTTGATATAGGATTTCAGTATTATAGTTTGATCATACTATTAGTACAATAGCGTAGGCCCAATATCTTGCATAAAAGAGACAATGGGTCAACATTTATTCGTTGACATCCAGAACGTACATTACTTCCTTAGGCTGAATTTAAAAAGGCTTTAAAATGGATACTTAAACAGGACACTGATCCTTTACCCATGTAAGGCGAAAAAATGCAGGTCTTAACTTGCTCGATGTCCTGATTTCAAATTAAAAACCTTTGTGCGGATGACAAAAAACTGTTTTTAAGGCAAAATCGAAAAAATAACTAATTATTGGAAGAAGTAGAAAATACTACTTGGGAAGTCCCAGTTTTAAGAAAACTTAATGCAACGAAGCTGTCATACGGAATAAACGATCTACAACATTATTATTATTTTGTTCCGGATGTTTTACTGCCAAAATACTTGCATTGTTAATATTTTGATTTCTCACACAGAGGTGAACATTTTTATTTTTTCCTGAGTACATGTGTTGTTATATTTTTATTTTCCTTTAATGGTTGTTAATGTTCTTATATATTTAGTAAATGCTTGATAATGATCTAGAAGGAATAAATCTGCCGGAATCTACCTGCGTTATGTACAACTATGGTATAAGAAAATAAGAGTCTGTTAAAGTGCATATTGTGTAAAAGAGAAAAAACATTATGTAAATAAATTAAGGTTAATGTTGTATATGTATATAAAACGACAGTCCATTCCACAAGCCCACTCCGAACGGCGAACACTTAGAAGCTTTTTCATTTCTTTATCACCAGCTTGTAAGAGGTGGTGCTCAGGGCATCGAACCTGGACCTTTGGCCTGCGGGTGTCCCACTCATTCCGCAATATTATATATTGTTTGATTCAACCCGCTTAATTAAATATTATATATTATATATTTTTATTTTTAGTTTTATTTCATTTATATCTTATTTGAAAAAAAAATATAACAACAAATGTCATATTTTACTTCCTTTTGTCCTCCATACAAATAGTGTTTGATGTTTATGTATATTTCTTAGTCCAGGCCATTACTTAGACTAATGTAATTATTCCTCAAAGGTATTAATTAATGAATAAAAAAGAGATTTCTTGAGTTTCACCTTTACGTTTACAGTATTATTTGATTCATGGATTTCTCAACTTCAGTGAGTTATCACTTACATTGGAGATAAAATATGACAAGAAACTGATCCACCATGTGACAGAATGATTGACGTGGTAGGTGAAGCTTTCCTAATGTACATAGTTCAATTATAAGTGTTTCTTAATTGAGAAATTGCATTTCAACGTCAAGTTTGTTTCGCTCTGATTTAACAGTATGTGATGTTGACACTACTTAATGTTAAACTAATCAAATTTACAGGTAATCTTTTGATATCAAATGCGTTGTAATATACGAGTAAAAAAATATTAATTCAATAATTTATTTTAAAATAAGATATAGAATGTAAAATACCCAAAAACCCACAAAAGCATATTGTGTTATGACAGAGAATCAATGAAAAAGATCTGATATACATAAAAATGTGTGAAAGCATAAAATAGGCTTAAAACAATACACGTAGTTTAATGCGTATAAAGAATTGGAAGTGTGTTAATTTGTTTTTGTAAAAATAAAAACAAACTTTGAACAAAAAATACGTCAAAAAAATAATTTAACTAAATCGAAACTAGCAAATTTTGTAAATAAGTTCTGAACAACCAACATTTGGTTCGAATTAGGTCAATGATTTCTTACGAATAAGGTTTCCAGAATTTAATAGGGTTCTTAGTGGACGCATATGTAATTGTTGACTATAAACTTGAGAGCAAATGTCAGATATTTATTTGGATATGGAAAATTGGATTTTTTCAAGATTTATTGTGATTGTTTTTAATAATAACAAGAAAGTATTTTTTTTTTTTTAATTGGGCCCAACATATGGATTTTATATCCCGTATTTACATTTCCATTTATGATAGATTTGCTTACTGCAAACGTATATATGTAAAGATAAAGTTTAACGAGTGATAGTCTCACAGTCACTGGCACTGCACTGAGTAAAAGATTTATGAACTATTTGTGTAATGTAAAAGGTGTGCAAAACGATAAAAAAAAAAACAAAGATAAACTGCGTATACCGAGTGGTTTTGAGTGACAAATGCCTTTTTAACATTTCTTTTGTTAGTGGCTTTAATGGATGTTCAGAAGGCTTGTGTATGTAATTGTGCTCTATTTCTCCCGGCATAAAACCAACAAAGGTTACTAGAGGGGGAGAAAATAACAGGCCTATCTTGTTACACATTTTTATGAAATGAAAGTTTTGATGTGATTTATGAATGATTGTTGTTTCTATTCAAACGACACACACACATGTATTATGGTAGAAGCTATAAGGGTAAAATGCCAAGAGTAAGTTCAGTTCATTCCTTACTTAAGGGTGACGTGTCTATGATGAAACCTTTTGTAACTACAAGTGGTCTTGCATGTATTGTACCTATAGTTAAAAGTTAATTGAGCTCAAAGTGGGCACATTCTAGTGATGTTCAAAAATGAATGCGTTGCTCTCTTAACGGTGTAAAGAAATCTTTCAACATATTTTGGGAAGGTCAATGTTTACATTTATTAATGTATATATTTATATATATAATTTTTTGTTTTAATCAAATTCTTCAGTTTATTTTTAATACAGAATGAATGAGTGAATACTGTCTCAAGTTAAATGTTTTGCAAGATTGTTAAGCAAGAGACTCACACCAACAACAACGACTTTGTGCTGCATTATTCAAATCAGCTTTCTATAAATTTTTATTTTTCATACGCCAATAAAAATCTCAAATTTGAGTCAAATGGACTTACTGAGAAATCATTTCAATAAAAACTTCTTGTTGCCTTTTGCTACAGTTAAATTAAAAAATAAACAACTGCCATTAAACAGTCTTATCCGCGTTATCCGCGTTAGTAGTGGCAAACATTTAAATTATACCATTTTGAAAAACTAAATTAATTTATTTTTTAACTGATAATAAATATTTTAACATCAAATATAAATTTATATGATTTTTTTACATTAAAATATGAATTTATTATATCTATGAATTTATTATATTTATTATTATTATTATTGTTATTATTAATATTAATATTAATTTCTTTTCTTTCTATTCGATGCACATAACTAGATCAGTATACCCTTATCTGAATTTTTTTTATGATGAAAAATTGGACAAAATGGGGAAAGGAAAAAAAATTGAATGAAATTATGCTTTTAATCATTTTCAAAACATTTTTATACGTATCACATATGTGTTTGTGTTTCCTATATATTAAGCGCTTATTAACTTTTTTAACTGATCACCAGCACCTAACATAACATGGGGTTGTACTGATGTTTAAATTGTTCCGAATCATCCGGCGTGCATAGCCAAATTGAATGGTGCCATTCGTAAATATCACGCCTCTAAATTATTTCCATCGGTTTTAACTTTGATGGATTTTATTGCACAACATATGTTTTGAGAATTTTCAAGTCCCTGTTCACATATAAAATTTATTTTCTTTGTGTCATTTATATCACTCCCTCGTTTTTTTTTTTTTTGTTTTAATTTAAACGTATCCATCAATTAACGGTTAAATGAAAGTACCCTTGAAAGTAACGTCGACGGCACAGGTTAACCTAAATCTATTTTACAGCGGAACGGGAACAAAATTACTATAAGTCATGCTACGGATAATGCACATGACGCTACCCAGAACAAACAGAAGAATATCACCCCCATATATTTCGAGCACATCAGAACCCGACTAGATTTAATTTGGAAATTGCACAACGTGGCAAAGGGCCACTGTCCACACATTAAATGTTATAGTCAATACAGGGGAACCTTTATAATTATAGGAAGTGCTCTAAGCATTTGGGGTCCCTTTATCATGCGTTGTAATCGCTGGTGTTGATCAATTTGGGAGTGGCATTGGCAGCGGCATCGGCATGGGCTCAGTTTAATTGAACCTTTGTTTTACAGTTTTCATGGTTGTTTTTCGGTAGTTCTTCACCCTCATATTTCTTCTTTTTTATATTTATTTATTATTACTTTTGTATGGATTATGTCCAGTTTATTTGCTTCTTCTTCGATTCTGAGCTATATTTGTAAAGAACGGCCTATCCCAGTTTAAGTATTTCTAGAATTCCAATTACTGCGGTGTTGACTGCCTAATGAGAAAATTATAAGAAAATAATCTTAGACAACTTCTATTTAGATATGCTCAAGAGACTGTAATGGTTTTCGTAGTTATGTTTACAGAGGTTTACTGTTGATTGAAGATAATTATTGAATTCTGTAAGCAGCACCTTTATTCTGCCTACAGAAAGGTTGGGTAGTTACATACGCCTGTAAATTTTGACGTCTGCAAGGACTTTATTTTTATATACATTTTGACTGTTGAGTAGATATGGGAAGGGAATGAAGCGAAACTTACTAAATGTTCTTTGCACACAATCAGTGTGCTGTGTATTTTGGTTATGAATGTTGTGAATTGAGTCAATTTAATTTAATTGAGTTTATTTAATTTAAAAAAATACAAAACTTTTTATTAATAATAAAAATATAAATTCTGCAATGTAATAATGAATGCAACATGTGGTGAAAATGTTTATGTATGTATGTACTATATGTGTTGTATGTATGTATCCGAAATTCATATATAATTAAAAGTAGAAAAATTCATTAGTATACTTATGAATTTTTGAAGGTGTCCGATTTTGTATGAAAGATGGTGATTCAAATTTTCCTATGTCAAACAAGACTTCCGTCATCATAAGGGACTTTGAGGAAATGTAATATAACTTTTATTTTATATATTTTTTTTAACCACTCAATCACGCAATGTCTTTTTTGCAGTAGAGACAGCAAGGAAAGCGATACCTTAAATCCATCTGCACTTGTGGGTTTTGCCATCGAACGTCTATATCAAATAGCTTATTATTTCATTATTATATTGTTGGTCGATGGAGATGATGGTGTGGCTTGTTAATTGTATAAGTCATACTGTAACAGTATAAAAAGATATGTGCTTGGGCTATCTGTTAGGTGCAAAGAGGGAAAAAAACATTTTAGTTCTATAACTATCCTAATTCAGTTTGAAGTTTATCAACTGGGTGGACCCTTCTTGTGCAACTTTTCTTCTTACTTTAAGTAAGAAAGGACGTGATTTTATTTTGCATTTATCTTGTTATTCAAAAGAACATCGTTCGTTGATAAAGTTTTACAATTTACTATTTTATCGATGTCCCATTCTGATTCTTGAGAGCGGTTTGAATGTCAGTTTTAATTTTATAACAATTATCCCTAAGTAAGAAATTGTCGATTTTAAAATTCACGTACCGAATAGACAAAGCATCGTCTAGGAAACAAAATCTGGGAGGTAGTTTCCAATCCATAGGCCAACAGACTTCTCTCTCAAAAGACAAAGCTGGAGTATTTTATATGATAAATAAAGATCTAAAATAGATACTCAAATCACAAATTATTTCATATAAGCAACTGGCAGATAAGTGTTATAAGGTACTTTCATCAATGGTGGGGTACCACCACACCAGTATACGTTTAGCATAATGTTATATGTGCGTTTCAATAAGAAACGGCTTCAATAAATAACGGCTTTCATATTTGAAACGCTGTTGCATTAGGGTTGTGAAAAACTTTTTATTGAAAACCGCGTAATTTAACTCTTGTTCCTTGATTGACCGGTGTGAAATATTAATCAATGATTATAATTAAGTAAACCACGCACGTTTTCTGTATATATATAAATATATATATGTATATATATACATATATATGTATATATATACAGTTATATATACACATATATGTTTACATACATATATATATAGATATATATATATGTGGTCGCAGTGGCGTAGTGGGTAGAGTGCGACGCTAAGAGACTGCATTTGTGCCAGTTTTGACTACTACGTACCCATAATTTATCTCTCGTGGCCACCGTGGCGAAGTGGGAACCGTGAGACAGTCACACGTGGAAGGTCCGAGGTTTGTTTCACGGATTGAACATCGAGTTGCTGACAAAACTCAAAGAGTAATAACTGTCTATTAAGAAGCTTCTGGTGAACGAATTTCAGGTAAAAATCGAATTCTACATGAAAAACAGCGAACCTGGCATGAAAACCAGCGAACAAATAGTTCCGGGCAAACACCCTCAAATTTCGCCGTTTCGATAACATTCTAGATTTTTTGCAATTGTTCACTATTTAGGAGGTTAAGGTAGCACAACGAGATTTCCTGTGAAAAGCAAACGGTTTAAGACAGCAAAAAAGTCAAGAAAAAAACAAAAGAAAATGAACTTTTTTACAATATTCAAACTGCTTAACACTACATTAGATAAAAGAATTTTACTTTTATAAATTTATAAGTATATTGTTAAACTATTATGGGTCATATAAAATTCAAAAAGATAAAAAATTGTGCTTGTTCTCTTTTATAACAAAAAATGAAAACTGAATGAAAAAGTTGTGGTTGCATTTGACAATTTCCAGGAATAAAGCTCTAATACAGTACCATTGTGGTATATTCAAATTTAAAACATACCGCCAGAAAGCTCGGCTTTAGTTTATATTTATGTTATGATGAAATGACAAAACCATAAATCTAAAATCTGGTGACCTCGAAAAGATAATTATCACGAAAACCAATTACAATAAATTCACAGCAATTATTATCATCCACTAGCAAAAAGCATTAGCAAAAAGGAATTAATTGAAAAGCAATTAATTAAAATTGCTGCTGAATTGCTTTTGTTTTATCAATAGTGACATTGTCGATAAATGACTTCTTTTAGATAAAACTCAATATAAACCGTGAAAGCATTATGGCAGTGGAAAGAATCCACTTCTAATATCTACTATAAACTACAGCAGGCTGGTTAACTAGTTAAAATCGTAAGAACATTCTACACATTTGTAATATTATTATTAGTGCAACGTGCAGCGGTTGTGTTTGGGCTATCGAGGAACTTAAAGAAACGTGATTATACTTTACATGTGCTTGAAAGAACGTAGCACGCCGACCGCATCATGAAAGTAAATTCTGGTCGTTTTCTATGGGTACTTCCTTGTTTATTGTGCGGAAGAGGCTTATACGGTGTGGACAAAGGAACAATTTATGAAATGGAAATCGACACGGTGCAGTATTTCAGATATGAAGGTATATATACCTGTGTATATATGGTGAAATGTGCAGATTCTTCCGCTTCTCAACTATTTATGACTAGTGGAAGCCGCGGCAGTGCGGCGTTGATGATGTGTCTTTCGACGGTGCATCGATGCATGCGGCTTTGTTCGGGTATCGAGGCTTCAGTGAGCCAAAAATCGTGGGTGGCATTGCCGACTCACTGACATTAGTCTCTTCTGTTAACGCCGCACCACCATATCACCGCCGCCAACAGCCATGGCAACTAGCACACGAATACCAAACATGGCATCCACATCGCCCAATGACGCAGCGGCGCGCGGCGTGAAGATTACCATTGAGAGATCTACCTTTTGGATTTTTTCCTAGACAAAAACATACGTATCGCTTCACCGCGTATAGGTTTGCTGTGCCGTAATTGCTGTTTTATAAGAACAGCATATATAGTTAAGATATCATTGAATAAAAGGGCTCCACGATGACGACGACGTTGTACACTCGTTCAACGGAGTCGCTTGTACGTCTTTGTGCTCCCTTTGGTGAGGAATTGTGGGTTCAATACACTTCGCTACACAATATTGCGCATTATATGGGATAAAGTTCTAAGGAATGCATTGGTTTTGAGAAAATTCCAATCTCGTGAAAGAGGGTCACAAGGCATGACATACACGTGTACGCGTGCATATCGATACCCCTTGTGAATATTCTTCGAAAGTCACGCATAAGAGAATCACCTAACAACAATTGAAGGACTTGTATGGGTTGTATGAAGCATAGCATTGAACTGCTTCTAATTTATTTCTATGTATATGCACACAAATGAGTAAATTGTGTCGTTAAAATAATTCTGGACGTTTTGATGGTTGTAAAATAAAGAAGGCAGAAATGGACAAAGATTGGGTGCGCAACTTTAAAAGTCGCTCAACAAAGTAATTGTATACTGCTAATATATGACGAAGTTGATGCTACAAAGAAAATAAACTATCAAACCTTAAGTGATTTTATCTTCATATGTATTTAGTACCAAAAATTGTCATTACAAATTAATATTAAAAATACTTACTGCAACTTATTCAAAATACTTTGACGCGGAAAACTGGGTAACGCCTAAAATAAACTTCAAGTCGATGCAAACATAGACACTTTTACTTCGGCAATCCTTGAATGTATTCAATTGGCGGTATTGAAAGAAACGGTTCCCAGGCATAAAACAAATAAAATGTATTTTCAAGCAATATGAACCAGCCCTGGATTAACAGGCTTCAAAGGTTAGAAAAAGAATGCAAGCCGTTTTGGAATAATGTTAAAACCATAAAAAAAAACACATTTACAATAATAATTTTATGGCGGGACAGTCCACAGGGGGGGCAGAGCTGAGTTTGCTTATCAACTTCTCGTGTTGTACGTGAACAGTTTTTTGTCGACTCCGAAAGACGGAGTTTGAGAAGCTTTTTCATGGACAGTTATTACTCTTTGAGTGTTGTCAGCAGCTCGAAAGAGGTAGTGCCGTGAAAAATTCGATGCGTTTAGCTGGGAATCGAACTTTGATCTCCGGCATGTAAGCGTCGCATCCTACCCACTACGCCACCGTAAACAAAGAATTTTTTTTAAAAATCACTATCTCAAATTACATTACACCAAAGAAATATATAAGGTTGTCAAATATCTCCCTTCCGCTTTGTTGCTCTTCATTCAATGCTTCATGAAAAGTTTTACAATGATCGGATTTAGTTTAAATATGCGCAGTTTTGTTCGATAATCTGTTTTCATCTAGACGGCAACTTCATAATACCTCCTTATTTGCGAAGAACTCGGGCAGCCACTTTTCATAAACCTCTTTTGAGATCAACTTCACACCAGGAACAAGTGGTAATCACTTGACGCTATGTCCGGGCTATATGGTGGAAGCGATTAAACCTCCCATCCGAGCTCCCGTAGCTTCTGACGAGTCATCAACGAAGTGTGTGGTCTGGCGTTGTCCTGGTGGAATACTACACCCTTCCTGTTCGTCAATTATGGACGCTTCTGGTCGATCGCCTGCTTAAAGAGGTCCAGTTGTTCGCAGTAGATGGTAGAATTAATTGTCTGGCATATGGGAGCAGATCATAGTGGATGACTCCCTTCCAATCCCACCAAACACACAGCAAAACCTTCCCAGCCGTCAATCCCGGCTTGGGCGATTCACCGGCCTACAACCACGACAACAACCACGTTTTCGCTTGATATTGTCGTATGTGATCCATTTTTCGTCGCCAGTTACCATCCGCTTCAAAAATGGGTCGAGTTCGTTCCGTTTCAGCAGCATATGGCAGGCGTTGATTCGGTCCAGAATGTTTTTTGCGTCAAATCATGCGGCACCCAAGCATCAATCTTTTTTTGTATCCAGCCTTCTGCTGATGGTTTAAAATGGTTTGGTCACTAACTCCCATCTCCTGGGCGATGTCACGAGATGCCACATGCCGGTCTTGATTGATTTCCATGATTCGGTCGGTATTCGTCGTCACAGGTCTTCTGCCGGCTGGCTTATCCATGGTGTCATTTTCAGTGACTCTGAATCGTCTAAACCTTTCCTCCGCGGTGCGAAGTGATAGATTACCATCCCCCAAAACACCATTAATCTGACGGCACGTTTCTCTAGCGGATTTGCCTTTAACGAAGAAAAACTTTGAAATAGCGCAAATTTCGGAGTTAGTGAACTCCATGTTTACACGACTATAACTGTTGAACCCAATATCCAAACTAATTATGCATAGCGTCGTTTTGTAGGTTATGTTAAGACCTTTCAAATGATGCTCGTAGCAAGCTCTGTAGCGCTTTGTACATAGCCGGAAAATTCAAAAGACAAAAAGACGGAAGGGAGATATTTAACAACCTTATATTTAAGACTCCGTTCAGCAGTCAGTTGTCTTCGTCAATTAACATCCTTTAGTTAGGAATTCCAATACAATTAAGGGCTTACTTAAGGTGGCGCTACAATCTGGGGTCGAATTGGGTCTCAACCAACAAGCGTCTCCAGCCAGCTCTTTAGATAGTTGCCTCCAGGTTAGCACGCATAGTTGGTTGAGGTCCCTTCCACTTGCTTGCGCCAACTGAGTCACGGTCTTCCTTAACGACGCAGTCGCCCAAAGAAGCAGCGATTGACAAGAGTTATTCCTCGTTTGATTTCAGCGCTAGTATCATTGTCTGAATTGATAGCGGTGCCTGGGTAGACAAAGTTTATAACTATCTCAAAGCTATATCTGTCTGCAGTGACGTTCTGACCGAGACGTCGGTGTTGGGTGTCCTTTCTCGTTGACAGCATATACTTGGTCTTATATGCTGTCTTATACGCTTACCTTCGTTTACCGCTAAGCCCATCTTCGGAGCCTCCGTTGCAATACCCACAAAAGCGACATTGACATCACGCTGCGTTCTTCTGATAATATCAATATCGTCGGCATATGTAAGCAGTTAGACGGACTTCTGAAAGATTGTTCCTCTGATGTTGGCGTTCGATTTTTGAACAATTCTTTCAAGAACGTTGTTGAAAAAGCCGCATGACAGCGCGTCGCCTTGTCTGAATCGTTTTTTTAAATCAAAGTTCTCGGTTAGGTATTTACCGACCTTGATGGAGTAGAGTGTATTCCCTATCGTCACGGACGATTTTGGTAGGGATGCTAAAACTAGACATTGCTCTGTATAACTCTTCTCTATAGACTCTATCATACGCGGCCTTAAAACCTGGGTTGCTCCTGGGTTTTCTCCAAAACCTGCCGGAGTGGGAATATTTGGTCGATGGTGGATTTTTCTGGCCTGAAGTCACACCGGTATGGACCGACCAGTGATATTTAGGAGACTGATGCCCCTGTAGTTGACGCAGTTCATGCATTCATCGGGCATGTTTTCCTCCGACCATATATTACAGATGAGTTGGTGCATGCTCCTTGCCAAATCATCCCCTGCGGTTTTAAAAAGCTCTGCGGGTAGACCGTCAGCTCCCGCAGTCTTGTTGAATTTGAGTTAAGATATGACATAAATTGTTGATATGACGAAATTGTTGATCTTCATCGTCCCTTTCATTGAGGTTGAATGGTTCGGTCTGCCTGACAGCGGGATTTGGTTCTTCGTCGAGGTTATACAGTCTGCAGAAATGATTTCTCCATATCCTCAACATCCACTGTGACTCTACTCTCCCTTGATCATCCTTACAGGCTTCAGTTCGGACTTTATAACCTTCAGTGGTTAACTTTAGCCTTTGGTAAAACTTCCTTACCTCATTCCTGCAGTAATATCCCTCTATTCTGCCGATCGTGCGCTTCTCATGCACCTTCGTTTTTCTCCTGAGAAGCCGGTGTTCGTCTCTCCTTTTCTGATGTTCTCTCTTCCTAGCTTTTCGTTACAATTGCCAAGGACAATTTTAATGTCGTAGATAGGGCATTGTTCATACGTTTTGCCCAGGAGCTTTGGTGTTGTCATCTTTCCCCTCTGTGGGGGATGTGCTCATATAAGGCTTATGTTGTTAAATTTAGCCTGGATGCGAATTGTCGTGAGGCGCTCGTTCACGGACCTGAACGATAAGACTTCTTGCCTATGTCTGTCTCTAACGACAAATCCACATCCAAATAGGCGCTGTTTTTGTTGTTTGTATCAATCACCTTAATTATTTTGCATCTTTCTTTTGCCCGGTTCATCCCATCGAACTTCTTGGATGGCGGTTATATCTGTTTTGCGGCAGTCTAGGGCTTCCGCTAATTGTCAGGCTGCACGTGACCTATAAGGGACCTTACATTCCACGAACAAATCCGAAGATCGTTGTCCGTTTACAGGATTCCTCATCAGTAAAATCTTTCGTTTCCGAACAGCAACAAGTTGCTTTATAATTATGAATTTTTTGTGTGGCCGGGCAGTTACCCCAACGGCACAACCCCCAACCTGGATTACCACTTCCTTTTTTGTAACCCCTTGGACAAGAGGTCGCACTTATAAGTTTGACAAGTTGAGCTGACAAGGTGAACTACAACCAGTACCCGATGGCTACCACTTGGGGGTAAAATAGGCACAATTGGTGTGTAGAAAAAGTTACAACACTAGGCATCGCCAGGTTGACGCCAGTCAGTGCCTACCCGATTCCCACAGCACCTAGTCACCCACAATTAAAGGCACAAACGCTATAAATAGAAAGTCAAGTTTTTTTGATAAAATTTAAAAAATGATTATTAAAGTCTCCCAGTTTCTGCCCTTAGGTATCTGACAAATATCTTCAAGAACAATTTGGATTTAGAGTATTCCATAGCACT
Source organism: Eristalinus aeneus (assembly GCA_955652365.1). Classification (NCBI taxonomy): domain Eukaryota; kingdom Metazoa; phylum Arthropoda; class Insecta; order Diptera; family Syrphidae; genus Eristalinus; species Eristalinus aeneus. Next base: position 18,661,101 of record OY019132.1, on the reverse strand, counting down.
ATCCACCAAATGCACCGTACAATATGTGAAATTAAAAATAATATTTTAGTAGGCAAAAGCACAGGTTTGCTAATACAGTAGCATGATATTCTGATACATAAACTTTTAAAGTACAACTTCCCACTGTATCTTCTTAAAATTATTAATTGCTTTTTATAATTTCGTACTTTTCAGGTATCTATTAACCAAAATTTATCAGGCAGCGAAAGGAGTCTCACAGGGATCGGTCCTCGGTCTTGTTTTATATGATTTATACACTACTGATTTGTCAACTCAGAACAATTGCAATATCGCTTTATATGCCGACGATATTTATTCCTTGGAGGCAATTGCTTCTAACATTGAAACTAATCTACAATCTGCTGTAAACACTATTCTTTTATATTGTCAGCATTGGAAAATTAATATTAAAGCTTCTAAGACTCAAGCTATCTTTTTAATGAATATTGTATCGACGGTTCCGATATAATTATCTTTTACATTACAAACCACATTTACTGATCACGGTTATCATGTTGCGGAAATATCTTTTAATATATATATACATTTATAAAAAAAATGACATCACTTAAATATTTTTCTTCCCAAATTATTTGCTGTTGTGTTAATATATTAATGTATAACCACATTATATATTTTTCTCTGTTGCCCTATGACTGCAGCTCCGATAAATAGAACTACAGACAAGAATTGAGTAGAAGATGCATCTTCATTCATTGTGGATTAGGAGATCTACAAATAACACGAACACAACAATTCTCCTGTGCTCTTTTTGATTCTATGGTTTATTTTGACTAAAGATGACTCATGTTTAATTGCAGATTGCGTTCTAAAATTAGGTAGGCTTTTATTTTTCATCGTATTATCGAATTGAATCACAAATATCAGAAGGCATATTCTGATGTTGTGTAGCGAAGAAAAAGCACTCCTTGTAGATAAAAAACATAGTGTCCCGCTCAAATTGAGCGTTAATTTTTAGTTATTCTTTTTCAGTAATTTTGTATAAGGTTGTATCAAAGTATTGACTTCATAGGGACGATTAACATTATATTTCCAACATGATTTTAAAGTTTTATAATAATTATAATAATAATTGGATGGCGCGACAGTCCACAAGGGGACCAGGGACTAGCTTTCTCATTAACTACTCGTGTTGCTACATAAGACCGGTGAAGTGAAGTTCTTGAAAAAAGGGCCAAAACAATTTTAACGTAAATGTGCGTTTATGGCTTTTTCCAGTACATTTCCGAAATTTCAGTTATTAAATTTACATGTAAAGTGTCTTTTTCTGATTAAAAAAAAATAAAGTTAATTTAAAGTTAAGAAGTTAAATAAAATAGTAAAAATGTATAAAAATATTTTTGTAAGCCTTGAAACTGCCGATATAAGAATTATGCCATGTTGTTAATTGCGTAAGTATAGTTCCGCGTACCACGATTTATGTGTCATTTGTTGCTTATAACAAAATTATGATATATTTATAGCCAGACCCCGTGCGTCCAAAATGGATTAATCTAGACTAAATCTAACAACTACATAAAACTACTTATGAAGCTCATAAAGTTCGTCGTTGAATCTACGTCTACATGCCATCAACGCAAACAGGACCAAAAATCACATGCAGAACTTTCCTGCTTAGACTTAGGGCTTCGTCATTCACTTTTAATTTTATCCAAGCTTTCGCTATAATAATCTATAAGCAGGAATGGAACAGGACTGTTATACAAATTCAGTTTAGTCTCCGAGAGAGGATTTCGTATTGCCCTCATTTACCGCCAGACCCGGCTGCTTCGGATTTAATGTCATGAAATGCCTGTTTGGAGGTTCTTTGATACTTATGTAGGTTTAATCAATGCACTCTAATTTATTTCTTATTTCGAGTTAACCTTTTTAGGAATATCGTTTTATAGTTTGTCGTTCGAAGTTGCCATCAGCAAGTTGCCTGTCAACAAATTGTAATTATAAAAACTAAATTTTGCTTTGATCGTATCTACACTTCTGCCATTTTTTTATGTTGTTTTATTAAAAACAAAGTTGATTAAAAATATCTGTTTTAGGTATGGGTGGTGGTTCTTTGGAAGAAGCAGTAGATATTTTCATTAAGTTTTCTTTCGCCGACCGATGTCACATTCAGGTAGTGCATTAGAAATTGGTTTAATTATTCATTTGATAAAAAATTAAAGTACGAAATATTACATAAAAAGAATTGCAACTACTTTACTGTGTACAAACTTGCCTTTCGGTATCATTGTTTCATTATTTTAATTTTAACAATCTTGAATCTATACGTTAAGATAAGCCATTTTCACAGTGCTTTACTTAAAGTTTAAATGTGTTACACTAGGAAACATTTAATTATGTTAAAAATGTGCTTAAGAGGAAAAATCTTAAATTATGCGTGACACAAAGACTGTCAAGTAAATACTTACATTACAGAAAATAACAATACTTACTGTATTCGCGCTTTAATTTTGGGCACATTAAGAATTTTTTTTTCAACGCCCTGTTTTATTCCCTAGTCCGTATTTCAAATAATAATTAATAATTGGGTACGCGACAGTCCACATGGGGACCAGGGCTTAGCTTGCTCATCAACTACTCGTGTTTTGCGCCTCACTGTTCTCTCAGGAGTAAAAGGGGCCTAAAGTGTTTTTGCCGACTCCGAATGGCTTAACATAAGAATAAAGTCTTTACACCTTTCATTTTGCTTTAGGAGAAAAAAGTAGTACTTTATATTTTGTTTTTAATTCCATATCAAAATTTATTGAATAATTCCTTGAATTCCCTCATCGAATATATATAGTGATCTAAGGAAATTCTTAAAACCTTTTACATGCAGTGCACCGTTTTTGTGCGAAGTTTGTTCTCCATGACCAAAAGACTACCTATAACAACAAAAAGAATTTCTTTGTTAACTTCCTGGTTGTTTTAGAATATAACCGCGACACGTTAGGCACCTCAACGGAATTTTAACTAGCTCTGGTGCTGGGTACAAATGTGTTTTATTAGTACCACCGCAGGTATCGATGGATTCCCTAGACGGACAACGAGAAGAATAAAACTCACGCTCGAAGGATCCCTTTCTTTTCGAGAATAATTGTCTTTGTGCATTTGCATAGAATGCAAATCAATTAGGCGTCATCGATAAATGCACAGCCACGAAACGCAAAAACAAATCTTAGCATAAGGCACGGCAAAAAGAACGCAGTAATACGACAACCATAACAACAGCGAGCAAACAAAAATTTACAATCGGCCAAGCTTACTTACCGCCGCCTTAACATGTCCTACAGCTATAGTTACTACTATTCCTCAAACATTGCTCCCCGTCGTCAGTGGTGCCAGTGCTGATATAGAGTTGTCTGTGACCATTCACTAGAGTTCTTACACTCAAATCCGTAAGTCACCAATGGACTTTTATGCTGGGACAAGGGGGAGTATTTCGACCCCGTTGTGAGAGGTGTACAAAGACCGCTTTGCGTTTCGCTCGAGACAGACGCAGCTATGCGTATTTGACCAGAATTGTTAATCAGACATGAAACCGATCTACAAGTAATGTTTTAATGTCAAATGTGACATAAATGTTAACACTTTTGGCGGTGAAGCATACAAATATGTACGATTATGTCTGTCCATAAGATTTTTGCCAGCAAATGGTAGGGAGGCCAGAAAAGGTTCGTGTCTGTATATGGCAAACACTTCAAACTTAAGATAACATAGGCAGGATTGCTAGGTGCTGTGTGTTAAAAATAAATCGCGACAGCAATGAATTTTCGAAAATACTTGTCGTTGCGATATCTTTTATCGTTTATCTGAAAGTGTACTCGATTGATGAGTATTTTTGGATAGCAACAGCAACCATAAATTGAAGTGTTCGTGTTTTGAAAATAGTTGTTGGGCCCTCCGTACCACTTCCTGCTAGAGTCAGTGAACTGTTGTTGCACAGCTATTTTTAATATGTTAACACCATTCGTGGTGTGAAATATTATAATATACTAGTCTCAAATGACAAATATGGAATATTTCCTAGATTATTTACAAGATGAAGAATAGTAAATAAGCCTAAGGGATAATGTTTATGTTTAACATATGAATTTAGGTCAATTAAATAAATATATATCGTCAGGGAGAGAGAGAGAGAGACTGAAATAGGGAGAGAATGCCAATGTGCAAGAGATTGAGAGAGAGAGTTATAGAAAACTAGATAGAGAGAGAGAGAGAGAAATATGCACCGAGTACGTCCCTTAATTCACAGACGTGAGCCATTACGACAGTATTTGAAATTCGTAATTGTTAACAATAAAATCAAGTTGTTCAATTAAAATGATGAGCATTTTTTTTATACTCAAAGGGTTATAGTTGATACAAGGTAACCAGACAATTCGAGTGTATGATATTTTAAACTAAGACAATCAACATAAGGAAAAAAGTTTAAGTCAACAAAATTTTCCATGAGAAATTTCATTGGACATAACATCTCTATTTATAAAACTTTTAAAAACTATCATTACACATATATTAAAGCAAAAGAAGCGTATTTGAAGCGCTAAATTCCAAGTCCGTTAACTTATGAAACGTACATTTAGTATTTAAATATATCCTCAATAATAAGTGAATTCAAGATTTAGATATTAGAGATCGAGAAATTAGTCCTTAAGGACTAAAAAAAAACTATCTTCTTAATCAATTCACTTTACTAGATACTAAATGTGGCAATATTGCAAAGGGACCTTAAAGACATACATTTTCGGCCAACTTTCTGAAAGACAAGTTCATGTGCTGCTGCCCTCTGTTTTTTGATGGCAGCATATTTTATTGCTTATTTTTCGTATAAGCATCGTCCACAATATATATATATATTTGATTTGATTGGACTGATGAAGTTCGATTAATGTTAACCATCAAAATTCTTAAAACATTTCTTGTGCAAATTCGCTTGTATTCCAAGGTGGGCAAACTGTTTAATTATATCAAAATGAATGAATGAATACAAGATAACGGCTGGATTTTATCTAATTTACAATATTTCTATGAGGTGTACAATGTTTCCCGTTTCATTTTTATATGTATGTTCCTAGTGTAATTGATTGAAAACAGTCTAAGTGGTTAAAATTGAAATTTTTTCCGTTCAAAGAAATATAACAAGGGATTTTTATTGAACTAACGGCAGTGGTGGCATATGGAAACAATTTAAATACAAGATCACACACCCACATTGACCATGTTCACTAGCACACAGCAAAACTGCCATGTATCTGTTTCTCGCTAATATGGGCACATCATTGAGGGCACGTCGTTTCTGAGCAATTCGCTATTTTAAATAAGATCCAGCTTGTGTTGGTCTATCTAAGGAAATTGCTTATCAGTAAGTTTTATACTTGAACTAAATAGACCGAAACTGACATCAGCGCTGACCGAATATTCACAGAACAGCATCAAACGCGGTGCATTGATGTCATGTGCACGCACACACATTATCTCACACACACCATTTTATGCGAATAAGTGTCACCGACTAACATTTGACCTCTGATAGGGGAATGTATTTGTGACCGTGTGCAGTGTCTAGAATGAAAGCAAATTGTGCACTTAATCCCCTTCGATCAGTGCTGGCGACTCTTACTCTGAAAAGCGATCTGAATTATTTGAATGAATACTAAAAATAAATTCGATTCAAATGAATGTGTGTATTACGCATGATATGGGAACATACGTTGTTGGCCGGGGTGAAGAAAATGTTTTTGGGGCGATGATGATGATTCTGTTAGTGGATACGAGTTGGATTAATTTATTTAAACGTTTGTTTGTATAATTTATACATTCCGGTGCGTTGTATTCTCGTTCATTACTATAGTAGCAAATGTTTGCATAAGATTAGGATTATTGAGACAAAACTTATTGCAGGGTGGTGTTTTTTTTTCCTTTGTATGTGGCACGTCACTTGAGGTCTCGAATCGCTTTTAATGGCTTTCTGACACTTTAAGCGGAAGAGAGGCATGCATAATTTTCATTTAAGTGATGACATTGATGGATGCAATATTGTTGACTTGGATACTTTTATGAGTTAACTTATCGATACGCAAATAATTTCAAAATTAGCTTTATGAATCCCTTGGATATACAAAATAATAGTCTAAAATAAATACGGTAAATGTATTTTGCAAAATTGTTTCTTTGGTTTCCTTAAACCTAATATCGATCAGAAATTGCGGTGTGCATTTAAGAGTGGATATTTTTCACTTACTATTAATAGCATGGAAGAAAGTAGTACGAAGGTGGTTTCGTACACGCAATCGTTAACAAAATCGGAGAAAATGTAACGGTAAGGATTCTTATGGACCGTGTAACTCCAAATATATATGGACAAGATCTTCTGTACCTTACTCTTCTTCAAAAATTCGGCTTATAATCACTTGTAAAAGTGAAATCAAATTTCCTCTGATATTATGAACAAATAAATTGATTCGATTATAGATATAATTTTTACTGAAATAAAGCACTGTCGCCTCCGTGGCGTAGTGGTTAAAGTGCGACGCTCACACGCAGCAGGTCTAGGTTCGATTCCCGGCAGAACACTTCGAGTTTTTCACGAGACCACCTCTTTTGAGCTGCTAACACTCAAAGAGTATTAATTGACTAAGAAAAAGCTTCTCTAACTTCGCCATTCGGAGTCGCAAAGCTGTAAGTCCCTTCTACTCGTGAGAGAACAACACGAGTAGTTGACATCCCATTAAAATTGAATAAAAGATTATAAAGTCAGTAAGGAACGCCAAAGCTTATGAAGTTTTGGCTTTGTCTGAAGGACTCCTAGCATAATTCGCTTATTATTGCTAACACTTTTGACACTTCCGAACTATTGCATGATGAGTAGGAAACATGCAAGTATAGCTTGGTATGAATTTACGTAGGTAGATGGAATGTCAGCTCTACCTATTAACAATGTCTGACTTGAAATGTTTAGTCAACATTTGTGTTGACCTCGGCGCCATAAACAAAATTACACAAAAAACGTTTTTTTAAATTATTTTTTAATAGTATTATAATTTTACAGTTATGACACGTGATTTGTTGAATTAAATAAAGATATTAAATAGAAAGTGTGACCGCCGTGGCGGACTTGGTAGAGTGCGACGCTCACACGCACAGGTCCAGGTTCGATTCCCGGCTGAACACCTTTAAAATTTCACGACACTACCTCTTTCGAGTTGCCGAGTAATAGTTTTCTATGAAAAGACTTCTCAAACTTCACCGTTCAAAGTCCGTAAAAAATTATAGGTCCTTTCTACTCGTGAGAGAACAGTAGCACGCACAACACGAGCAGTTGATGAGCAAGCAAAGCCCTGATTATTATTATTAAATTGAAAGACAAATTTGTTACAATAAAATCGCTGTAAGTCAAGTTAATATATATATAAAAGTATGTACATTCAAAAACAAATAAAATATCTATGCACATCTGATTCAAATAAACTCTTAAACTCACAAGCAAGAAGAGATTCCTAGCTAGTAAGTTCCGTCACCACCTTAAACAATTTATTCACTTTCAGTATAAATCACTTACCACATGTACGCGCATGTTTCAGAACATAAATTTGTGGAACAATATACTCCCCAAAACACAATGTTTGAGAGCCGCCATCAAGTTAATGCAATTTTATTTCTTCCAATAAAAATATATCTTAATTTTTTTTACCGTCAAAAGCATAAATTTGATCAGAGCTATCCTAAAATGTGCACTTTGGTATAATAATAATTGTTGGCGCTACAATCCAAAGGGGGACCAGGGCCTAGCTTGCTCATCAACTACTCGTGTTGTACTCGCTACCGTTCTCTCACGAGTAGAAGGGACCTACAGTTTTTTGCCGACTCCGAACGGCGAAATTTGAGAAGCTTTCTTAGACAGTTATTACTCTTTGAGTGTTGTCAGCAGCTCAAAAGAGGTGGTGCCGTGAAATATTAGAAAAATTGGTGTTGAACTGGGAGTCGAACCTAGACCCTTCGGCGTGTGAGCGTCGCACTCTACCCACTACGCCACGGTGACCACGCACTTTGGTATACTCTTCTCAATAAGAAGATTTAAAAAGTGATAAAATTAACTCCCCTATTGTGGATCATGCTCATCTGTCTTTCCATCTATTATGTTTAAAAAGACCCGCTTAACTAATCAAACTTTCAGCCGCATTGCAAGCATGTGGCCTAGAATAGAGGGTAATTAAGAATCTATTTATAGCTCCACGGGGAATTCTCCCTTTTAAATGCATTTTGCTTGGGGTAGATAATGAAAAGAACACATGTTCACCCTGTTGTTTGACGCAGAAAAATACAGAAAATGTGTACCAATTAATTGATTTGTAAGAGATAGGGGTAACGAGAGTTGGTCCATGATCAGGTTGACTTGGAAAAATGAATACTGCTGGAACACGTAATAAGATGATGCTGGGTCCAAAGAACCCATTACGTAACCTATTGACTACACTTTCAGATTCCCCAAGTCGTTCCTTGTCAATGTGCGTTCTTTTATTTAATAATGTTGAATTCCTAAGTGCAATAATATGTTTAGCGTTTGGGGCTTAAACATAAGTGTACACATTGTTTGCTGTAATGTATTGCGCTCAGTGTGTTCAAATTCACAGCATTTGATATTATTTACATCGACATATTCTTCTCATTGTTGATGAGAGTTGAACAGAGACCACACACAAATAGTCTGTAATAAAGAGAACCTAAGGTGTGTTCTCCTTTAAAAGTTGGGCTGGAGGTAACAAAACACTAAAATTCGTCCGCCACTATACGGGAAGAATTAAATTGTATCTTGAGGTATCTAAATGAAATATCCGTATTTGGTGTTAAATATAACCTTGTCCTAAATCTATGTACGTCCAATTTGATTATCTGCTTGGATTTGTCATGTAAGAAACATTACTCTTGGTGGCAATGTAATTACTCGTTACCTAATTTGGGAAAAATATATTAATGTCATTATTAGATAACTTGTTAAACACCATTAGGTCATAAAAATTTTACATTATTTGTAGCAACATAATTAGATACGTATACCGCAGATGTAACAGAATTTCACAGTTTTGACAACGTTTTACGGTTTGAGTTTTTATTAATACCTATTTTATTGAGTTTGAGTTTTTAACGCATTTTTATTAATACTTTCCAATTTGTTGACTTAGTTGCTAGACAAAAATGCTTAAAACTAGCTTAAATACCTATTCTGAAAAATTAATCTTATATCTAACTTACTGACTCTAAACAAGTACTCTAAGCTAATCTATGTTCGTTTTTTCTGCCTTTCGACATCTTCTGTATTTTTATTAATTCTAAAGTCTATTCATGCTTCTTTGAGTACGAAAAAAATTCTTGACTGCAAATGCCGCCATTTTGCCAAAATAAAGCAGTCGACCACGTGATAAAATAATGTATAGGGAATTTAGACCTGGATTAATCTCCGACCGTGGCATCGCAATCAACAATTCGATTTTGACTATTTGATAAAAAATAAAGGCACACTTTAAAAATAGTTTCAGTTTGTACCCATAGATACCCATAGTTACCACTAGTATTTGCACGAATCATTACCACTACAACTTAATGTTCTGCCCGCATTTTTCATCTTCCTCCAATAATTTTCAAATTAACGTAACGTTGCTATAACTAATAATTGTTCCTTCAAACAGATATTTATTATTATCAAAACTTATATCTTGTTTCGTGGAGCAATTTACGACGTTTTCATCAATCCCCTATAAGTGAGATGAACGTCAAGCAATCAACTCTTCCAGTTCACACCGGATGCTTTGTACACGTTTGCTCAATAGACCTGAGGCATTTCCTCCCGATCTTTAGAAATCTTATTAGCAGCAGCTGCTTTCTGTCCTGTGTAGAAATGCTTTGTTATCTCAGATCCTGGATGCAGGTATTATGGTAGTAAGCATTTACCTCTCTCTAGATCGTTTAATACTCTGCAGTTGTACTTATGCACCTCTTACCCCATTTTTGTTTGAATTCAATGGCATGCCAACCCGAATGAATGCGATTTTTCGGCAGTGCAGATTTTCTGCAACTGAAGTGAACCCAGCCCAATTTCAGTGTCAGAGGGGCGTGTCATATACAACACGCGATGATATTATCATATAAAGAGTATTGTTTGGCTGACACAGTGAATAATTAAATCAGATGAGTAGGCAACTCGTGACTTCTAAATTGGCTGCGGCATTTCAATGCTGGTGCCATTTTATTTCATCGGAAACAGAGCATGATGTGCGATTACTGTAGCACAGGAAGCACAAAAAAAGCAACTACTGTAGCGTGAAGAATAAAGAAGTGGAGTGAGTTCTGCTCGCCCTGATTTGAAAGTCAAGGTGTTGCGTGTAAAGTAGCGCACGCTTTTATCGTGAAACTTGTTGAATGTATAAAATGCACTGCATTTGTATTTATTTACTAGACTCTAGTGACATGTACTATGTTCAATTCATCACATCGTTTTAGCAAATGTACACTGCTGATTGCTAATGAAATACAAATTTACATATAATTTTGGAAAAATGTTCATTTTTCTTAGTCCAGTCATTATTTTAAAAAGTGCGTTTTTTTCATACTACAGTCTTCTATTTTTGTTTTTTATCGAAATTAAATTTTTTTTGATTACTGCCCCAGTTCTTATTTCTTAAATAAGTATGAATAAGTCTTTAAGAACCTTTAAAACTAATTCCACATGATTTCCAGTGTGTATAACAAAATTTGTGGTATGTGGTACAATGAACATATTTTAAGATAATTAAAAAGGAAACATTTACTCTTTTTGAAGGAAACGGAGCGCAATTTCTTATTAGAATCGTAATAATGGAGAAAACTTAAATCGTTTGTGATATAATATCAAAGCAAAATAACATATGAACTTCGTGGAAAAATACAATTTGAACAGAAATTCAGTAACATGTCTAAAAAATTGCAGGGGAAAACCACAATGTCATAAATATATTTAATTAAGTTAAGATTTTACTTTATTAGTAGATATATTTCTATATTAAGCTTTCTTTTGATATATATATTATATATATTGATATATATATTATATATATTTTTCTTGTATATTTTAAATATATGAATACGTTATATACATATATACAACCAAAGGCAAGTGTTCAATTTCAAAACAGGTATGAACCATATTCAGAACTTTGGTTGAAAACACAAAGCAATTATCGCTGCCTGTAATGTGCCAAGCACGACGCGAATAACAAACTCACGGCTTAGCCTCAACTGAGTAAATATTGTGAAATGCGCGTGTGCAACTGGCAAACTGTTTAGCTATTTTGATATTTTACAAATTTGCAGTTCATTTACAAAGTATAATTTCCTCTCTTCCAGCGGGATAATAAGCACAATGCGAAAATAATTCAAACCCCCAATAACGATGATAACCGACAAAGAAATAGCAATCAAGAAGCAGGCATCGTTGCCAATAATAACAATGCAGACTGCAATAAACAGTGCTCTAAAACGTCGTCAAAAGAAAGGCAGCGATCCAAGAGGACCATCAAATATGTCAAAAATTCTCACACGCAATTTGAAAGCGGCGAAGAACAGAGGCTTAAAACAGGGTGCCCCGACCAAATTTCAACCGACACAGTTGACCTCAATCTGAATTCATCTCCACAACCTCAACGCGACGAAGAGGACACCACTTACAGCCAGCTTATATTTGACCGCTGGCCCAACAAACCAAATGAGCCATCAACGATTAAAGTTTTGCCACCATTACAACCATCACAACCAGCTCAACGCCACGATTCGAATACTGGTCATTATGACAGATTGCCCTTTGACAAATCATCAAAACAAAACGTACCGGCGAACACTGACTTCCAGCATTTAAAATCGACTGGCAGCGTCTTCTCAGATGCTGCTTATGACAGTCCAAACCAACCATACGTTCAAAACAAACAAAACGGAACGTCAACAACAGGTGTTGGTTCCCACCACAACGACGCTATTCCATTCATTGATGAAGAAGACATCGTTAAAATCGTAGAGAAACATGGGTCGCATCTTCGAATTAGTGAGCGCACTCACAACAACGAGTTCACGGCCGCCAATCGTATAATCACCTTAAATCCAAAAAACATCACTTCCAGTCAAACAATCCAGCGCACCAACACTTTCAAGTCAACGCATTACGACCCTTCACCATTATTTAACAAGAGACAAACTAGTCTTGCCTCGAACGATAGCGTGGAGCCGGTGCAGCTTACAACTACATCCGTGGCTGCAGGTATTGGTGTGCACGAGTTTTTCTCTTGGAATCCAACTAAGGGGAAGTTGTGCCAAATTTGCCATGCGTCTGCGCTGAATGGTTTGAACACAGTGGTGAAATGCAAGAGTTGTGACTTGGTTTGTCACCTAAGGTGTGTGCCCAAGATAGCGGTAAGTCATTTCGGTTTTAAGATTTGATTTGTTTTTCTTTTGTTTGACGTCAATGAAATATAATTTTTGCGTTATTAGAAGAAGAAGACTCTTTCACTTTTGCGTGGAGTAAGTGTAGAATTGCGTTTTGTTGAAGATTTCTATAATAAGCGTGGCTTTTTAGACGTATGTGATTTGTTTTTGAACAAGTCACGTTGGACACTTGGTAAATGTTGTATGTTTCATATTCGAAGCTAAAATAGAAACGAATACTACATACAATTTGGAATGATGATGTCAGCAATAAAAGATTGTTGTGTTCCTGGATTTCTCCTTCTTCAATCACCATAACAGAAAATTCCAAAATTTATTTTCCATTTTTGAGACTGCAATCGACAATTAAAATTATGTAAAGTTTATTTTAAAGAAGTTTGATATGTATACATACAAGTGTAAATAATATGAAATAAGCAAAAATAAAATAATAATAACTACCAATAAAAAATAAAAAAAAGCTTTAGGGTGCTTTAGAAGTGTAAACTAGAAAATGTCTGAAAATGTGAAAATGTGTTTATATGCGAAAATGGAAGTTCTTATTTACTATGGACGTAAGAGGTCTGTCTATAAACGGGGATTTCACCCTAAACAATTTATCTAACTCTAGTCTCATTCCTATTATTAAGTTTTCGAATACCACTTTAACACAAAAATATGCACAATATGCAAATTGTAGAAAAAAAAGAGAGCTCTAAAATTATCTAGGAAACAGTGTTGGGCAAATTTTGAGTTGAATAATAACTAATGACTAAATTAGTCATTAGTTTCCGGATTCAAGCGAATAATGATTAATTTATTCAGTATTCATGAAAATAATGATTGACCAATAAATTATTTATTATTCGCAGAAATTACTCATGACTAAATCCATCATTATTCAAGAGTTATTCAAATAAGTTGATCATTAGTCATTAATCACTAATTAAGAGCATTTATTCACGACATATCTCTGTTCATAAAAAAAATAAGACAAAGTATTGAGTTATTTCAAATATTACGGTCGAACTTTTTGTTTTTTGGTGATTTCAAAATCTTATAACGAAAATTCATGAATAAACGTTAGTCATGAATAAATCCGGCAAATAAATTATTCATGACTAACGTTTAGTCAAGTTTCTTTAGTCATTTGTCATTATGTTATTTTATGCCCAACTCTGATAGGAAATTGGCAAACAACAATTACATTACGAAAGCAAGATAAGAAGAAGCCCAGAAATATTGTCGATCAAAATACTGATATACTGATACATATGTCATATTTATATGCCTATATCAAAATGATAAAAGTGGAGTCAGAGATATATAACATAGACGCAGAGTCGTATAAGGATTTAAACAACCTGGGCAAATGTCATGTGGACTGAGCTCATTCTTTTCGAACTCAATTGGTACATCGGCGTATTGCACTTGTATTTTAGCATTTTGATGTTCGCTTTCAGTGCCATCTAAAAAGTTGATTATTGAGAAAAATCAATTCAATTAGGTTAAGTGGTTTGTACATCGCATATTCCTATAATAGTATTGCTTTAACATTTAATATCAAAACTGTCTGCTCAAGACAAAGTTGGTTTTTTAAAAAAAATGCCTCCTATATGGGTTTTGGAATAATATAGTGATCTCATTTATATGTTTCCGCTCAATCAATAACACGAACTTTTACATCCAATTGCTTTTTCGTTGAAACGTGCTGATTGTTACGACTGTTTCAAGGTACACCCGTTAAATGTTAACCCTTTACCTCTTCCAATAACCCATAAACGTTTTATTGTTGTAGTTTTTCTTTTTTTCTGATTACCGGCTGCAGCGAATTAGAGCTCCTTTTGCTGTTCAATTATATCTTACGAACTGGATTCCTAACACCAGATTTAATAACCATACAAAATGAGAAATAAATGCAAGAACCATGTTTTCTTTTTGTGTACCAATCGTTGACAAATCCAGTCAACCATATTATTTCCATTTAGTTTAAATATACTCGTATATGCCCATCTCGATGTTCCATGTGTTCCTCATCAAAGCTTGGTACAGTAAATCAAATCTGTGCCTCTTTTCCATTTATTTCCCATACCACATATAATACAAACTTGTGGTTATGCTTTTGAAAGTCTATCACATTTTCTCGTACCGTATTTCTTCCTGGGAACCGTAGAATGTCTGTTCCTCATCGATAAGCCAACTATGGTAACGTTATCTGGCAGAATGCCGGATTAAAAAAACGAAAACTTGGTCTCGAAAGCATCTAACCACGCCTAAGTCGGGTTGGAATTGACTAACGCTCCCGTCTTGCTGATTTGCCGAAAGAAAATGATATGGTTCATGTGTTATAAAGACTCAATTGCATTCACATTGTGGTTAATGACTTAGAGTTATCCATCCATAGGGAAAACATTAACAAATTGAATTGAGAACACAAATTGTGGTTACACTTTTTCGGCGTGTAGTGGATTTTGGGCTTTACCGAAGCAAACTGCATTGATTTAGTCTTAAAATTATTTTACGATATAATCATAGCATCATTAAGTTTTTCGGCTTTTATCTCTTCATTTGTGCAAGTTGCCAAGGATTATATATAAATATATAGATAATTTAATTTTAATTTTAAGCATAAATTCCCTCTATATATACTCTATATATATATATATATATATATATATATATATATATATATATATATATATATAATATATATATATATATATATAAATTGCCGATTAAAAAAGATGCTGATATATATATATATATATATATATATATATAAATTGGCGATTAAAAAAGATGCTGATATATATATATATATATATATATATATAAACATCAGCATCTTCAGCATCTATATATATATATATATATATACATATATAGAGGGAGTCCCTTGCACTCGTGAGAGAACAGTATCGCTCACAACACGAGTAGTTGATGAGCAAGCTAGGCCCTGGTTCCCTGTGGACTGTCGCGCCATACAATTATTATATATATATATATATATATATATATATATATATATATATATATATAATTTCACAAAATTCATTATACTTTTTATCCGAATACACAATAAACTTCACACACTTTTGAAGGTTTGTATTTAAGGAAAATAACAAACAAAATTCATGAAAATCGAATAAATATTTCTTAAGTTTTGATACATTATGCTAAGGAACTTAAAAGCTGTCTCGCGACATATATATACTTTATCTTGCATCTGTTTTAATGGGCAATTTTTCCATATACCTTTTATTTTTTACCCTTGCACAATTTAAGTTTAATTCATGATAAATAACACCAAGCCGATAAACGTATCCCCTATAAATCTTGAGAATGCTCCCCTTTGCTTTACTTAATAGCTAGATAATTGCATAAGTGCATTATCTGCGATGGATGCTCTTGAAAGAACTGTTATGGGACTACATTCCACTGTCCTAGGCTTTATAATTTTATTAACGGAATTAAACATAAATTCCCTCTTGTTATTGTTCGACTCATTAATTGCGCTGTCTAAATTCACTTTAAATGTGTTTCCGCATCATTAGATTAGGATAAATAAACCGCGCCTTGGATGCGCCCGATAAATAAAAATTCATTATAACAGCTGATATGATAGTTTAAGAAATGTAAGTTCCTCAAATGTATCATTTTTTTTCTTCCTATTACTTAAGTGAAGGCTGTTTGCATGCTTAAAAGTGAGCAAACATCAATTGGTGTATTCAAATTCCATTAGCTTGTGTCAATAGCTTGTCAGGCAATTGTGGAACCAGCGCAAAAAATGTTTAAGAATGTGGGAATATTTAGGTAAAAAGAAAAAAAATGATTTTGGAATCAGCATAATTGAAATAAAAAAATCAAAGGAAAAGGGTACGAATTATTTATTGTTTGAATACTTGAGTATGAAACTTTTTTATTCGACATATCCCGTCTGTATTGAGAAACTTGATATCAACCTAATAATTATAAAGCATATCGAATCGAACGTGCCCCGCCAGGGAATACAATTCGGTGCCAGCTATTACTTTCCCACTTAGCGCCTTTGTAACTCATCTCACATGCAATCAAATAAAGAACGAACCACTCGTCGCTTTTGTTATTGAATTAAAATATCTCCAATTTGTTTTCATTTTAATCGAAAAACGAACTGTTTTTGTTGCTGCATATGCGTTTTGTTGCCTAATGTGTAATGTAGTGGTTGCTTTCAGTTTGGAGAAGTAAATGCTTATACCTTCAATGCAACAGTATATTTGGCTGAATTCGGTGAAGAGTGTTTGTTGTTCTTTGCTATGTTCATCACATGTATTGCACATATGTCCACACGATCTTTTTATATTATAAAATGTTAAAATGCGTTCTCTTTAAAAAAAATTATACAATGTAAATCGTGCGTTCATTCTTGAAAATACATTTCGCATTCTCTTTGAATTCTCTTTTAGCAAAGGGAGTCACCGTGGAAGAAGAAAATAGAAAAGAGAATTGTGGCAAACATTGAAAGAATATAGCAAAGCTGTTAGTGTTAATTTAATGTTTAACTTACCCTACACAGAAATATTTTTCTAACATACCCATATATATTTTATATGTAATATTTCTGGCCACATGCACACACTCACACACTCACACACACATACATATATATATATTTGTTTGTATTAAATACATGTGAAGAATACTATTATTAAGAGCTTTCGTTGCGTATACGCAACATTTGAAAAGTAAATTTTGGTTTGACTTTTTGGTAAGACTATTTTCGAAAGTCACTTAGACCTCGTTGTTTGATAAAATCTCGAAGAATATATATATTTTGGTACTATAAAAATATTGATCTTCAAAGGCATTTTTAAAAGGGAAAATAATTTGCACATTTAGTTTTAATATATATATATATATATATATATATATATATATATATATATATGCAATACAAGCATGGCTTGATTTTATAGTTTCTGTTTTTAAGAAAACTAACAACAAGAACGTGAAAAGTATTTGGCACACTATATATAAGCTTTTATTAAAAACCGTTTTAGTCATTGGACAACATTTTCATCACAGTAAAATAAAGAGTAAAAGAAAAGTATACAATAAAAAATATATTAAAATATTTTCTTTCTCTGCTGTAATTATGATTCCATTAATTGTTTTGACAAATTTTTGTAATGCCTGTATAAATGGATCACAAGATAGTTCAATAACTTCAAAATACTTAGTTATCCTTACGGAGTTGATTAAGTGTGTATAAACTTCTTTCGGAAATAAAAACAAATACCAAATGAGAAAAAAAACCAAAGTGTTTTAAAATTGTCTATTGGGAATTATAGTTTATTTAAAAATGTTTCAATAATTTTATACATTACGTATAATTGTTTATTATAAAATGTAGAAATGTAGTCCTTTGAGCAAGGTTTCTTTAATTGAACTTTTATGTGGGGCGCCCAAAATCTGGAAAGTAAAACTTCCCACCCTATCATTTCGTTAAATACAAATTGCTATATTGAGTATAGACTTAAGTATGTGATTTGTGTATGTGTGCATAAGGGGATTCAAGTTTGATCGGCGATTTTGTTCTGTCTGTTCCATCGCTATTTTTGTTTGCGACAATTACGGAGCACGCTTTAGTTATCTTGAACATTAAATTTTTGTCTAAGTATTTGTGTTACCCACTGTTCTCTCCAATATTCAAACATTTCAACTACTCAGATAGACCCATGAAATACTGGCAGTGAGAAAAGAAAACAAGACAAAAGACAGGAGACAAAAGGAAGAGTAAAGAAAAAAACACATAATTTTTGTGGTAAGCGCGATCGGCAATCGGCACTCAGCGCTCAGAGCTTGGCGTCACGTCATTGTGTTCGCTCTTCCCCATTTGCTCGCTTTCTTTCACGTTTGCATTGTATTTGTGATCTCATGGAATTCTCACTGCTTCTCTTATAGACACTGCCTGACTGACTGACTGAGTGTATAGAAAATTATCTGAGGGAAAATATGTTAACTTCCATATTGAGTCTTCTCAGTTTGGTAAATCAGTCGCCAACTGGCATTAAGATCGTTTTATACGTAGATCTGTTTATTCTATACTTGTTCCGATTGTGCTGTGAACGCGCTTTCTTGTTCGTTGGTACTGTGTTGTGTGCTTTTGTTGTTTCAGTGTCTCTTCGTGTTGTACTTGTATCTGAATGTGTATATAATTAATTGGGCGCGATTCGTGTAAAAATCCGTGGGTCTTGTTTACCTTTGAAAGCACACGTACAATTCCAGAAATAAATTGCTTTCAAACATCACTTTGCGCTTAGATTTGTTTACATTTTACAGTAACGTGCACGTGAAGACGTTTATTTATTTATTCTTTTTCTTATTAAAGTGCCTTCATTTTCCCTTGGTTTGTGCAACGATACCAGTAGGTGGCTAACATCCACAACAATAATTAGCTTATGAGTTTGCATTTCAACACTTTGTTCTTAGCTCATATAGTGAACAAGGTACAAGCCACAAGGTCTAAGCGCGGCCACTTTTTATATTATTGTTGGTTTTTATCACATTTTACCTTGAGTGTGTGGTTTACCTGTATTGTGCATTTATCATTTTCTTTTACTTGCTCTCTTGGTTTTTGACTATGTACATACATTTTTTGCCAACCGAACAAGTTTGAAATTTTACTAAGCATCGTTTTTCTCTGGCTAAAGCTTGGCAGAAAGCTGTTGTGAATAAATAATTATCATCAGTTTTTCAATGGCAACCCACCCCCGTGTGATATCATTGGTTTAAAATGGGCATAGATCATCTTTGGAACTATTTATGTGTGGTAGAAAACTATAAAGAACATCTGTCAAAGCACGAAGTGTTTTTGCGAATAACAAAAAATTCGTATTGAATTTCTCTGAGCGAAATTAGTGTTTTGCTTCGTGCGGAATTTTTGTCGTTTTCCTTTTGCTCGTATCTTAAATGACAATAATTAGTATGCCACACACATATCTTGGCAAGTATGTTTACATAACAACTTCGAGCTGCACTATGACGAGATACATTTTTATTCAGTATGATTGCTTATCTAAAAGCTTGTCATCATTTGTACTGTAACCGAATCTAATTTGCTGTTGATTGTCAGTCATCTGACGTTTGTCTAACAGTTTTCTGAGAGGCGATTCGCACCCTTGTTGGGGACAGTGTGTTAGGTGTGTTTGTTCTTATTTGAAATTCAAATGTATGCGTTTATTTATTTACATAAATTTCATTTGTTCTCTTTATTGCGATTCAAGGCTAAAGTAATTCCAAAACATTTGTTGCTATAAGGAGACGATATATCAAACATTACAAAGAGTTTATTTCAATTCTGTTTTTACATATTTGTTTCTGGAGCTTTCACTTATCTTCATTATCAGATACCATATTTATGAACATTCCAATGAAATGCCCTTATCAGTATCTTATACCAGTACATTTGAATGAACACACGTGGTGTTTCGACCGAAATATACAATAGTAGGTTACTTGAAATGTGCAATGCAGTAGAAATAGGAAAATTGGTTGTTCACTCTGAAAAATGATGAAAGCGAAATTGCGTGTCAGAAATCAATATCAAATTGAAATTGATAGTTGCGGTGAAGGAACACTGCTATGGTAAGTTTTCGTGGTTATATTACTCTCAGACAACATTATTATGGTAGACACGGCTTGAGAAAATATCGTCGAAAGATTGTGTGTTCGTTATCTTTTCAAAATTCTTTTTACGTGAAATGTTTACTTCTCATTTCATAAAGTACACCTCTCCGAATAAGATTAGTATTTGCATTAGATTAACGTGTAACTCTACAATTAAAACACAAAGTTTTTTGGTTTAAACAATGTACATCCAAAACACTGAATCTCCCATAGTAATAAACATATTAATTATTCACATTCACATATACCAAACAAATTTTAAAAGCCCAAGAATGTTGAACATTTGGAAAGAAGTTTAACTTTTTGAACTACAACAATTTGGGGTGTCATATGCCAAATGTGTTAAAGATTTTAAGAGGTATGTGCGGGGATAAACGTATGTTGTGCAAAAGTCTTTCCTTAAAAAAAATTTTAGTGACTTCTCCATGTTTAGGTATCCTAGCAACAAATAATGATAAGGTATCAGGACTTCATAATACGGTCGAAGGTTTAACGTAAATAATTGTATGGTGATCTCTAAAGTTAAGGGCGCGTTTACAATCCGTACGCCGTTAAATTCTCACATTTCTTTTTTTGGAATACTCAACTTTAACTGTTGTAAATATATTAAAATTCATCCCTGAATCTTATGGTGGTAAATGTTTAAAGACACTCAGGGGGTTTATTCTTTAATGTACTGAATTTGTGATTAAGAGGTTGTGGCTTATTCTTCTAATTTTGTTTCGTATCCACTTTCGCAGCAATTTATACTACGCCAACAATTTCAGCTTTGCCAACGTGCAAAGGTGTAGGAAAAATGTTAATAATTATCAATTTTAGTCATTTTATCAGGGAAGTTAGTATCGCGTATGAGAAATATTATCACAAGTCGTGTGAGTATTCGAATTTTTATGACTTTGCAATCGACAGAGGCTACACGTTATAATTAAAATTTTGGAAATTTAAAAAATTACTCAATATTTTTTAAAGTTTTCGAATATAAATTAATATTGAACGTGAACCAAAGAGATATAATGCATAGAATAGCATTATATAGTCAGCTGATGCACGACACTCGATTTTACATATGAGCAATACCTCAACTTAAAACTAAAATGCAAAAATATTACGCAACACCTATCTGTGGCAAAAAAAGAAGGGTTTAGTTTTAATTGTTTCGTTTTGTAATGAAATGCGTTATAAGGATTTATTAACTGCTGGCTGATTTTTTTACCGAGTGTTTTAAGTTTCTCTGAAGCTTCAACCAAGTGAACTAAGTTCTTGGGAACTTAATGAAGGGAGTTGAAGTGAGTAGTATGGACTCCTAAAATGGTTGCGATTTCTATCACGCTCAGAACCTAAGTCTTAGTAAACGATTAGCACTTGTCATTCTCTCTTGATTCTATAAACGACCAGCTTTTCTGTTTGATACAATGCTTATTTCTACCCATTACTTTTTAAAACAGTTGTTAAAGCACTTCGCTAGAACTTTAAGGAGTAATAAATTATACAACTGACATCAATTACCGTTATGTATATTTGCAGTATCATAGCATAGTAGGGATTTTTTCTCATACGACAACTAAAAATACGTTGCAATGAAGATCACTTCTCCTTCTTATCTGTTGTCGTTCATCGCGAGGGAAGTTATTTTGAAACCTAGGACCTTGTAAAAACAACCTCATAGCAAGTCACTGCATACTTTTGTTTTTTCTTAGAGCAATTGCTGTATCGCAGGGTGCTAGGTAAGGTAGAAGCAGAAAAAGTGTCTACGTTTACACATCACCAAGCTGTTACTGTTTTAAGTTTTCTTTTATATGTACTTTTTCTTTCATTTTAAATGTGCGCATTTATGATATACAATATATCATTTTTCAGGCACAATTAAGTCAAATTTGCAATCGAAAGAAAAGCCGTAGTAATAAGATTTGCCCATTACCTTCGATTCCCATCCGATTTGATTGATATGTGGTTCACAGCAAGCTAGGAAAGCAGTTTTTAAAAGTATTTTCACTACATCCCCTCTATTTTATTTTATTAATTTGAGTCCAATCCATAAGATTTGCAGACCGTGAATTAATATTGGTCGAGTTCATTTCGCAATTTGAAATCAAAACATGATTGTTTCCGTTGCCTGTCTGTTGGTGATATTTTTATATTTCATTACAATGATTCTTTGCAAGCTTCCTGTATGTGTTCGATATGGTTATATGGTTTATATTTTTATGGTTAAAGATTAAGGTTATGTTGATTAAAAGGATTTTCTATTGTGTACTATAGGCCTCTTACTTACATTTTGATTTATTATGAAACATATTTGTAGTCTTTAAACTGATGTGAAATATTAAATAAATTTACACCTAAATTTACTTGGGATCATTTGATCTTTTTGTATTGTGCGCGAACCGTACAAGATCAAGAGTTAAACTGAATCATGTTTGTAATTAGCAATTAAATAATTTTCATTTTCATTTTTCTTACAATGCATTTCATCTTACAATGCAAATCGAGAGCATAAATGTGATTACATTTATAGAAACTTTATTAAAATAATCTAAATACTTACTATGATGCATCTTTTGCTTAATATGGTTCAACTCCTAAAACAGTCCACATGACATTGAGATGCAATCCGTACTGCTCTTGAGTGCTCGCCGTCTTCGAAGTTGTGAATGAAAAAAGTGAAATGAAAGGAAAAGAAAAACTTGTTTCACGGGCGTAAAAATTGTACTCTCGCCTAATATGTGGCGGTAGGCCGACACCTTTGTCATTCATTTCTATTGTGAAAATTTTTATATGTATTTTGTTTTTTTCATTTGTTTCAGTTGTAAATGAATTAAAAGAAAAGTGGGGAAAGACTGTATAGCTCAGCTTGAGTTAACTTTTGTAACTTGGTGAAGTGTTGTTCAGTTATGTAGGATAGTTGAGTGTAAGATTTGATTTGTTCATGATTGATTTCGGAATAGTAAGTTTGTCGCTCTTGTCTGTTCGTACCGATACATTTTTATTAATGGCTCTTAAATGAAAAGCACTTCCAACTGTTATATTTACATCCGTTTTTTTTCTTTTGCTGGACATAGCTATTGTCGTGAATCGAGTTTAATGATATATAAAACATTTATATTTTATTTATTTGAATTTCACAAAATCTGGAAGAAGTGAACCTTGGCATTGGCAAGACCACTATGCATACATACCTACAATTTTGCTTTTAACCGATAATGTATTAGCTCATATTAAGCTTCTTCTACCTATATTTAGTAAAAGTATTAGAACTCTGATACTTGTCAGCAGCCTGAAACAAGTGGTGCTGTGAGAAAAAAAGCTAATTTTTCGAGTTCTGGAATCGAATCTGGGACCTATGCCACAACATCACATCTTTAAATGATCAATTTCATTAATTTGGTACTTACCTGTGAAAATCAAGCATTTTAATAATTTTGACACACATTTTTTGTACTGGCACCCAACATACATCATGTTCAATGGATGTTTGTTGATCTTAATATTGGGCGCACATCCATAAAGAGAAATTGAACTATTCCGCTTTAACGTGCTCGTGCTTCAATGCTCTTATTACCTTATAAACCGAAACCTTTTATGTTCGAGTAGAACTTAAATAATGCCTCATTATGTCCTTTGACTCTTTGTCTGTTTTCGGGAACTTGCGCTTTGTTACTTGCAAACTTCCTTAATCGCTATAGCCCCACAGCTATTTGTTATTCTTATTGTACCAGGGCCTAGCTTGCTCATCAACTACTCGTGTTGTGGGCGCTGCTGTTCTCTCACGAGTAGAAGGGACCTACAGTTTTTTTTTTGCCGACTCCGAACGGCGAAATTTGAGAAGCTTTTTTCGACAGTTATTATTCTTTGAGTATTGTTAGCAGCTCGAAAGAGGTGGTGCCGTGAAAAATTCGAGGTGTTCAGCCAGGAATAGAACCCAGACCCTTCGGCGTGTGAGCGTCGCCCTCTAGCCACTACGCCACGGCGGCCACATTCTTATTGTACTATGAAACTAAATGTACTTCATACACAGTTTGTGAATATAAACCTGTTTACTTTATCTTCAACTTAAAATAGAGCAAGCAAAATGATCCATCTAATATTATCTGCGAAACAGCAAAACTGATGAGTGAGGGAACAATTACTAAACAAATTATCCATTTTTTAATAAAAAACTTCTTCTGTACTTTCAACTGAAGGTTTGTAAATAACATGTTCCTGTAAAGGAATATGGACAGGCTTTTAAAGTTGCAGCTCACCATATGAAATCACAATATTCATTCAAATGATAACACAGGTTGTATACGTAACCTATGCTAGGAGACACCAATAAATATTCATACCTGAATGTATAGCACATTAATTGCACACCTTCCTTGACACATTGTAGCTCTTCTCAGATAAACATATAGGAAAATGTTTTTCTATTGAAGTTAAAAAACGTAAATCTAACAAGTATACATGTTTCTAATTTAAATAAACAAAACATTTGAGATTCTTGTATATCGAGTGGGTTTTCTCAGATATGCTGCGAACGGCAGTTCCATTCACACTATTCTCGTGCTGCGCTATACTACAAGTATTCAGTCCATAATTCTTTCTTCTTTGAATTCTCTTATTGTTCTGCATATTTGATTTTTTTTTCTATTTCCGCTGGTGTGCGCCTTTGGCATATTCATTCTCTGACGCATAATTCTAGCTTAGTGCAGCGGTGCTGTTGGTGGCTGGGCTGCAACACATTTTTTGGTTTCTGCAGCTAGGGGAACTTTGTGGTCAGTGCATTCTACAAACAACGCACAGAAAACATGTATGCTCAAAACATATATATCGGGTGTATGTTCGTATGAGATGCAGTTAATTTTTTGATGTTCCATATGTGCAACGCGAAAACGCTTGCAAATTATTACCGTGGTGTAAAATTCTCTGTCGGGATGCAAAAATCTAGGCAAAAAAATAAAAAAAATTAAACAAGAACGTGCAAACACATAGTTTAAGCGAGTGTGAAGTTACATCCTTTTGCGCAGCATAAATTATCTTTAGCGCAAAGGTATTATATATGTCATTGATATTATTTTTAGGAATTATTAGAATACTATTCACTATCTGGGAATGCGCGCGTAGAAAATTTGTGACTATAAGTGCGAAAATGCGGAATATATTCGATTTCGGTTCATGGATATAAATTTGTATAAAGAAAGTGATCAAAGTATAAACTAGAAATGGATTTGCCAAAGGATTACCTATACAAACTCTACAGGATGGTAAGTTGTGTTTACTGTTTGTTAACAATGCTTGTTTTATGTGAAATGGGATAAGAGAAATGTCAAACTATTTCCTATATCTTTTTTATTCAACTAAGTGTCATTGATCAATGCACTTACGTTTACATACTGTGTTACTGTACCTAAAAAGATGTGTTAAAGAAAATTTTGTTAAGTCACTTTCATACATAATGTCATAAACATTTGTGGTACTTTTAGCATTCTCATATAGGCAAAAACAAACGTACAAACAACTGAACAAGATACTTTATGTGTATATCTTCTTAGCGCATTTATGTTTTATCAAATGATTAAGCATGATCTTTATTTGCATATTAAAGAGAGGGTTCAACTTTAACGTAAGTCATTCAATTATTTCTTTAGGGAGTGAGACAAGAGAGACAATTGCGAGCACGGTCAGTCCTACTTTCACATGCACAGAATGCAAGAAGAGAAATGGGAAGGCGAACATCATTCACTTTTAATGTATTTGCTTTATTAGAAAAAAACCTTTACATGAAATTGACAAATGAATTTCGTATGGATTAAAAAATACATGTAATAAAACCGTGTTGAATGAAGAATTATAATTCTGATTTTTGGATCAAAGTTTCTGTTACTATAGTTTTGGTTTTAGGTAATTTGTTGTGGTTAAAAAGGAAAATATACACTAACTGAGTATGTAAAGTAAAAATACATGCATATTTAGCAGTACTACAAGTTATCCGATAGTACAGGAATCTTTTCTTCTCATGTGTTTCATTAAAAGTACCGAATAGTACCTCTCTTTCAGAAGCTAACGGTCCTATTTTTCTTTGGAATATTCGTGAATTATTAATTTAATTAATTAATTTAATTAATATAATATAATAATTAATTTTCTTTCTTTCATTTGCTCCCGTATATACCACTCTATAATTGTCATGTCGCCAGTTTTCCAATACTGTTGTACAGAATGCATTCTAATTCTGTATAAAAATTAATAGAATAATATTACTCTATGCCCTGAGGTATTTAATCCATGAAATTTTTGAACTATAACTTACATTTTATAAATCGTTAAAGCAGGCAGCAGAAAAAAAAATAGTCTCTTCACTCCTGCCTTCACTGACAAAACTATCATTTGTACCATGAAAAAATTGCCCTCTTTAGGAGTCATTATTGTATTTGCATTAAACCTCCAGTATGTACTTACATGTATCTTTTCATCTTTTCTATCTTCTTTTGAAAGTTCATCGCAGCTTACTCGTGCCAAGCATGTTATAAGTAAAGACTGAAGCAAACATTTACCAAACAAGTGTACTTGATCAATGAGTGCATGATAGGTAGATATGTAAAGATGACGTATTGATCTACTTAATTCATATTGGACTGTTTTGTGCACCGTGATTAAGGATGATTAAGGATCTGTAACCAGCCAGTATTGAAACCAGACTGATTGAATAAAAAAAGGTGACAGACTAGGAGGTGCTCTCCATCATTAGTATATGCCACAATTAATGTTTTAAATATTGCTTTGCTATCTTGGTTAGAAAATAAGAAACGGAGCTTTATTTTTTTAAATACTGATTTTTTGCTATATTCTTATATAATACTCATTAAATTAATCTCGAGATTTTCCAACAACATGTCCAAACAACTATTTATCAAAGAGTCTTTCTTTAAAATGCGTTCCATGCCTCCTAAAGAAGCTCCTAAGTAAACCCAAAGTAGTTCTAAAGTAGAAGCACACATATTCTTCGTCTGGGTTTTAAATTGTCGTTGTTATTATAAAAATTATATACTTATTTTAAGCTATCTACAAAATTACATGCAATGAGTTTGTCCCCGTTATAGTCTTTTAAAGAAAATGTAATTTTTAGGTTTTATGACGAACAATGATGAACCCTACTCCTCCAGTACTCCAGTACATCATCTAAATAGCACCCGACGACGAAGATTTTCCTAGCTCAAAAGCAGTTACCTTATCGTACTTAAGCAGCGCACTTTATCACATGCTTACTTAATCAGTTATTCATGCTCAATCGACTTTTCTATCAGCTATAATTATAGAAAAGTTTTATGATGAACTTTTATCCGATGTTACGATCGTGCTGAATATGCGCCTGAAAAGATGTAACAAAGCTCATTTTAAATTTTGCCAGCAGAAAGCTTTCGCTCTAAAAGCTGTAAAAAAAGGAATAGCTATCACAGTGCGAAATGCCGAGGCTATTAAAATATTCCCATAGTAGACGTATTCTTAAGCAAAAAATGCTTCAAAAATAACATTTATTTTTAAATAAATGATTATAAACCTTAACAGATATACTTTTCGACTACCACCGAATTTAAGAATCCGAACTGCTTTAGAAATCAACGCAATTTTGACTAATTCTGTGAATAAGGCGAAATTTTCTATAGAATTAACGTATTTTTTAAGCAAAATCGTTTTAAATTTAAAAAATTAAATTAAAAAATATATTACAGTTTACAATGTCTCCTAAATCTGTTTCTGTAAATACATTTAGGGACTTTTAAAGATTTAAAAAACTCCGTTCTTGTTCATTTGTCCATTAGCATTTGGTCGAAATCATGGTTTACAATAAACTTGCCTCAAAAGATGAAGTTGCCTTGTTTGGCACATTTTTGAAATAAAAGTTTGGCCTAGGATCATGTTTGTACTGACGGCAATAGGAGGATATTTTTTTTATTAAAATCAGATAAAGCGCACAGCCTTAAAGCAATTGGATCTTTAAAAATGGAAAAACACGCATGATTCAATTTCTTTGTCGATGAGTTCTTGGAAAATGACAGAATGTCGGAAATCGCACTCGAAATTGATCTATTGCACATTCTGTTGATACGAGTACTGAATTTCAATCCTACTTAAATATTCGCAGCATTTGCATTAACGCTTCTTTTTTGCACTTAATTAAAATCTTATCAGGGTGCATCCATCTTCCACATAAAACAAGCATTCAAACTGAGAGATTTATAAATAATTACAATTGCAAAACTTGTTACCCCATTTCAGCCTAGTGTGCGTTATCAGGACACATCTTTTATAATTTATCGCAAGTGGTTGCGCGCTGAAGATGAATTGGCTTTTCCCACCATTAACAAATACGCTTTAACAAGCAAGACCGAAGAAAGCATCACAAAGCCAGACTACTATCTAACTGACAGTGGATGCACGTATTCGAATAAAGCAGAGAAGCGCGTAGATCTGGACACAGTTAATCGAAATAAGTGTAAATCACGTCGTCGAACACGATCATTAGAAAAACGCAAACCAACAGCTACAAACAGTGAAGATAATGCCACCGAAAGATTAATAGCCACTAACTCCAGCTCCAGCCAGAGTAAACAGAGCAGCAGTGAGGTTTTTCCGCAAGCAGGAGATAATAAGATTCGAATTCACGTCGCAGGCAGCTATATTACACCAAAGGATAAATTACTTATTGTTGAGGATGAAAAGAAGGAAGATGGCAGTGCAGCTAAAAATTCTGCTGAAATCAGTGACGAATCAGACGATTTTGGATCAAGGGCGAGTTGCTACCAGGAAACAACGTCGAAGGAAAATCTGAAATCTCAGTCGACAGGTGATTTAATTGCTGTTGATATACACCTCCAACCGAATGCAGACTCTGTTCGCATTTCGGGACTCATTATAACTGAACCTAGTGATCTGAAGCGAGCCAAAGATATTGTACCTGCAGTACCTGAAAGTAACGATAAGCGTAATGTAAAGAAAGCTCCAGTGCAGAGGCAAATTTCATACACCAGTGATGAAAGTGGCTCTGAAGCACATTCACCAGTGACATTTTATTCGGACGGAAAGAAATCCTCGCTTCGATATAGTATAAGAAGTACCACAAGTGCAGCATCTTCTGCGTACTCAACTAGCGAGGCGGTTAGTTTGGCGGATGATGTGACAAGTATCGATTCCAACAGCACTTTTCAGGTATGTTATAATGAAAGTATAAAAAAATAATAGAAGCAGGGTATTGTTAAATCTTAGCCTTTTTAGATTTCTTTTATCCATAATAAAGTCCGTTAGGAGAGACGGTGTTCTGCGTTCTTCTATACGAATAATGCATAATTAACTTGGGCTCTCATTAAACCCAACACTCATTTCAACAACACAACAACACAAATTATTGTGGAATCAAACGGAATTGGTTTAGGATTGATCGATCGTGTTCTTGACGTTCTTTTGCAATTTTTATTGGCTTTTTATACGATCGTGCTTGGCAGATATTTAATATTGGGACGTTGACGTCAGCTTAATAGCCTCAATGGACAGGGCAGGAATGGGCAGGAACATAAAACTGCATTGAAATTAAACTGCATAATTAATTTTTCCACAAACTGTTTTATGCGAGATCTAAAAGGTTTAATAAGTGAAGATTTTGGAATCGTATTTATTTATTTCTTCTTCTTTTCTAATATCTAATTTAAGGTAGATTGGCAGATTTGAAACTTCATTAATATTTTCTTCTTGTGATTTCTTCTGCGGTTTGCGGGCTTCCATTCATTTCTTTCAACATTTTCTTTTTTAATGTTATTCATATATGATAATAATTCTTTACTTCATGAAAATGTGGTATTTTTCTGATTGATGCATTACTAATATAAAGTTCTGGAACCAAATTTGAAGAAAAAAATCCCTTACATTCACCAGATCGGAAAAAGATTCAATCAATGAGAACAGTTCATATTTCGTCAGAACATATATTGATGTTGTTCTGAGAAAGAACGCAGATTTAAAATATTATATATTTATTATTGTTATAAAAATGTCATAGGAGAAAAACATACGACATATATATTAAGGCAAAATTCTTCTTCCATAGCCCGTTTTTGATAAGGGGTAGTCCTGGCGCAATTTACGTACGATACCCGCCGAGAGAACAATAGCCTGTACAGCACCATTAATTTGCTTGTGGACTCTTCCGCTACACAAGTTTATTCTTTTAGAAACATTTATAATTGAGCTCACATCTATATTTTATTTACTTACCATACCATTGAACTTGTTAAACTTGGAACGATTGGTTTTTAAAGAAAATGTGCAGATGTAGTATCTAGTTCAATGGGTTATTTAACAAAATCTGTACTTCACTCTTAAAAGTTGGGTGTGGAACAGAGTACACTGACCAGTAAAATGATTCATTCAAAACTTTGTAGTTAATAATTCAATCACAGTTTCAGTTAAGCTTTACGTATACCATAGAAGATAAGTAAGCCCCTCCGAGACCTAACATATTGAAGACGGAGCTTCATTTGACTTACTAAAATAAGGAATTGATGATGCAAACTATCTTTTATCATATTAGAAAGTCGGCAGATGCTCCATATACCTGTAGAAAGGCAAAACTGAATCCCAAGTCCTTACTGTCATTGGGTCATTATAATCTGTTGGCCAACACAAAGGAATTAATAAAGTATCTAAAAGTAAGGCTGGATTGGCGGGTGTGCGGGTGTGCGGGTGTGCGGGTGTGCGGGTTGGCGGGATGATAAATTCGTTAAGAATATTTCACCGGTTTTGAACTACATCCTTTTGCATCGCAAAAGCAGTTATATTTTGACAATATGTCACACCAATGTACCATTTGCAGTCTGGAATTGCCTTGCCTGGGCCTCAACCAACATGCCTCACCAAAAGGACCAAAAATCACACGCAAAACTTTTCTCTCGAAAAGACTAAGAGCTTCCTCACCCGCTTTTGGTAACTTCCAAGTTTCCGTGCCATAGAGTAGGACTGAGATGATCAAGCAAGAGAGATTCTGCGTTTGATTTGGGTACTGATGTTATTGTTCCTATTGACCACGGAACCGGTAGACAAAGTCCTTGATTACCTCGAAGTTTTTGTTGTCTAGCTCTGTTCAAGACGTCGATGTTGTGTGTCCTTTCTTTATAACACCATGTAAAGAGTGTCCCAACAAGAACGCAAGATTTAAATTTGGCGTCATTCGAATTGTCATTGTTTGACATTTGAACAATTATTATTGTTTACTAGTAGAAGGCATAAGGTTAATAAAAATGGAGCGCTACACGAATGAACAACGCATTCTTATTGTGAAATTGTTTTACCAAAATGGTGAAAATTTTGCGGCTACAGTTCGCAAATTGCAATCAAATTGGGGTTACAATAAGGTATGCTCCAAAAGATTCAACTGTAAAGCGATTAATGGAAAAATTTGCTGAAACTGGGTCTGTAACTGATGTAAAGACAACAAAGCGCCTTCGACCAGGTCGATCGACCGAAAATATGGCAGCAGTACGTGATGATGTTGCTGAAACTCCATCCACCTCAATTCGACACCGAGATCAGCAAATTAGTGTTTCAAAATCCACTATGCAGCGAATTTTGACGAAAGATTTGCATCTTCATGCATATAAAGTTCAATTGACTCAGGAACTGAAGCCAGCTGACGGCGCCACATCTCATACAGTCATAGAATCAATTCAATTGCTGCATCAGTCATTTCCCGGTCGTGTTATTTCGCGTTTTGGAGATCAGAATTGGCCGCTTAGATCGTGCGATTTAACACCATTGGACTTTTTTCTTTGGGTTTTTTTTGGCTTATGCGAATAAGCCGTCGACGACTTAAGCCTTAAAAAAGGAAATTGGACGCTGCATTAATGAAACACCGCAGCATTTATGCAAAACGGTCATTGAAAATTTCATTAAAAGATCGCGTATGTGCTAGCAAAGCCGCGGTGGCCATCTGGCCGATGTGTTATTCCACACATAACCTCATCCTGTTTACTCTACGTATAATAAAGAATTCATGATTTTTGTTTTAAATATATGCGTTTTATTTAAAATTTAAATTTTACGTTCTTATTGGGACACCCTTTACTTTGTTTTACAGTCATTTACCGCCAGAGCCATTTTAGCCGCTTTCGTTTCAATGCCGGCAAACGCCTCACTGACGGCTCGCTGCGTTTGTCCAATCACGTCATTGTCATTAGCGTCAGCTAGCAATTGAACTGACTTTTGGAAGATCGAGGCGTTCTCTGGCGTTGACTTGTGATCCTTTCGAGGATGATGTTGA
Organism: Eristalinus aeneus; assembly: GCA_955652365.1. Taxonomy (NCBI): domain Eukaryota; kingdom Metazoa; phylum Arthropoda; class Insecta; order Diptera; family Syrphidae; genus Eristalinus; species Eristalinus aeneus. The sequence goes on along the minus strand of OY019132.1, from coordinate 18,628,700 downwards.
AGAAGTCACATGACAGTGCATCGCATTGTCTAAATCCTTTGTTGACATTGAAGGTCTTCGGTCCGGTCCTTGTATCCACCTGCTGCTTAACTTGTCGGTAAAACTTTCAAACTTTATAACTGCCATAACACCTTTCCATATCCTCGACCGCAAGCTTCTCATGCTCCTTCCTTTTTCTTTTGAAAAGCCGGTGGTCTTCCCTTCTTCTTTGTTCGTAGATCTCGCGAATAGCCCTCGTTGTTCGATGCAGCGTTGCCTTATAGGCGTCTCGTTGACTGCATGCCCTTGCCTGCACTCGTCGTCAAACCATGGGTTCCTTCTGGGTGGTAACGTGAAACCGTTTTCAGTCTTCTTCTATGGTTTGTGCACTCTGCGTCGAACTCTGAGTGAGTTTCAGGGAGACTCCGTCGGCAACGTTCCCAGCGATCAGTTGCGATTGTATCTTTCCGACGTCAAATATTGGCCTATCTCGACCCCATTGCTCTCTCGATATCCGGTTCCTTACCTTGGTTACAACAAGGTAATGATCCGAGTCTATGTTGGCACCTCGAAAATCGAGAATGTTGGAGGAGAGTCTGACGTCGATCGCAACGTGATCAATCTGATTGACGGTGGATTGATCAGGGGATCGCTAGGTTCCTTTGGGAATGTTCATGTGTGGGAACCGCGTATTAGCTACAGAAAAGTTCCGCTCCGAGGCGAAGTCCAACATCCTGAGTCCGTTTTCGAATGTGTTGTCGTGCAAGCTGTGTTTTCCGAAGACTCCAGCAAAGATGTCCACCTTTCCCAGTTGAGCAGGAACAGTTGCTGAGACGACTATCCAGGGGGCGACGCTAGAAGGCTGTATGTCATCGTTACCTGTGCACTAACGAGGATAGTCTTGGCAGCTAGCCTTGTTGAGCGCAATCGACAACGTTACCTCGCGTGAACAGGCCCATGAACCTACAACACTAAAATTGACAGCCTATGAAAAATCCGTTTCGTAGGCGGTCTGTGTTGAAAGTGGGAAAAACTAAACAAGTCTGACCATGTACTTCAATGTGCGAAGTGCAGACGGCTGGGACACGTCGCGGAGAACTGCAATATGAGGAAGAACATACGCGAACTCTATAGGCTGTACAGTTAAATGCGCCTAGTCAAGCGTCTTTGGATACAACGTTTAAGGTGGCTAGGCCAGGTAAAGCGTATGGATCTGTATCAGAGTCATGGGGATAATGCAACAGAGGAAGGCTAAGGTGGCACACACAAATAGAGAAGGACCTGAATCAATCTGAAGTGCGCAATTGGAGGCAGCTATCGAAAGATCGTGCTGGCAGGAGCGAGCTCTGCGCAATGCTCTCGGGGCTTCAATACTCGCCAACTCTAGATGCATTACACCTGTCGGCCTCCTCGGTTTGATAGTGGGAGGCCTTGCGTGGAGTGACATGAGATGAAAATCGTGGAAAATCATGAGAGTTAATCTTGCAGTATATCACTTCTCCCGGAAATAGTTTGTCCTTCCTTGCAATACAACAACGTATATTGCTGACAAACTTGAAGACATGTGCAGTGATACATTTCAGATTAAAAAAAGAAGAATACTTACCAATGAGATCGCCAAATTTCAGGCGATTTTACATTTGCATTTTACACTAGCAGCACTTTCTGATTAATGGCAGTAGTGAAAAGTTTTTGCGGAGGCCAAGACTCTGAGGATTGATTAAGCCACTCCGGTCCTTTCCACCACAGACCGAAAGCATGCAATTCTTGTGGTGACAAGCCCCGAGACGCACAGTCATATGGATTCTGGAACATGCATCCACAACTTCCAACTTTCTTGAAACCCAATTGACTTTCGGTTTTCAAAGACTTTGAAACAACATCTTGGGAATGAGAGTCGTTGAGTCAAGCAAGCCTAGCGGGTCAAGAAGTTTTGTAGCATCTGAAAGAAGTTGACGTTTAGATAAATGTAATGTGAACAGTGTATGCAAAAACATCAGATGACGGATGGCCTTGTAGTTCTAATGTCTTCACACTATCAGAGTCTGTAAAACTCAAACTTGACTTGATTTCACGTTGGTCAATGTGAATGGAATGAAGGACAGCCATTGAATTCGATGTCCATTTACGCAGCTGGAAACCGCCAAGTTTTAGCATTGTAGAAATTCCACTTTGCAATTTATGTAGTTGTGGCGTAGTGGGTAGAGTGCGACACTCACACGCCGAAGGTCCAGGTTCGATTCCTGGCTGAACAACTCCAATTTTTCACGGCACCACCACTTTCGAGCTGCTGACAACACTCAAAGGGTAATAAATGTCTAAGAAAAAACTTCTCAAACTTTGCCATTCGAAGTCGGCAAAAAATGTTAGGTTCCTTCCACTCGTGAGAGAACAGTAGTAGTTGAACGTTCTTCATCAGTAGTGTTTGCGTTCAGGAATTTCAGACTTTAGAATTTTGCCACTGCTTGCATTAGAGTTGAATTTAGGCATGAAGCGATTGCTGAAAATTTGTACGAGCCTGGAACAAGTGCTTTTCTAAAGAGCACCCAGTCAAGTTTAGTTTGAACTAAGCTGTAGAAGAGAAAGCTTCCTATTTGATCGCAGTCTAACAATAAGTTAACCTCTGCGGGTACGTTGAAGTTTGGATCTAATTGTTTCTAAGTTCGTTTTTAAATGAAGGAAGGGAGCAGAGCATTGGTTATCTTTGGCAATATGTTCACTTGAATGGTATTGGCAGTATTGCATTGAAAGTAGTGTTCAGTTGAAGGTGTGCTGTTTACTGAAAGTCTTTCAACACATTGTTTTGTGACGCTTTTTCAAACAAAATTCAATTCAAAATTCAATTCTTCCCAAATGATCGACTACTTTATCCTTAGCAGTCCCGAATAATATTTGATTATCAGTATTTAAAGCGTTTGCCGAATGTTTTAGTAGAGCAGGTGATGGTTTCTCAACTTGTAATAATGAGTGGTAACGATCATGACAAAACCGTTTCTTTATTATGACCAATTGACAAACAGTGTGTGCATAATATTTTCTCTTTTGTTACTGTTTGTCTTCGTTCAGGTGTTAAAGCTCGGTACTGGTCACATCTTATATCTCAATATCTTATATTTGTCTTCACAAAAATAACAACTATCGGTGTTCTTAGGCATAGCAAGAATGGAAGCGGATTTAATTTTTGTTTTGAATGACGCAGATGACTGTACTTTGTGTTCCTTAAAAACATCGAAGGATCGACATCTGGCTTCAAGAAAATCTACCAACTGGTTGAAGCTTGACACTTTATCATCCGCTTGTGATAGCTCCCATTACCGGTAGGTCTCCTGACTAAGTTTGCTGACTGTCAGCTGCAGTAGCCAATCAACCCAGTTAGTAACACCATTGGAAGGTTTTAAAGTTGATAATTTTCTTGTATGCTGTCAACTGATTCTCTTATGCTTGTGGTCGATTCCGATGAAAGCGTTGCCAAAAAGAACAAAGTTAACATCTACAATAACACGCTTTACAATATACTTTTTGCTCAGCAGCTCCCAGTCTTCCTCGTAATTTTTGTAGAAGGTACAAGAAAACGTCTTGATAACTTTTTTGTGTTTCGCCATGTAAACTGTAACTGTAATTTCTGTGAACATGAAAAAGACGCTTTAGAATGAATTAGAGACACAAATGCGTCGTGGAATTGTTTTCACTCATGCGGATTCCCAGCAAATTGTGGTAGGTTCAAGCAAGGTAGCTTGAAATCCGCATGCGGATGATGCTCTTTCAGCTTATTATTGTTCCAATCGGCTATCAATACAGATTGCGCCCATGTGAAATTAGATAACGCTATACGATACCATTCTTCGCCCTGTTCACGCTGAGGTTCATCATTTGATAAAGCGGTCTCACCACACGTGGCTTCCAATTCGCTCTGTGCCTGTTTAAACTTGATCCAAGGATGCTCCAAAAGTGTGAGCAGTTATTTAATATCCGCATCGTTATAAGTCTCCGTTTTCTTACTTGTTTTCAATAAACGTTTAAGTGAATTCCTCATAATGTCACGCCTGGTAGTAGACATTGTAAACGAATTATGATTACCAAACAAATATTAAGCAATATTCGTACAAATGTCACCAATTTGAGAAAATCCGGAATTGAAGGACAAAAACATCTACAGACAAAGGTGGTTTAATTTACAAATTTATCAAATTAGAATTCATATGGAAAAAAAGAAAAGAGAAGAAAAGCTTTGACCGAACAAACGATCCTTATAAGGAATATATAAAATGGCGGGACGATTTAATGACAGGTAAAAATCGAAGTGATGCTAAGTCACTTCTCCTTAGCATAATTAAGATGACTAATTAGGCCAGAACAAATGGTATATCTGGATATATAAAAGTTCTCAGTTCATAAAAATAAGGTGAATGCAGGCTATTCAGTTTTCAAGAAATTAAGAAAAGGTACTCGAATATTAAGTTTTGTAATTTTTTTGTGTCAAGTATTGACATTTAACTATTTTAATATGATTCCTATAGATAGTGTGATTACGAACATACAAACCCTAAATAGAATGAATTTAACTAAAACCTTTTTTCACTTCACAATATTTTTATTTTTATTTTCAAATAAAATAGTGTGTCCACGATGTCTAAATGTTTCATCTGCCTTTGACATATGGTGATACTTTAATGAACACTTCAATTCTACTGTTATTTAAAGGTGAACGGAAATTCTAGACGGAACATAGAGTGAGAACAGAAAGTTATTTGTGTTGAAACCAAAATAATTCTACAAGAATTGAAACCATTTAAAAAAATTAATACATTTCCAATATTGTCTCTAATACTAACAATAATTGGATGGCGTGATATTTCACAAGAGAACCAGGGCCATCAACTACTCGTGTTGTTCTCTCACGAGTAGGAAGGGCCTACGGTTTTTTGCTCCGACTCCGAACGGCGAAGTTTGAGAAGCAGTTCGAAAGAGTTCAGCCGGGAATCGAACCTGGACTTTCAGCGTGTAAACGTCGCATTCTACCCACTACGCCTCGGCGGCCACATATTTTACTTGTAAACAGAGTAAACTATTTCTCTTATTCATTATGTCGTGTTTATAGTGACTCACTATAAAGCACACAGGTGCTTCAACAAAAAAAGAACTGTGGATCCAAACGAGTACACTAGGCGAAAGAGACACAATCAAGTTTGGCGTATCATATAATTATGGTAGATTGTGACAAGTTGCAACTTCTGATGTATTTAATCCTAATTCGAAAAATTGCGGTTAATAAAATACTTCCGCATTTCTTTTATGTAAATCGAGGCACTTTAGAGAAAATAATTTTATTTCATTGCTAATAATAATACGCAAAAACAGTGCCGGTGCTTAGTTTTCAAAATTCGTTAATTTTTTATATAAAGTTTAATAAGATATTAATTGCAAAGTTTAGAATAAGATATCTGTCATAAGGAAAACGTTTTTTTTGTCTAGAGTTCAATATTTCCGAAATATAAAAAATTATTAATTATTTTATGAATTTTTCCATAGTTGGTTGTATATAAATACATAAAAGATTTGAGGTAGTAAAAAAATGGTTATTTACGATATTTATAAAAATAGCTATAACAATTATATGAACGAACATTATTTTCATTTTTTGCAATTTGTTTATTCTAATTAACCAATTAGTATAATTATTATTATAATTATTCATTTATTAAGCCAATTAATATAAATTTTACATCAATTATCACTATTGTTCTCTTTAACCAATTAAACTCAAGTGTGTATTATATATGTATATGTATATGTAAATAAAATGTCACAAAGTCTAATCGTGTCGTTCATGCTATTGCTCTCACGGTTAGAAGGGACTACCGTTTTTTATGGATTCCAAAAGTCGAAATTTGGAGAGTTTCTCATTGGCAAAGAGTACTTCTTCAGTCTTGTTAGGAATCCCGCAAAAGCGCGAGATGTCTAGTAGAGTAATTTAACCCAGGGCCTTCGATATTTAATTGTAATTTTACCCACTACTCCGCGACCTCCATTATGTAAAAACACCATATTAACATCTACCCGAAACTTATTTTGCCGGTCGTAGACTCTGACGTAATAGGAAGATGCATCAACATGCACGCCGTATATGGCTCTTCAATTCCAGAACTCAACATTTTGTTTTGGTGAAAAATATTAGTGCTTGGTTAGAAAATTTTTGCATTAATTGGCTTTGTAAGAGCAGTGCGGATGCTTTCCGTAATGGAAATCATTAATAAATTGATTCAGTAGTGATATATTCATCTTTCGTTAAAAGTAGTTTAATTCGTGTTCGTGCGACATTTGATTCCAGGCGAGGGTGTACAGACTCTTTGAGTACGAACCAGTTCAGGCCAAATAACATGATCAGTTTCAAAAAAAAAATTAAGTGTTTAAAATGGGTATTGCCGATATATTGGTGGAGCTTTCATTAAAGTTGCATTTTTTTACGTTATTTATATACCTGATCAGGCAACGCTACGTTATACGACAACAGCTGTTCGAGAGCTGTACAAACAGAAAATGATAGAGGAGAATCTGGTTCTGACTCGTAAAAAGTGACGGCCAAAATCACACCGTTAAGCAGAATGTTTTGCTCAATTTGCCCGATGAAAGATAGACAAGAATTTCGTTCCCTAGACTTAAACGAGGTCGATATAGCAATGTTGAGACTAAATTTAAAAAAAAAAGCTGTTGGATTAGACAAATTGTTCGCAGAACTGTATAAAGCAGCTTATCTGTAAGATGTGGTCGGAGGACGGCGTTAACTATAGAGGGATCATTGTCTTCTAAATAGCTGACAAGATCTTCTCTCCCATATTGTGTGAACACCTAAAAGCTTGAGTCAACCACGTGATAGCTCTTTATCAGTGTGGCTTCAGGCTGTGGTGAGCGCAATTGGAGAATGCTGGCGACATATCCTGCTGTCTAAAAAGCTATGTTGGTTGACACCCGGCTTAACCCTGTAGCACAACACAAAGAAGATGTGGCCACTATTACATTTAAGTGTTTGTGTTTATCAATTATCAACTGTATTTCGATGTCCCTCTGTCAACTTGTTTTACTTTGAATCTCTGAAGAATCCGAATCCTATTGAAACAAAAATATGTGTAGCAACATTTAGATCTGCTTCTCATAGTCCTACCTACTTTATGTCAAATTGAAAACATACGTTCAATACATTCTCGGTTTCGATATGAAAGAAAATGCGAATTCTGTTTGAATTGTTTTTATTTTTCAATATAATCTCCCTAACATCTATGCATTTGTTACATCTTGAGATAAACCTTTCTTAACCCTGAAAAAAAAAAAATTTGAAAAATACCCTTTTATTGCCGACTTGAGGTCTTCATCATCCGAAAATCTTTTTCCACGAAGACATTTTTGAAATGTCTGGATGGATTTTCGGATGATGAAGAACTCAAGTCGGCAATAAATGGGTAGATTATATTGAAACAATTTAAATTGAATTCGCATTTTCCTTCACATCAATACCGAGAATATATTGAACGCCCCTCGTATATCGATATTTTCAGTTAATTTTTCATTTGCTTTATTTAGAAAAGAACTCAGAATATTAATAGATTGTAAAGAAATTAACAAACTAGTCTTGTAGGTATTTTGAGAGTATATATTGAAATTAAAAAAGATCACTATATTTTAGAGTGGGCAAAAAACCTACAGCTTTCTTCTCGTGAGAGAACAGTAGCGCGTACAACACGAGTAGTTGCTGATCAAGCTAGGCTCTGGTCCATTGTGGATTGTCGCGCTATCCAATTATTATTATTATTATTAAGATAAAAAGCTAACATCTTTTGGGTTAAAGCAAGTTGAGTATTCATCTAAAATTATAGTTCTATTTCAGGCTAAGACAAAGTGCTATTTATGGTTTTGCTCATGGTGAATTCCTAGAAAAGAATACGATACAACATGACCGAGATTTTTTCCCTCCAACACACCATAGGTTCCATGTTCATGTTGCTTGCGTCTTTGTATAAAATGTGGTTGCAAAAATAAGGCAAAATTAAAAAAAAACAGAAAAAATAAACTTGCGGCAGTTTATTCTCCTATTTGCCATCTCGCCAATGGAAGTGGAATGTGAGAGAAGAGGAATTAACTGTTACAGGATCGTATAGTACTGCGATAGATCACAGAAGTATAAAACATCTATGTCATCCAAGTACGTAAGTATATATATATCGAAACGAAGGAGCGATCATGTTCCAAAGCCAGAAAGTCACAGTTCCCAAAAAGGGAATCTAACAGCAGAAGCCGCAGATGCATCGCGCATAGATCAGCCAACAACGGCTACCACAGCCAACAAACATCCGTGTCTCGGCGCTGTGTGATATTAGGAGATTCGCACAGTTCGTGGAAACAGCCAAGCGAGTAAAATTTCTTTGGACTGTTGCATAGAGGTTATAATACGAATACAACTAGAAGAACACGGCTCGCCGCACCGGTCTGCCCATGTACATATCCAGAGGCGGAGAGAGACTTGGCATTAGTAACTACCATCCGTTTCACCGTAGGAATGCTTGCCTGTTTGTAAAATGCTAGATAGTGGAAAAATAACTACAAAAAGGGAAATATTTCTAAAGGTCGTCAACTGGATAAGAGGAGCTCGTCCATGTCTGATGTAGTTTAGTTTCCGTGTTTATGCTCATATATGTATGTATTGCTAAGCACACAGTGCACTTGGACGGCTTATTAAAATGTTTGCTCAATACTTCATGCCTTAGACTTTACATTTTGTATAGTGAGATTTAAAGCGTGACCTTAACACCACATATAGTAGGATTTTAAGTACACATGCGTAATATATAGTTTCTGTTTAAAGAGAATATCCCTAGAAAAATCTCTCTAAGGAAAATCAAAGAAATATTTAACATAAAAGAAAATCAACATGCATCATAAGTGATCTCAAATTTAGTTCGAAAATGAAAGTTTTTTTTTCATAGTTAAGCCTGAGTATAGGAACAATTGGACTTATAAAATAGCAGAGAAAGAAATAAATTTGGTTTTCTATATTTTCTTGATTATCCGCTGTGATAATTCTTTGCTTTATACCTATCGTGAAAAATTGTTTTTTAAGACTTGGCACCTATTGTACCAACAATAATTTTGTAATTTATTTGGTTTAATATACAACAGACACACTTTTACAAAACAGAACATATGATAAGTTTGAATTTCTTCGTCCTTATTTTGATACCCAGAAGCTTAACTATCATATCATATACGAGTATAATGCGTATGCCTTATGTGTATGTTATAAACATGCCGCAGATACTTTTACTATACAAGCACAGTATACGTCAGGTAGATTTAATAATATATTTTATTTCGCTCAAAAGTATAACATATTACAAAATAGTATCAGAAGAAAGATATAATATATCAAGTCTCTGTAAAATGCGTGATACTATATTGTATACTTCAGGTAATTTTAAAAGTAAACTTCAAATAAGTATTTTTCCTTTCCTTATTTTATTGAAATCATTGGCTATATAAAAATAAAAGCTAAAAATACTTCAAATAAATTTTGCAAAAATCTGCGTCGAGAATGTTTATTTTCAAGTCGTCCGACATCAATCGAATATACAAATTATATTATATTAAAAATAAGTGAAAAGAATCTGAAAAAAACATTAAAAAAAACATTTTCGTTTTTGTAAAGCAAAGATTTTTTACAAAAACAAAATTGAATTATTTGACACACGCGTGGAAATCAGTTTGTCTTTTTAAATTGGATAATAAGCACACGTGAATAAATTGTTTCTTATTGGTGTGAAGCTTGAATTCATTATAAAAGAAATTGTTCTCCAATGTCTAAAGCATTTAATTTGATGTGTGTTTTTCTCGAATAATTGTACGAGTTATAATTACTTTTTGTTCTAAATTAAGATGTTTTGAATCGAAAATTTATTTCCAAATATATTCTCATACTTTTGGTACAAATTTATAGAAATGCTATTGAATACAAATGTTTCAAGAACAAGAAAAAGATTCAAACTTTTCAAATATACGAAGAGTATTAATAAGCAAATACGATATGCTATAATAATTACGTTGTGTTGTGTTCGTTTTTAAGAATTTTATTTTAAAAGCGGGGTGCAGGAGTAAGTTTTTCTTATAATGATGGCTTAAATAATTTATACATTTTCGTTTTTAACTTTGTTTTAACTTTTATCGTAAACATGCTATTAGAGCAAATAAGAAAATATATACCAGTTGTATTGTGCCTCAAAAACAACTAAACAACAGATTATCACTTTTAAAATTTGATTAAGAGCGTGTTCAGATGCATACTGATTCTATGGTTATTTTTTTTTACACCTAAATATATTGCAGTTATTTTGTTGCCATAATGGCTAAGGTAAATTACATTAGTATGTTGTTTTGAATTTGTCTTTATTCTGGAATTCTCTAAAGAAATTAATTGAAGCAGTTTCATACAAAAATTCCTGGGAAGGAAAGTAGCAGAATTTCGTTAGGATTGCAATTAATGATTATTATTATTTTAACATATTTAGTTGCTACCTAATATTAAGTTTAAATTACTTTTTTTGTTTAGACTTATGCTCGAAGGGAATCTCCCATTTTGAGTCATGTCCGTATTGTTGTCCAGCATACGTTACTCGTATATCTGGGAATCTACATAGTTCTACCATTGGTTCTAGTACTGACATTTTTGCCTGCTTTTTGCAAGCTAAACCCTTTCTTCGTTTTAATGCCATATTTTTACGTCAAGTTCTGACTGATGCATCGTTGTGTGCACCAGCGTTTTCTCAAGCATTTTGCATTTAGCAAGAGGAATTAAACTTTTTTATGTTATTTTAATTTAACACATTACTTTAAGAAAAAGTTTATTTTAAAAACTAATCACACGCCAAAGGACCAGGGTCGATTCCCTGCTGAACATCTCGAATTTTTCACGGCACCCCCTCCCCCTGTCTCAGTAATGCCAGCCAATTATTATTAATTTTTTACCTCATTCCACCTTAGCTTCGTAGAGAAAGGCATAAATCTATTCCACACAACTGCCTTATTCTAAAACAGTTAGTCGAAAATTCGAGCATATCGCATTTCCCTGGCTTAGAACCATGTGCCTTCAGTAAACGCAGATTTGTTTTTATTTGGATAGGACAGATAGAAAAGCTGTTTACAAAAAGACGTTGATATCAAACAAATGTAAGTGTCAGTAGTAACAAACTTAAATTCAAACTTCAATCTGCACTTTTGAATTGCTAATAACATTCAAAGAGTCAAAAGACAACTAGACTATGAAAATGAAACTTTAAATTGTTTACAGCTTCCTCTTATGCGACAACAACAGTAGCACTTATCGTTAATTTAATAGCTTATTATATATAGCTTACGCTTAATTTAATTTGCGTAGACATTTCAGTTTTATAACATATAAAATAAATATTCTATGACCCGATTTTTCCAAAACATCTCATCAAGAAATATGCGCAAAATTGAAAATCGGTTACATGAGTTCACTGGCTGCATTCCTTTTCGTTGTGTGCATGTAAATGAACTTCTATGAATCCAAAGTTCCAAATGAGTAATCGAAAGCTTTGTATGACGTTAAACGCATATTTCTTAAAACTGAACATATGGTCGTACCGATTCTCTTTTAAGTTTTTGTTGGCATCCATTAAGAGCCATCAGAAATACTCAAGTTCTTCAATACTGATTCATTTGGTCAATTTTCTAATTTTAAATGAAGACAGTTACGAAATTTGCCCTACCTTAAAATCGGTTGAGTTAAACTTTCAAGTTCATCACATCAAATTTAATAAATAAGGTCGTATACATCTGACCTAAAAAGAATCAATATTTTTCATCACACCCAGAAGAAATCGCATTGAGGAACTCTAGTCTATTTAATTGGAACAAAAAATAAATTGACCACTTGCCCGTGCCAAGTTAGTGTTGCGTGACTTGAGGTGTGGCCCCCTTTTAATTCCCGTTTTCATTGAAATATACGCGACACAACAGAACAGAACAGAAAAAGGAAATAATAATTGATTTGACTGATCCATTCGCGACCAATAAAATGTAGAAGGATATTTTTTTCGCGGAGCACGAAATAGAGGCATATAGAGAACTTAGCTCACCTCAAATTCTCAAAATAAACTCGATTTTGTAAACAAAAACGTTACATGTTTGCATATTTACTGTATACACTCATTATACATATATGTTGAGGTAAACAATGTCTAGATACATAACTTCATGGATATTTTGCTCCCAGTCGTAGTTTGGATGTATGCGTTAAGTACTTGATTTAGATGTTTAACCATAGCCGCTTTGCTACCCGTCACCCTTAATGAAGACGATGATGCGAACGATGCGAATGATGCTTTACTTGCGCAGCACAATGTTGTATTTGTTTGTTATAGGTACGAGTATATAGGTGAAAATTACTCGACACAAAACTGACAGACAAAAAACATCGAGCTGGCTGCTCCCCCTGCCGGCTATATAATTAACATCATGATCTCATCTGAAAGCGCATGCAACTAACGACCACAACAGCGGGCATCATCGCCGCAGATAAAAATACCCACAAATTTCCAAATCTTTGGATCGATGATGTGTACGGACGGCCGTACATACGTGTGCACACATTTTTTATTTAAATACTTTTATTCCTGGCTACTTACTTCACACATTGAGGCAAAATATGATCGTAAATTAAATTGAGCGCTGGTCACTTCTGCGTGTAATTTCGGTAGAAATTTGAACAAAGGCGAATAGATTATTGAGTTATTTTGTTTGACTAAGCTGATTGCATTTTTTTACGCTTATTTCAAAGGACACAAAAACACTCCACAGCTAAACTCTCGATCGAATATACTCAGTCATAGACGTAATGAAAACGCCGAAACGTTTTAAACTCAATGTTTATGCTTAAAACACACAGTGGGGTTCAGTTTGATAAACTTCGTTTTGAGAATTTTTTTTATGTACAATGGTAAGGTGAGGTGAGGTTAGATTCTTATTCAATTGTTTGCAATGGAACGTCAATAATACATTAAAATTCTTTGTATTACTCATGATGTAAACGAACTTTCGTTCTATGAAGCATCAACATTAGCGTTTCGATAGTTAGCCACATATAATTTCTTTTTTTTAAATTGATGATAAAAATACGGTATTTTGTAATAGCGTTAATAAGTAAGACGTACAATTCCATACTTACTGCCAAAACTTAAAGCTTTTGGATTTATTATTATCATATACAAAGCGTTGAAGTTAGGTAAAATTGGGTAAGGAGTGGTCGTTAAGCTGCATATGAATGTTTCAGTTAATTATGCTAGCACTGGTTGCACCTCTTCGGCTTTTGTTTGTTTATATTCTTAAATTTTAATAACAGCCACATAATAATAATAGAATGGCGTGAAAGTCCACAGGGGACCAGGGCCTAGCTTGCTGATCAAGTACGCGTATTGTGCGCGCTACTGTTCTCTCCTGAGTAGAATAGACATACAGTTTTTTGCCGACTCCGAACGGCGAAGTTTGAGAAGCTTTCTTAGACCGCTATTACTCTTTGAGAGTTTTCAGTTTTCAGCAGCTCGAAAGAGGTGGTGCCGTGAAAAATTCGAGGTGTTCAACCGGGAATCGAACCCAGATCTTCTGCGTGTAAGTGTCGCACTCTACACACTACGCCACTTTTCAGCTAAAAATATGCTATGGTGACGATAACATGTAACAATTTGTAAGACACTCTTGAAATAAAAGTATTTTTTACAATTTCTCTTAAAAATAAGCAAATTTTAAATAACAGCGTCAGAGAAATTGAATTTAAAAAAATCGACACCTTACAAACCCCTCTGTTCATTTACTTACACAAACTTACATAGAGGTTTTAGCCAAAAGGAATAAAGCAAATCTACTGCTGATTTCGTACATGCAACCGATTGAGAGAGTCGAAATATTCAGCATTCTTTTAAGCGTGTGCTCCTCTTGAGTAAATTCACCAAAGCTTCAACTTCATAGCGAGCAGAAGAGCATCTGTTTATCTGTCTGTATGCCATCGCACTATACTGTAATCTGCAATTGAGAGTGTTGTATTCTCTCTAATATGAAGGTGGCAGTGGCAGCAGGCAAAACGCTTGTTCGCTTATGCTTTGTGTATACAGTAGATAGTGCTCACAGCTATATACCGAGCGTGTGTGGTGTCTCTTTAGGAGGAGACGTTGTTGACTCGCGCTGTACGTTGAGGTCTATCGAGGAGAGTAGTTCGTACGTTGTTCGTTATTTTTTTATTTGATTTTTTGATTAGTGCCATCATCATCGCGCCGGCTATACGATAAGGCATGTGTGCACTATAAACTCGATATTTTGCCGCTGTTTCGTGCTCTTTATTTTTTATTTGTTCTCTATGTGGTCGTACTTTCCATTTTTCTAACGCGATTAGTTTTGAATTTTGGCGTTTTGTATCACAGTGTCTTTTGGATTGTCATACGAAGCTTTTCTCCTGGCGGTTAACGGTTTTATAAAAATGTACTTACTTTGTCCTATTTGATTAAGATTCATTTTGCGTTACTCTTCTTATTGAGGGCGGTGTTTAAACAGCTCTTTTAAAATTCATTTTGATCCTATGTGTATAAATATTTGGCATGTTCCAAAATAGTACGGTATTTGATGAATGAATTCGATTGCGTGGCCCTTGTAGGTCCGCATACTAGAACATGTCAAAAGTGATGAAAAAAGAAATTAATAATTTTATAAATTGCTTGCCATTTACGATTCTCGTCTTTAAAATAATTCATTTTTCTTATATATTATAAATAAAAAATGATTTTAACTCATTGTGCATCCGTTAAAAATATTGTGCTCATATTTCTTAATTTCGTCTTCAATAATTAAATGTTTATCAGCAACTCCAAGTTTAAAGATCACACATATCGAATTGGAATGTGGACTTTTTGGATACATTGCCAAAAATACGTTTTCTCGATTGGAATAAAGAACAAGTTGTCTAATTTTTTTCTTGACGATTTGCTTTATATATAGTATAATAAAGAATACATGAGTCTGGTTCCTGTGTGTTTTGTTCAATATACTTTTGTTTTTTTTTCTTTTGATCGTTAGTTTTTGAATGTCAGAAATAAATTCAAGGTTTTTATTGCTGTTTTTTGCAGAAAAAGAGGGAGAATACTAATGAATATAGTGTTGTGGGAATCAGAATGAGATAAAAGCTAATAATTCAATCCACAAAAGTTTTTGAATGTGAAGAAAAAGAAATATATAGTATATTTTTGTATCTATATACAGAAGAAGTGTGTGTTATGTTATTGTGCGCAAATCATAAAGAAAGGAGAGAATAATGCCTTCTTCGAATGTGTTTACCTAATCAAATTGATCACATATAATAAATTTGTTTCTGTTTCTTTCGCTGGTGTATCAGTGTTGGCGTATACGAATTAAAAAAATACAAGGCAAATATATCTTGGATACCGTACGAATACATATTTTATATAAAAGTTTAAATACATATATACACTTTTATAGATTGCTCGAAATTTTTCGGATATACATGAGATAAGAAAAATGATAAGAGTAAATTCGCAATCGTTTAGCTTGTCCAGCACATTAAACAAGGTAATTTTTGTTGAGATTGGAAATGCTATTATGCTTTAAATTATATTAAAATAAAGAATGTCACCAGCTTTCTTATTTTTCCTTGTGACATGAATTGTAATATTTATAATTCCTTATATATAAGAATAAGTAAGAAAGAAACATTTACTATTACTATCTATTTCTGTTTACCCTATAATTATTGAGACGTTTCACTTTTCATTAGCGCCTATTTGTGAAGATCATAATGGGGATATTATGTTGCAAAATTGTTTGGCGTGCGACTCTGAAAAAATATATATTAATTATTATAAATGTACAGCTTTCTGGAAATTTTAAGAGGAAGTTTGTTTAAAGGGGTTTTTAACTTCACATTTGGTTTTTTAAGGCTTGATATCACGGAGTTTTATATATTATATTTACACTTCTAATTTTATACTTTTCTACATCTGAAAAAACGGGATATAAGCTCACAAGATTTATAGGACATAGTTCTGTCTCTCACCTAGGTATACATAGGTGGGTCACCAACTCTCACAGTGAGCCAACGGAATTGCAACCTCATTACAATTTTTTATTTAATTTATCTAAATAAAAACAAAATAAAACTATTTAACCACAAAGTTTTATGTTTTAAGTTTCTATCTATGGCCAGCCTTTTTTCGCAAACCTCGCGCTTATGGAACTCAGTTAAATTCACACTCACTCTCTCATTTCAATTTCAAATTCAGCAGTTTAATTTTTCGGTTTGACCTTGTGTTAAAATTCTTTCCGGTCATCAATTGTCAATAATAAAAGATCGCTGGCACTACTACTTAGGAACTTCATTGCATGCCGTTCTAAGCTGGTCCTATGCCGCACATTTTTGTTTTATATGGCATGTCCTAAATAGATGTTGCTTTTATTCTATAACATAGAGTTATAAATGAGCATGTTTCTTGCGCATTGGGATGTAATAAAAATTACGTACATACATACATAAATATTTATATTCGAATAACACTAAAGTAACTCCGTTAAATATCATCGCTTCTTTTTTTCTTTCAATTAAAAAATGTATTATTTAAATGAATAAAAATAATGTGAACATAAAGTTAAAAACCCAATCTAGTTACTTGTAAATGCGTTTTTCTGTGCGTGTATTAATTTCAGTCCATGGGTAAATCAAATCAACAACAATAAATAAACAAATAATTAATTCTATTTCCTGCTTGAGTTCATTCAAAGTAAATACCACTCTCGTTTGTCATAAATATACCATAGGTTACGTTAGATAACTTAAAGGCAAAAAGAAAATTCTGATAATTGCAGTGCGGTTTACGCCATATCGGCGTTCCATGTTCTTTCTATAGGCTGTACTATCTATATTTGTGTTAAGATCATTTAAGTGACACAAACGAAATATTAATCTCACAGTTTCAAGGTTGACAGGTGAGACCTTACAAACGAGAAAAAAACCGGTGGCATGGCGTCATCAGAAACGGCGTGGAGCTTACAAGTTTTGTTTCTTCAATGTGTTGGTTGTTTTATTAGCACGCTCATGATAATGAAAAAATAAATCCATTGCTTGCAGGAGGAATAAATATGAAACAGCAAGAGAATGTTTTTGAAACGACAAGAACAGATGTATAAGTTTTAAATATGTACATACATAAAATATTCGTGTTCGCCGAAGATTTTAAGTTCTGAAATGATATATTTGGATAATAGATAAAGACAAAAAACTTCAAAACTTTTTAGTGACTCTAACAAGTTCCTAAAAATTAAAGAACAATGTGATCACTTATCTCTAAACTATATATGTGCATCCACATCTCTGTACGTAATTGCAAACGTGAGTGCGTAAGATTAGTAGTGGTAGCTAATTATGTTGGCCTACAGGCAATTTGAAAAAGAAAAAATTCATATGTTGGTGCTATAGGCCACGACTTGTGGTTTACCCGTGTACCGAGAATGATAATGACTAACTTTGTTTAAGATATACTTTTTTTCCAAAAATCTTATGTAAATAATATCTTAAGTGCATTAATATATTTTTCCAGGTGAGAAAAGACAAAATTCAAATGATATCTAACTATAAACTTGAAAGTGGTCGGCGTGGCGTAGTGGGTAGAGTGCGACATTCACACGCCGAAGGGCCAGGTTCGATTCTCGGCCGAACACCTCGAATTTTTCACTGCACCAGCTCTTTCGAGCTGCTGACAACACTCAAAAAGTATTAACTGAAAAAGCTTCTTAAACTTAGCCGTTAGGAGTCTGTAGGTTCCTTCTACTCGTGAAATAAGTTTTTATAACTCTATTCGCGGTAGGAAGTTAAAAACGCATTGTGTCTTGCTACACCACATACAAAAATTGTAAAAATTAACCAGCACAAAAAACGTAATTTTTATCCACTTAAAACAATTAATTTAAATTAAAACAATGTACAAAGGTGATAATCAAATTGATTGCACGGCTTTCGGATTTGAATTCTAATTTGTTCTGCATCAGATAGTCCTTGTTCTTGCCGCAGGCCAGCAGAATTTTGCACTAAGTTGGCAAATCTGTTTTGTGCTTTCAAAGCAATGTATAATGTATAATGCATATGTACGAGTATTATTTATTCAATGACTTCCTTGAGAATACCATTATTTTTTTGAATTCTCGCTCTTAAAGTACGACTTTAGAGACTACATAATAGCATTGCAATATATGATTGTCATAACATAACGCTGTCATTCTAATCAATTGATAGCCGACATATGCTTACAATTCAATCATGTCGTCAGAAGCTTGCCAGAGAAATAAGTAAATAAAGCTCTATATTTGGGTGAAAAGGAAAGAATTATGTATTTTCCTTTAACAAAGCAAAACACCCTATTTTGCTTAATATTTTTAGAATCAAATGATTTTTTTTTTTTTTGCATATGTCTCACGAGGTCGGTAAGTGCAAAACGATCATTTTAAAAATGGCCCTAAGAGATAGCTTAGAGGCGATTGCTTGTATTTTGAAAAAATTATATTTAGACTTGAAAGGTGTGGTGTGGTAAATGATGGGCTGAAAATAAAATTTAAAAAAAAAACTGAAAAGAACGTAAGAGAATGGAAGAAAAAGCTATCTTTGGGTTGGGCAGAAATGCGAACATTCTCCAAAGTTATCTCTTACTCAGAGTTACTTGGAATTGATCGAAAAATCGAATTTAAAGAAAAGCAATGAAACGGTCTCAACGGATTACGTCATATTGAAGGTGGCGGTGATGATGAAAAGCACTAACTCAAGGAAACATCTATCTGGTATTATTCAAATTAAGGCAATTAAACCTCAATGCAAAAAAATCGCTGAGTTATCTCAAGGAGAATTACAGCAGGAAGATATAATGAATAACTGACCATTGAAAATAAGGCAGCAATTTTTTATGTACATATGCATATATATATATGTATGTATCTTGCTCATTGATTACTGATTGAAGGCATCAATTTAAGCGAATAATGCGATCGGGCGACTGGACCATATGTTGATTGACTATATAACCAGCAAAAAATTGCAACATCATCAGATTTTCATAAAATAAAAAATCTTTTTTATCGAAATCTTTTGAGGATTAATTTAATTTCCTTTAATTAAATAAAATTTAATTAAAAATTATTTTTTTAATGTATTAATATGATCAATTTACTTCATTATGTGCAATCTTTAAAATAATGTATTAATATTTTGTTTATTAAATGTATGTCAGTAAAAAAATAATTATAGTATAAGGCTACGCTAAAATAAAAATATAAGTTCTCGAATCATCATGACCCCTTTATTCTTCTGGCTTTCAGCCTGATAAAAAAAAATTAAGTAATATACATAAAGCCTTGCGGAAGACGCCACAAAATTAGACCTAACACAAAGGTGTAGAATATATATAGGCAAAGAGATAAAGAAAAAACATTTCCACTATTCTTTCGCTTTCCTGCAATTGGCTCTAGATATATTTGAAATGTAGTAGCATTCGAAATAAAATGGAAGCCACTCTAAAAGCCTTCCCATCTACAAACATCTTACAGATAACACTAGACCTATGTACCAATTACACACTTTAAGATTGTTTTTGAGGGTCTATATATCATATTCATTGCATCAATTTTGACTGTGCTCCATAATATTTTATTCAATTTTGTACAACCTTCAATACTATTTTATTTCCACCATACCAACGATTGATAGTAAAAGATTCGAAGACAACATTTTACTTGAGGTTATATAAGGTTGTCAAATATCTCCGCTTTTTTGCTCTTCATTCAATGCTTCATGAAAAGTTCAAATATGCGCCGTTTTGTTCGATAATCTGTTTCCATCTAGACGGCAACTTCATAATTCATTCATAGGGCGATGTCACGAGATACCACATGCCGGTCTAACTCGATGATTTCCATGATTCGATCGGTATTCGTCGTCATGGGTCTTCCGCCAGCTGGCTTATCCATGGTGTCGAATCCTCGAAACCATTCCTCTGCGGTTCGAAGTGATAGAGTACCATCCCCCAAAACACCATAAATCTCACTAAACGTTTCTCTAGCGGATTTGCCTTTAACGAAGGAAAGCTTTAAGGTAGCGAATTTCGAATTTCGGGGTTAGTGAACTCCCTGTTTACACGTCTATAACTGTTGAACGCAATATTTAAACTAATCATGCATAGCGTTTGTAGGTTATGTCAAGGCCTTTCAAATGATGTATAGGATTGCCAGATACGAGCTCTGTAGCGCTTTGTACACAGCCGGAAAATTCAAAAGACAAAATAGCGGATATTTGACAACCTTCTACATATATACATACATAAAATTGAGTTTATGTCATGTATCACTTGCAGAATTCTGTGGACAGCATTGTTCACATCTAGGTCATGCCCTAGCCTTGACCACCAAAAACATCGGTACTAGTGCATCTGCATTCACAGATATATAACACAGCAGCCAAGTTCTGTGGTAGGATATTTACTTTTGCACCAATATACAAAATCAGTGAAACACACTCTTCATCAACTGTGACGACTATGGCGCTGCACAAGAATGTCTGAGTATTTAAATTCATCGTGCCAAAAAGACCAGTGTCGCAAGAGAGCTGTTGGATATTTTGTCTGTTTATATAAGTGTACTCCTTTTGGAAATTGGTTGGAATGGAAAGTGTATCGTCCTAAGACACAAAACTGCAGTATTCTACTTTCTCTCCATCGAACACCTACGTGCTGTTTTCATCCACGAAGCCAACGCAAAAGAATTTCATTTTGATTTAAGCCAACATAAATGTTCAAAACTCGGTTGCAAAACCTATTTTCTGTGTATTATGTGTTATCCTCGAAACGAGAAACTAAGTGCAGATGAATAGTGGGTGAAACTGAGATACAATGCTGTTAACTGGTTTTTGCATTGTTTCGCGTTTATAACTGTGTATATTTATTGATTGCCGTTGCAAGTCGTTCGTAAACAAACAATAAAAATGTACGATGACAATTTGTACGATAATCCGGCTGAACCGAGATGTTCGATAACAACTTTTTTATATCGAATAGCGTTTACATTGTTTTATGCAGGATTTTATCTAGATCGGGCTTCGGCAAGGGTGGGACTACTGTTTTGTTAACATTATCTTGATAGTGTCTAATAATTTCCGTTCTCGCAGCTTACGCAAATGTGATATAATTTTACATTTTTGTTTATTTTTTTTTCCAGAAATCAAATGAGGACAGAGTTGATTCCAGCCAGCAGATACTATCGAAACTAGAAACACAGCCTGTAAGTGCAAAAAAAGAATTCTAAGTAATGTATTGAAAACTATAGACTCTTTGTTCTCATCTTTTCTTCTCTATGCTGACACGGAGTGAGTGTCGTTGATGATTCATCTGAGTATCTTTAAGGTTATTTATAAACTTCATTGAAGACCTAATGAAACTTTGTGTTTTTTTGTGCCTCTGTGGTCGAGTGATGATGCTGCCTTTGTTTTGGCAACAAATTTGCAGAATTGTGCCGTAATTTTATTTCTGTAGTATGACATTGCAAACATAATTTAGTCTGAAAACGAATGATACAAGTAAGAAATGTGCCTTTTGACACAAACTCTTTGGTTTGTGTTTTGAATGTGTCGTGAACTAATATTCTCTCGTTTATTGTTTCGAAGGTTAATTACTTAACTTCTGTTATCTGGGGGATTTTTTATTATTATCAGTCATTATTTTCAGTACATTCACTTATTGTTCGATATTTAACAATAAAACAGCGCTAGTGAAATTGAACTGTGCATTTCAACATGCTTTGATATCCATGGAGAATCATTTGTTTAACTATTCGCAATATAAGAATAAAAGATTGTTGGTAAAGAGTGGTAATACAATGTATAGGAGAACACACAATGGTTTCTGGTTTACAAGGCCAATATTTTCATTAAGCTCTTAAAAATATGTATTAATTAAAAATTATCTTTTTTTAATAAACATTGAGTTTCTTAGATTTATTTCAATTAAATTGTTAATGCCTTTTAGTTTATAGAATAATATATATATATATATATATATATATATATATATATATATATATATATATAAATATATATATATATATTATAAGTAATGAAATGAAATATTATTATATTATTTTATTATTATTTTATATATATGAAAACAAGTTTGTATACACTAAATATAAATATATGTATTTTCATGTACACGTATGACAATGCCAATGTCAACAGTAGTTCCCAATGACATTAGGGGAAATACTGTTGGTGTTGATTGAGTTAGGTACAAATTGATTGCATACTAAAACTAAACTGACCTGGAGAGGAATGTTCACTGCTCATTTAAGAAGTAAGTTCTTGCGCTTTCGTTCGTTTTACGAACCTGTAATGCAGGAAGAGTAGTTTATTTTGATTTATATAAAAATATGACTTTTGCTGCTTTGGTTTCTTGTCTTGGTATATTTTTGTCTATTTTCGCAGAGTTATCTTCTATTGCCTACGGCGGCTTGTCAAAAAAAAAAATAATTTATATATACATTCTGGGTGATGCGAATGTCTACATGAGGAACTGGGCCAAGCTTCCTCATCAACTATTCGTGTTGGGAGCACTACTGTTCTCTCACGAGCAGAAGGGACCTACAGTTTTTTAGCGACTCTGAACGGCGAAGTTTGAGAAGTTTTGCCATAGACTCTTTGAATTTTGTCAGCAGCTCGAAAGAGGTGATGCCGTAAAAAATACGAGGTGCTCAGTTCGGGAATCGAATGAATCTTGGACGTGTGAATATCTCACTCTGCGCATAATGCCATGACGACCACATGGTTTAATTTCATTTAGTTGCTTGATTCTGCACAATATTTACATCTCGGTGTGACCAAGATACGCTTTTATTATTATATGACACGTATATATACCCTGAAAACAGAAAACATTTATATAGATTTAATTAGTTTATTTAATTTTTAGTTTTTCATTAGAATTTTATTTTTTTATGTGTCTATATCGTTCTAACTTGAACTAACTAATCAACTTTCCAAAACTAACGAGAAAACGAGCTTATTCAAAATTGAAAATTAATAACTTAACTTATTAATTTAAGGTCAACGTTATTTTCCAAACTTTTATTACTCCAATTCTGAGTAATAATTCGAAATGCCGTGGTATAGTGGGTAGAGTGTGACGCTCACACGCTGAAGGTCTAGGTTCGATTCCTAGCTGAACGCTACGAATTTTTCATGACACCACCTCTTTCGAACTGCTGACAACTCTCAAAGTGTAGTTACTGTCTGAGAAATAAAGCTTCTCTAAAATTCGCCGTTGGGATATGATAGTATATGTATCAAATATATATTTATATACATAAATGTGTATGTATATGTATATATTAATAAAACGTGGATGTATTTCTCCCAAACCGCACTTTACAAAGTTCCAACAATAATGTATACTTTCTCAATGAAACAACGACGACATTCAAACATGGAAAAAGGAATGAAACTTTTACCGATGTGGCATGAAATCGCTCAGCAAATCTTGGATCATTCTTTTTTAATGCGCACTCCAAGTTGGTTGAGGTCCTTCCCCACTCGTGTGCGCTACCTTAGGCTAGGCCGTCCACTGTTGCGTTGTCCCAATGGCTCAGATTCGAAGACTTTTCGGGCCGGAACAATGGTGTCCATACGCTCTACATGGTCTAGCCATCTTAAGCGTTTTAGTACAGCCCATAAAGTTCGTCTTTAAATCTTCTCTTCCAGATGCCATCAACGCAAAGTCCTTCGAGAAAGGGCTTTATTTCTCAATTGCGTCTTGAGTCCAAAGAAACTGCGATTGGCAAGAGTGGTTCCGTGTTTGATTTCGGTACTGATGTTGTCGTCCTTATTTACCTCGGAGCCGAGGTAAACGAAGTCCTTGACTACCTCGAAGTTTCTGTTGCCTAGTGTGATGCTTTGTCCGAGACGTCGATGTTGTGGGTCCTTTCTTGATGACAGCATGTACTTTGTTTTGCCCTCATTTATCACCAGACCCATTTTAGCCGCTTCCGTTTCAATGCGGCCAAACACCTCTTTGACGACTCACTATGTTTGTCCAATCACGTCAATATCATCAACGTGAGCTAGCAATTGAATTGACTTTTGGAAGATCGTGCCTCTGATGTTGACTTGTGAGTTACGCACGATCTTCTCGAGGATGATGTTGAAGAAGTCACATGACAGTGCGTCGCCTAAAAAATTTCTTTTTGACATTGAAGGTCTCGGTGAATTCGTTACCAACCTTGACGGAGCAGCGAGAGTTCTCCATCGCCATTCAAACTAGACATGGCACTGCATAGCTTGTCTCTATGCACACTATCATATGCGGCCTTAAAATCGACAAATAGTAAGTGAGTGTCGATTTTCACTTTTCTGTTTACTTCTGAGTGTCTTTTTAAGGATCTGCCGTAATGTGAAGATCTGGTCAATCGTGAACTTCTCAAGCCTGAAACCACACTGATAGGGACCTATCAGGTTGTGGACAAAAGGTTTCAGACACTCACACAATACGGCAGAAATAATCTTCTAGACGACGTTAAGAAGGCTGATCCCTCGATAATTGGCGCAATCAAAGGAGTGTCCTTTCCTAATGGCCGGGCAAACGACGCTGAGATTCCACTCATTGGGCATGCTCTCCTCCGATTAAATTTAACAGATGAGCTGGTGCATGCGCCCAACCAGCTGCTTTAAATAGTTTTGCGAACAGTCCGTCAACTCCAGCAGCACTGTTCGATTTCAGCTTCGATACGATTGCTATTTTCACTTTGTCTATTGGGTGGGACGGAATTCTTTTCTATTATCTCCAAATTGAGTAGAACATTCTGCCTACCATCGGCGTATTGTTTGGCTGCATGTGGTTGCTTGCACTTATCGTCAAACCATGGGTTCCTTCCTGGTGGTGACGTAAAACCCAGCATATAAGTGGTAGCATCTTTGATAACACTTCTTGGCAACGTTTCCAGTCTTTTCTATGGTGAGTGCAGGCAGCGTCGAACTCTGAGCGAGTTCAGGGAGACTCGGTCGGCAAAGTTCCCAGCGATCAGATCAGATTGTAGCAACATCCAACTATTACTTCATGCAAAAAATATCCAACTATTACTTCATGCAAAAAAAAAAAATTGATTCCTTTGCTTCTAAAGGTTAATTCATATTTTATCCATCCCGAATACATTATAAACCAAGTCTACCCCCATCTTACAATGAATGCTAATTTATGATCGCAAAAATCAATTACAAAGTTTTGCTTACGCCGATATATTTCTTTATGATAACATGATTTGCTTTGAATTGTCATGTGCGTTGGTTTATTACCAAAAATAAATACTACTCAAATCGACTCACATGTAGGTAAGTCAAAAATAATTGAACACACACTTGATGATTTTTGAAAAAGTGTTATGCAAACTTATTATTAGAGGAACGTGCTCTATTTTTTTAAGTTAATATAATACTGTTGACACCATTTACCAAGCGCTTTGTCAACAGCGTAAAATGCTCACAACAAGGACCATCATTGAGTACGTAGAGAAGTATTTGCTTGGAAAACCATTTAAAATCAATTAAGATCATTGTACTTTACCAGTTACGTACAGTAACCGATTGTTATATTAGAGTTTTCAATGTTTTTATTCGGTTTATTTAACGTGTCCAATACGATACATGTTTTTGGTCTGATTTTTAGCACTGAGTAGCGTAACCTTGTGAGCACGAGCAACATCGTACACCTTGTGTGGCAGTAACATTCAAATGCATGGAATAAGTTGTATCGCACTATTTTTGGCGAGAGCTTTAAAAACTTTCTACAAATAAAGTAATGCAAACCATAAACCGGAGTAAAAATTGCTGTAGACTTATGAAGCCCAGTTCCAAACATTTAAAGGTTCCAATTATTGATTACCATGAGAAAGATACATATTTTAGAGGAAATTAAACTAATTGAGATAAGTTCAGTTTAATTTAATTTAATTTCTTTTGTTTTTTTTAAAAAATGGAATTGTATCGCCGTATAGTCATCAAACTTTAGTTGAAAATGCAATCTAAATTTAGGTCTGCTTATTGTGAATAACATAAAGTTCAATCTAATCCAAGATCGGGAGAAGTAGAGGCATCAAGGTCAGAGCTTTAAAAACTTTCTACAAATAAAGTAATGCAAACCATAAACCGGAGTAAAAATAGCTGTAGACTTATGAAGCCCGGTTCCAAACATTTAAAGGTTCCAATTATTGATTACCATGAGAAAGATACATATTTTAATTGAGATAAGTTCAGTTTAATTTAATTTAATTTCTTTTGTTTTTTAAAAAAATGGAATTGTATCGCCGTATAGTCATCAAACTTTAGTTGAAAATGCAATCTAAATTTAGGTCTGCTTATTGTGAATAACATAAAGTTAAATCTAATCCAAGATCGGGAGAAGTAGAGGCATCAAGGTCAAACAAAATATCGCACTTCTTCATTAAAGATCGTACATGTGCGGTTGGCATGGTTTAACATACTCATTAAAGATTGAATATAAACTTTACCTGCAGTTATCGTAGCGGTTTCGTCAGAAATGTTATTTACAATTCTAACTTAGAAAATAATAACAATCTTTATGAAATTTAAATAAATACTTACACGTAGGAAAAAATAACCGAAACTTTCTAAGTACACAAAATGAGTAATGCTTTTGAAATAGTATTTTAATATAAAAAAGGATTTTGAAGGTAAAATACACTAGGGCAGAGTGTGATTTATTCATGTCCGCAAGAACGTTTGAAATGAAGCATTACTAAAATACTCGTATTAAATTCAACCCGTCATACTCTTTTATGTTATTAACCGATTTTTCAAAGCCTTTTTATTTATCTAAAATTAACAACAAAAAAAAAACAAAAGATAATTTGTGTTTCTTTTTTCTTTCAGTGGCCAATTCAGACTCAGCCATCTCCTTCAAGTCACATTCAGAAAAGTCAATCTCCTCCTAGTCTTCGCTTGCACTATGTCACAGAAAGAATTCTGGCCTATATACTACCTGCTCAAGTTGGAAGTCATTTGGGGGTACATAGTCAATATGAAAAAGAGGTGATACCAATGCTTGAACAGAAGCACGGAAAGGTAATTTTCTAGCTTATGTATGATAAGGTTCATTGATAAATCGACTCTATTTCAGAACTACCAACTTTTTAACCTTGAAACATGTATTTCGGTTATTACTCTCGAAAGAATTTGTGAAATATGTAAACACATAGACAAATGGCTAAGCAGCGGACATGAGAAAGTCGTTGTATTGCAAGACAGGTACGTTGAACTGTAGGTAACAAAATAATCATTAAATGTAGCAGTGTCATGAAGCTTGTCACAGTTAAGTCTGCGAAAGTTGCCTAACCTACTATTTTGCCGAAAGTCGAATGGAGAAACCTCAATTTTGACAAACATTTCAAAAAGGCTAAGATAATTCAGTAAACCTTTCGTTCATACTCCTCAGCACCAGCAATTCAAATCGCCATCAAGCTCTGGGCATTACTTTCAAGAGAGTTGTTACCAATAATAAAATTTCGGTGATTTCATTCGAATGATTGTATATACAGGCGTTGTGGTGATTGCGCAGGTACGTGGTGTGGGTCGTAATGTAGTCAATTTAAATTTGATGATTTTTTGTTTTGCACTTTTGGCCTTTTCTTGTATACGTGTAAGGAAAAAAAAGGCCATCTTCTGATCGAGACTCGTATGCGATCTATTAAATATTATTATATTCAATTTATTTTGACATTTGGAGATGTTGTATGATTATCATACCCATCAGACGGTAGCCACACTTAGCGACACCACTGTATGGAAATGTTAATAAAATTCGACAGTGCATGTATAACATAATAGTTTGATAAGCGATGATCATTGTGTTGAGCTACTAGGTCATGTTCTTAAGGAGCTACAGTGACATTTTAGTTGAAACGATACGAAAAATGAAGAAACAAGTTTTGTGACCTTAATTCAATTAACATTTTATGTTGTTCATATTGCTGATATATTCAAAGGTTGAATGATCTTTTCGACAACTTGTTACTTACATTTGGAAATTGAACATGTTAACATAAAGACTATGAATTCGATTTTTTCATATATTAAAGTGAGTTTCATTAACTCATTTAAGGTAAACAGTGATATGTTAACAATCTGATTGATTGATTGACATTTATATATTTAAATCTATTATGTTTCAGTATTTTCTCCTCGAATTAATTGAGATCAGTTGTCTCATAGATTTAGATTGACCTTTGTTTTTAGGGTATATATAAAGGGTGTCCCAACAAGAACGCAAGATTTAAATTTTTAATAAAACACAGATATTACAAAAAAATCGTGAATTCTTTATTATATCGTAAAGTAGACAGGATGAGGTTATGTGTGGAAAAACACATCGGCCAGATGGCCACCGCGGCTTTGCTAGCACATACGCGATCTTTTAATGAAATGTTGAATGACCGTTTTGCATAAATGTTGCGGTATTTCATTAATGCAGCGTCCAATTTCCTCTTTTAAGGCTTGAGTCGTTGTCGGCTTATTCGCATAAACCATCGACTTAAAAACACCCCAAAGAAAAAAGTCTAATAGTGTTAAATCGTACGACCTAGGCGGCTAATTCTGGTCTCCAAAACGCGAAATAACACGACCGAGAAATGACTGATGCAGCAATTGAATTGTTTCTGTGGCTGTATGAGATGTGACGCCGTCTTGTTGAAACCACATCCCTTCCACATTCATTTCTTCAATTCTAGGCACGAAAAAATTGGTTATCACTTTACGATATCGAACACCATTGACTGTTTGCGCTTGACCTGACTCATTTTCATAAAAAAAGGTCCAATGATTCCTCCAACCAAAATCCACACCACACAGTGACGCGTTGAGGATGCATTTGCATTGGTGTAGCGCTCCATTTTTATTAATCTTACATCATCTACTAACAAACAATAATAATTGTTCAAATGTCAAACAATGACATTCGAATGGTGCCAAATTTAAATCTTGCGTTCTTGTTGGGATACCCTTTATATACCATAATTATAAATGATATGTAATAATGACTTCCAAAATAAGATTAAGTTAGAGCAAAGTAACCAAACTTAGGACGCCGTTGGTTCCATTGTGACCCGAACGAATAGTTTCCTGTTTTTCTTAAATTATTATATTAGGTAACCAAAACTGTATTTCCCTAGGCTCTTTTTCCTCCTTCTTTGCAAAAGCTTAACAGTCAAATAGGAGATTATAGGTGAGTTGTATCCCTTGCAGAAGTCATCTGTGTCTGAAGGCGTTTTTTCCAATAACATTGAGCTGTAGCCAAATATTCTTACTTGTAAGGCAAGTATAGAACATAACGCATCTTCTGTTTTGCTCGTTCATAGATAAGGTGTTTTACTTACGAAGATAGGGTGTAAGTCACCCTCTTCGGAATCAAGTGATTTTGTGCCGCATTTGGCAAGTTAACTGGTTTTGCAGCATTTAAATCGGGTAGATTTTGAAATTCTTGATTATTAAAAGATAGGCGTTACATAAGGGGAGGTGTTTGGTTGAAAATTGTGACCTTCAAGGTATTTGATTGCTGTTGTATTGCATTGATTATATTGCTTTTTGATATAGCCTTTCTTTTCAGCCAGGACAGGTTGTCGTTTATTGTCAGCATTTCGTCCGAATAAAATTCCAATATGCAATGAATCAATGCAATATGAAGTTGTATTGAAGGAAAAACAAAGGTTCAGTCCTTTGGAGTATACCTTAACCTCTGATCATAATTTTTCCTTTACTTATCCTTAAATAAACATAATGAGTCTTTATGTGACGTTTAATAGATATCTAATAGATGATACCAGAATAGTGCCACATTGTTATCCAGAATTTTGGTAGAATTTTGTACCGTCTGATGGCAGTACAAGTACCGTTTTGATGGGTTTTTATCCCAATGAGCACATTACTTATAAATCAAATTACTAAAGAGGGTGTTTGGCTATGGGGAAATGAATGAAGATCAAAAAATTTTGCCAATGCATGGTTACCTGCTTAATATATTTTAAAGAATTTAGATTATTTTCTTTAGAGGTACGTGAAGTAGTTTATCTATAGCAGAGCCAGAGCCTGAAATAGTTGAAAATTCGTCTTATTTTGCGAAAAAGTGGTCGTAAATTGGGTTCAACTACGTAAATTTCAAACATAATTAGTCTGAACACGTCGGTAACTCATTCTCAAAGAGTACAAATTGTCTATGATAAAAGCTTTTTAAATTTCATCCTTCAGTGTCGGGAAAGAACTAAAGGTTCTGAAAAAAATATTTACCTTTTAGGTTGTAACGCTTCATTATTTCTGACGCGTATTTGAATATGTACATAATATAATATTTAATTTTCATAATCTTATCGAAACTTAAACTTATATTGAATGCAATTTTTCTTATCAAGATATTTGTTTAATTACGTTAACCTCTGTCAGGATTTTAACAGTGTTAGGCAGGGAGTAATAAGCTGATTCGAGACATGTATTTCTAATTAATTATTAATTAAGAAAATTACTGATTGCATTCTTATTGAAAATGAATGAAGGATTTTTACTTGTAAAGCACTCCCGAGGAATTCGGCGAGGACAACAGATCTTATTATTATTATTTCAGTGCATTTTTATTTTTCTTAATTCATTTTCTTACATGCTAGACAAAAATACTTAAACTAGCTTACAAGTATAATCAAATGATCTTAACTCTAACTTACTGACTCTTCATGAGTACTCTAAGCTAATCTAGATTTTTTGCCTTATGCCTTTCGGCTTCTTATATTTTTAAAGTTTAGCATTAAAACGTATATCAATTTTTAATTTTATCCAAGAAAATTGAAAAAAAAAAACTTGGAATTCAGAAATGTATTATTCCTAACGTAGCTTAACCCTTATATCCTAACTATGCGACCTTAAAAATTAACAAAAACTTAACTTAAATATATACAATAATAACTTAAAACTTAAGTCTATTTAACTATTTACAGTTATCTTAACTATGTCCGTATAACGTTACGGGCGCATACCCCATGGCGTATATGTTATTTATATGCTGCACACATATATCTAATACGCCGTGGAGCGCCTTTTTTTTAAGTTTCTTAATGTTTTTTGTATTTTTTGTTTTTTTTTTTGTATTTTTTGTATTTTTTTTGTTTTTTTTTGTATTTTTTATTTTTTTTGATTATTTTCTTATTTTTAATTTTCTTTTATTTTTTTTGTCTATAAAGTGACTTAGATCTAACTTAACTTCTACGAGTTGGCCCTGCTGACTCAACTACCCCGTCTTTAATTTTAAGAACTTATGGGCTCCGAAGGCTGGTTCTGGTGCAACCAGAAATCGCAGAAATCGCTCTACTGAACCGTAGGAGTTCCTCGTGGCTGCGAGCGACGTCCGGCTCGTA
This sequence comes from Eristalinus aeneus, assembly GCA_955652365.1. Classification (NCBI taxonomy): domain Eukaryota; kingdom Metazoa; phylum Arthropoda; class Insecta; order Diptera; family Syrphidae; genus Eristalinus; species Eristalinus aeneus. The sequence continues at coordinate 18,597,176 of OY019132.1, read as the reverse complement.
TTGAAGTCGCCTTTCCACTGTTCGGCGTACGACATGGAAGATGATAGGGCAGCCTTCCCTATCTTGAATCAGGCCTTTAGTGTCCAAGTAGGGGAAAGCTTCAGGTGGAATGAAGCCCTTAAGACGCACCCGTTCATGATACATTTCATTTGGGTAGTAAGCCCCAAAGATCAGGCTGTTGGTTGAAGCCATGGCTCGAGCAGTGTGACTACGAATCAACTTAATAAAATTATCTATGCTTATAAGGTTTGCCTCGTTGTACAGAACCTCATTGGGGTAGAATTTCTTGTACTGCGATTCTGGTGTTCGATATAAACGAAGACAGGCCCGAAGGCACCGCCTCTCATCCTCATCCTCTCCATTTGGGAAGGACTCACGTTGAACCACACAGGACAACCATATACCATAATCGACCGGATAAGGGCCATGTAGCAGATTACCTTCACTCTGGTGTCAAGTTGGCTGCTGTAAAACAGCCCTCTTGCCATAGCGAAGGCATTCTTAGCTCTGGTCAGAGCTGTATTCACATGGATACCACCATATAGATACTGGTCCAACCAGATGCCCAGGTATCTTACTACATTCTTCACGGTCAAGGGCTGTCCCAGTGGGTCAACTATGCCGAACTTGCGCCAGTTAATTTTCGTGTCCCTTGAGGCTCTGGACAGCGGGGTTCTGAAAAGGATAGTTTCACACATCTGGTAGTTGATTTTCAACTTCCAGTCGTCGCAAAATCGTTGAATTGCATCGAAGTCACTCTATAACAAACCATTTATTTCTTCTACCTTTGGCTCTGATCTGTACGCGATTAGATCATCGGCAAACGCTATTAAGTTGGGCATAGAACCTATAAGATCACTAGTGAATATAGTGAACAAGATCGGCGAACCAACCGCCGCTTGTTGCAACCCATTTTTTATATGGAACACAGTGGTGGAAATTTCGTTGCCATTTTTCACAACGAACTTCCTATCTGTTACCATGTCATAGATCATATATAGCAATGTTTTATGAATGCCGAGCCTGACTAACTTAAGGAAAAGACCTTCTAGCCATACGGTGTCGAATGCTTTTTCCATGTCAATCAGGCAGGCTCCTGTGCACTGTGTTTTGTTTCTATTCCACTGAATGTCGGAAACCAATTTAGACGCGGCATGAATGGTGTCGTGACTATCTTCTCAAATACCTTACTTATACACGGAAGAAGACTTATAGAACGGAGATTCGTAGGGATGGAGGTATCTTTGCCCCGTTTCGGAATGGGCTATACCACAGCTGTTTTCCAATGCACCGGAAAATATGCATTACTCAGCGCATTGTTGAACAAAGTTGTGTATACGTCCACCGCCTCAGAGGGTAGATTGCGCAGAACAATATTTGGTATCCCATCTATTCCCACTGACTTCTTCTTCTTCAGTGAGTTGAAGATACTTTGGAGTTCGTCTTTAGAAATAAGGATGGAGTTGTTTCCATCATCAGCGAAGACATTATTTGCCGGAAGATCGTCATTGAACCTGGTGAAGCCAGAGTTCTCGGATCGCCATTGACTTATTTCATTGCGAAGAGAGACATGGTTCAGCGAGGCTCCGTTTTCCAGGTCGTGATTCGGATTACGAGTCTCGTTCACCGTATACACTCTCTGAAAAACAGCACCAATTGCTTTCACCTTCTCCTGGGGATCCTCAACTACGAAATAGTCGTTGTCAAGCACTGCCCTATCAGGATCGATGCCAACTGAAGTCAGTAGGTTCGCGTTGTCTGTTGTTCTGTCAAGTCGAACGCTCTGAATATCGTTATGATCTTTCCTCCGAAAGATTTTATTTACTTGCGGGAACATGCTCGGGTTGTTGGTTCTTACAGTCCGAATCTTATTGCCCCAATGCAAGCTTACAGAAAGACTGTAATTTTGCCGAATAAACTGTTGGAGTACTTTGATCTGTGACTTCAGACAGCGAATCTCCCCATTTTGTGGATCTGTAAACCTCCTGTACAAGAGTTTAAGCCTTGACAAGAGTCTACTTTTTTGCACGTGAAGTGCATCGATGGTAGCATTCCGATAAATGTCGCCATCATCGGTATGCCGATGGAATAGTTTTGTCCATTGTACGTTTAATAGCTTCTTCCATTTGTATGAGGTACCCATCAACCTCTTCGTTCGTAAGGTTTCTGTTCGTAGGAGGATTGATCACACTCGAACTTATTTCTCTGGCTAAGGTTCTAGAGGTTCCTCCAGCTTATTCGGGAGCTGTATTAGCGCGGCGAGACCACAGTGATCACTGTCGTACTCGACCGTAGTTAAACACTTCCTCGTGTGTCGATCCACGTTTAGTAACGTAAGTTGTCTGTCTATTATCATCACATCCAGATAGGACCCGCTTCTAGGAAAAGATGGTCTATTAGTTGCAAGCAGATCTAGCCTGAACTCGATATTGTTCTGCTCCATCCACTCTAAGAGAGCGCTTCCTCTCTCATTCGGAACAGTGTTACCCCAATCACCATGTTTAGCGTTCAGATCTCCGGCTAAAATATAGTAATTTTCTTCCGAATTTAATCGGAGGCTAGAGAAGAGAGCCTCGAGCTCAGAGAGAAAGTTAGGGTTTCGAGGTTCTGATGCGTAAGCAGCGATCACGAACAACTTCTTTCCACCTTGAAGAGAGATGCGTGCAATCGCTGCTTCTAGCACACTAAATCTACGCACATCATTGCTATATATAACCTTATGATAAATGTTACTTTTTATCAAGAGGGCGACCTCGCCACCTCTAGTGGATTGGGGTCGGTTTCTTCTAATTATATGGTAAGTTTTGTACCTGAGATTGCGCTAACCATCAACACGTCAGGTTTGTGAGTTTGCAACAAATTAGAGAGCGATAGTTTTCGCTCGATCCTTATCAGCGAATTTACATTCACTGCAAGGATCTTAAGGGTTCTTACCTCGCGTGAGCCCATTATATCTGAGCGCGCTTGTCTGCAGGCAGCTGAGAGAAGAGGAAATCTACTCTAGCGATCTGCGTAAGGAAACTGGTCTGTAGATCGACCATCTGTTTCTGCAAGGCAATCATCTGCGCTTGCATCGATTGGATGGAAGACATTACATCCCTTATGGAGGGCTCAGCTTCAGATTGCCTGGCCATAGGAGCCGGGGCAACCTTTGGCACTGTCTGTTGTGCCGGTTGTCTGCCTGACACCATTTGGGAGTAGGAGATACCAGGCGTAACAGTAGTAGCTACAGCGCGGGCTACTGGCCTGGTTTCTACTTTTATTTTGTTCCTTACATCCTTTACTCTCTGGCGGAGCTCTTTGATTCGCGGACACCCCAAATAGGTTGCGGGGTGTCCATTTCCTCCGCAGAGTACACATTTGAGGAGCGTCTTGTCCTCTACCTCTTCCGTCCCTAAAGGGCATTCCCCTTTGTTGTGGCTGAATGTGCATCGTGCGCAGCGGAACTCCATATTGCAGTTCTCCGCGACGTGACCCAGCCTTCTACACTTCGCACATTGGAGTACGTGGTCAGTTTCATTTAATTTTTCCCACTTTACGCACAAACCACCTACGAAACGGATTTTTCGTAGGTTGTCAATTTTAGTGCCGTGGGATACCTGAACTAAGAAGAAGGGAAGTGCCTTCTTCTTCGCTTTCGCAGCCGCAGTGTTAAAAGGCTTAACAATTACGAATTGGGCCTCATCGCTCTCAACTTGGCGCAGCTTGTTGAGGAGGACCTTCGGGTCAGTAGAGGGATTTACACCTTTGAGGAGCAAGGTCTGTGGCCTCTCCCCTCTGGGAGTGTACGTGTAGAAGTCAGCGTTCGATGCCGCTAACTTCTCTTTTAAAAACTTAAACCCATCCATTGTTAGGCAATGGACTGTGTGGGTTTGTGGAGTCTTATATTTAATACAAAAATTATTTTTTCCTAGGGCCAACTCACATAGTGTCTCCAACTCGTTAGTCCCCATACCAAAGACGTTGATCGGTGGGCAGCGTACCTTGGACTTCTGCTGCTGTTGCTTTTGTTGTTGTTTTCGTTGTGACTGCTGGTGTTCTTCCTGCTTCTGTTGTTTCTGTTGTTTCTGCTGCGCTTGTTGTTTTTGTTGAGCTGCTTTTAATGTTGTTGATCGCGTTTGCTTTTGCTGTTGCTGATGTTGTTGCACTCTTTGTGTCTGTTGCGCTTTTTGCAACTCTTGCGCTGCTTTAGAAGTTGAAGGTGTAGGTTCTAACTGCTGTTCCTTCTTCTTCAATTGTTGCCTTTTTTGTTGCAGCTCCAGAAGCTCTTTATGCTGTGCATTCTCTTTGGCTATTTTCTCAGCAGCTCTTCTTGCAGTCGACCTGTCGTAGAGAAATTTAATATGGGCGTCGAGCTTTGCCCTTTCCTCGTCGAGCCTCTGCAGTTTTTGCTCCTTCTCCTTTATAAGTTCTGCCTCATTGTCAGCATCGGATGTGGCGAGAACTTGGAACGAATTGTCGCTCCCCCTATACGAAAATCGACATTCGTTGCCCTCTGATTCACATTGGAGGGCATCTATGTCGATTGTAGCCGTTGTTGTTGCCTTTGTCTTTGGCGGTGTTTTCCTGGCCGCCATCGATCTGCCTCTGCTCGGTGCGACCACTTCCTCGTCTGACGTCATAGCTGTTGTCGTCCGACGCTTTGTGACAGTGGGCTGCGGCTGCAGCTTCTTTCTCCTCTTTTTGATTTCGGTCGTCCGACTCGTGGGGCTAGCCACGCGGATGCTTCCGTCACTACTTTGGTGGCCTGATGTCCCCGCCACCGGTGTTTTAAAATCACCCGATTTGCTGAGCTCGGGTCACTCGTCACTCTCCATGTCCCTCACTTACACTTAGTGTCTTTTCACTTTGTTTTAATTTAAAAAAAAAATTGTATTTTTCCGCCACCGGGATTTAAACCGGGGTTACTGGAATCACCACACTGGTGTTCTACCACTTGAGTTACCGCTCCACCTAACTCAATTGTTTTCTTTTGCTAACTAAGCACACTTACTGATTTTAATATGAAGCCGAAACACGTATGCACTCAACTGAGGTCTGTGAAAGACGGACAACAGATCTTGTTTGTTGTTTCATTCACATTTTATCCAAATTCTCAATCGTTACGTTACGTATGTAGATCGCTTTGCGCATATCAAAAAGTTTCGTGTTAAAAGTTTTATTTGATTCTTCTGATATTACATCAACTAGTTACTTTAACTGATTAAAGCTTGTCAGTTTGATAGTGAATTTTCATTGACAACTTGAGCAGCAATAATAAACAAAAATTTCAGCTTAGTCTTCCATAATACCGGTTCCTCAGAAATTAACACCACTTACTCATTTTACTCATCGAGCATTAACTTGGCTTGGATCAAGGGCATGCGTTTTTTTAATCCCGTCCACGATCAATGGGCATTGAACTATTTAGGTAAACAAATTAAGCGATTGCTTTAAGTAATCAGATGACAATGATATTGAGCTACACCTTTTAACAAAAATACATTGATTTAAGCTCAAGATAATACGAAATATTAACTTAAAAGTGCAATACATTTATATCTTTTCAGGGAAGACTGTCAGCGCTTAGGTGCCACTATATTCGCATTTTTAGAATATGTTCGAATATGTGCCTCAAATTATCAAACTCGCAACATCAGCCCCAATGAAGATGCACAAGCGCAAAACACTATCGCCAGGAACTGGATGAACCTAGATATGTTTTCCATGAAAAAGTTTCTTGAGGGAAACATCGAACCGCTTAGAATTCCATCATATAAACGTTACATAAGATATTTCTCGGGTTTATTGTCGGGGAATATAAAGCTTAATTCATCACCACTTCATCTAAATTATATTAGTATCGAATCCCCTCCCACTTGGCTGCAATACAATGGTATGTCTTCGAATAGCGAATGGAGTAGTTTTATTAAAATCTACGAGGGCCTGCAGTGTGTATATACTTCTGGTAAGCTAGGAAATGTAAATTTTTGTATTAATTAAAACATTCATCAACGCTCTTATATCAGATATACATATCATTCCAATAACAACAAGACAATTTCTTTATCAAATTGGAAATCTACGTCTCCGTGGTGATATACTTATCAGGTGCTATCAGATAAGTTCTTCAAATGGCGGCTTCAGTCGTGAATCTAAAAAACTATTATTTTCGGTTCAGTTTCACACTTGTGCTATTAAATTAGATGACGTTGTATTTGCAAAGGAGGATCTGGACATTGCTCATCAAGGTAGTATAAACAATTACACGCATTTCAGGTTAGAATTTAATTTGTTTTTTATTTAAGATGCACGGTTTCCGAACGATTGCAAGGTTTCATTTCACTTCAACTCAGGTTCGAATAATAACAACTACTTGTTTCAAAGTCCATTGATTCGAACTGAATGTCTCGATGATTTTGTAAAAGCCAGCAGCATTGAAAACTTGGATTTAAGTAAGTCTAAATACATTTTATTATTATTACCATTCAAATGACTGGTCGATCTTTGGAGATTATTACACAAACTAAATTTATTTAAAGTAAATTTTTTGATTGTCAATTTTTACAAGTATTTCTCGAAAGGTAAATCACTTGTCGGCTAATCTAACAGTCACCTATGGAACCACTAGAAGTCTCCCTTTTTAGCTTTGTATATAAGTTATATCGTTAACGTACAAAATGCAGGCATAAAACAGCTCTAAAACGGGGACGTGCCTTATACTAAATAAATGATTACAATTGAAAGTAAAAATAATGGAACTGATCTACGTAGGAGACAAACATCATTTCAATTTCCACATACGCAAAATAAAAGCTTTCTCTGTAACCCTTCCTAATCTTATAATGATACGAATCTTGAAACTATGCAACGATTAATTTCTAATACCACATGCAATTAAAAAGCTTAGTCAAAGCACAATCTATTTTTATTCATTACACTAACCTGTGGCCGCAATAGCGTTCTCAAGCTAGAGTGATGTAGTACATTTTATGACGTCATAAAATTTAAAATATATGATTTACATTACCCATTCATCTCAACTACAGTCAAGAATATGTTCCTAAGCTAAAATTCATTTAAAAAAAAGAAATTATGAAAAAAAACGAGAGTGGCAATAAATAATATCAAAATTATTCTTTTGGCACTGAAAGCAAAACCGCAAAATATTAACATCACACAAAATGAAATAATATTTACTTTTATTCTTAAAGCTATAAATAGAATATTCTTATGAAACAAATATTAAAGTACTTATTCTTATACGAAAAATTAAGTATAGGGATTCTACCTATTTTATTTGTTTGTAAATGATGTATGCTATGATGTTATGTAGATGACAAATTAATGCTTAAGTAATAGCTTGTAACTACAGACATGACAGCGTATGTGTATTAAAAGGTATTCATTTGTGGAAGAAATTTCACAAAGATTCCCTCTGGTGAATGCTACTAAACGATACATTTGTATCCCACGCGTTTAGTCCGTGTTGTTCTTCTACAGTGACCACATGTGAATCGTTTGCCTTTTTTTTTAAATATTTCGTTTCACCACAAAAAAGTTTTTTGTTAGTCTTTTTAAACGGCTGAATGATATACCGACGGCTGAATGATATACACGTCTTGTAGTGAAATGTAAATATATGTAGGCAGTTATTTTGCAAATTTAACAGTTCAATGAAATGACACAGTATAGGAGTAGGAAAACCCTTCATAGAAACTACTTCATTAATTTATCTTATCTGGAAACACAACTTATATTATCTTTGGTGTGATAACAAAGCTATAAGCGTCAATTTTACCAAGACATATAGTGAATCGAGATCGCAACACAACATTCCTTCATAAAAAGTGAACGCAGTCAAAAGCGGAAATATTTGACTAAAACAAAATTCTTTCCTTATATGTAATTGAATAACTAAAGATTTTAACTCAATGGTCTAAATATTTAAATATTTATTATTAAATATTTTTACGGGACGGTGTGTAATGAATATGACCCGATGTAGTCAATTGAACGATACTTATTAAAGTTGTTAAACAGTTACGTTTTCCAAGCACATGCCAACAAAAAAAAAAAAATACATCCATCAGATCAGAAATTGTAAGCTAATGCCTCCTATAGATTCTGTCATTGTAATTGGAAATATTTTATGGGATGTTAATATCACTAGTGTAGTTTGAGAACTACTATCACAAAACATTTGATATGTGTGTGTAAATATAAACAAAATGTGGTAAAAAATCGTAATATTTAGTTGATAGAACTAAGAATACATATGTTAAACAGCTATTAGGTTACAATAAATCCAAATGTATCTGCTCCTTTATTACTCTTTCACTTCAGAAATCAACTATATGGAATAATTTCACACGTCTGTTGTAAAAATAACCTTTAGAAAAATATAGTATTTTTCATATGTACACTCCTTTTTTAATTTTAGGATAGCGAACAACAACTAATTGATGCAATATTATTATACGCACAATTCTGATGAATAAATGAATTTGTATTTAGGCATACAATAGCTTTGAATTTTAAAATATAATATATACGACTTCTGCCTTTAGTTGTGCATATTAACGTTGATCTATGAACAGTGTGATTTTACTGTTAACGTAATGTTTTCTTATGAAAACTTTTTCTTTTTTCGTCGGTTACACAATTTTGGCAAGAATGTACTTTATTCTTTTTTATTTGAGATAAAGTACATCTTATGACAGTTTTTTTATTATTATGTGCAACCTACACAAGAGTATCTAGAAATCTTGGTGCGATGATGTCACTTGCCAGTTTAAAATCGACCAGAACAGATAAAATTGTTTATAAACATAAAAGCATTGCTCATCGCGGTAGTATACAACATATTAACAAAACACATGACATCAAATATTTTGTTTTTGAAATTGTGTAGAGATGATTTAACGCATATTGAATAATGCGAAAAAGACCATTTCTTGAATTCACTGAATATCTACATTCAATATTCTTGTATTTCCATCAGTTTTCAAACATGAGATTTAAAAAAATCTTATATCTACTGTATGAAGGTTATCAGTATTTTAAAAATGGTAGAGAAATATTTTAGTTCCACTGTGTTTTGATAGGAACGACTTATACTTGAGATAAAATAAATTGAGATACACAACATTTCAGACTTAGCTGATTGAACTTCTTTCCAACCTTAGACTCTTGTCATACAGAAGGTCCTCTGGACGGTTCATTATACGCAACAATTTTAAAATCACCAAAGTCATCATATTTGTCTGCTAACCAATGCGATCGATCTGTAAAAACCATCACAGTAGCAGAGGCCAACACTAAATTTGGTTTTGATAAGAGTTTTGATTCAATCAATAATTATCAGCCGATAAACACTAGCACTCCAATTAAGAGATCAAGCCACTCAGACACGGCTTTGGGAAGATCCTCATTCCGGGAAGCTTCGGTTCCATTACCACGATCTGACTACAACACTCCCATAAACAATCGTCCAGGAACATCACAGTCTAATTATCGTGTTCAGTCAGGATATCCATCATCTACATTACGTCAGCCTATTACTTCGTCTTCTATCCACTCTTCTGACACCCGGAATAACCAAAATTATTCAAGAGAATTCGTACGCAGTCCTCTTACACTGTCTATGGACTCGGGAATCTCTAGTAGCAGTGTACTAAATAGTAAGTAACTGACAACTATGCCTTCGTCTGTATCTTTCTGGGTGTCATAACTGTTGTTCTAATCTCATCGGCCTGAATAAGCGCATACACAAACCTCAAACCGATACAATTTTACATTCTTTTTCTAATCATGTCTATTGTAGTTTGAATAGTAGTTTTTTTTACTTGTCGTAAGGGTAAAATAGCTTTTGCCTCTACTTTGCGTATGTATGTATATAATGCCTGTGTGTGAAATTAAAATGTGTGGCCTTTGCTAGTGTGTTTTAATAAAACATTATATACTAACACATTTTTAGTAGTCAGGAACTGTGATTTATGTAAAACAATTAAACAATTAAAAATATGTATATATATTTTAAACTAATAATGCAAGTATTTACTCCGCAGGACCTGCTCCAGCCTCCAGTGTATCGCCGTCAAGTTTTCCTAGTCAAGTTAGCCCACAAGGTAATATGTTATACTAGTACTTAATTGGTTTCCCAGTATTTTTTAAATCTCAATTCCTGATTATTTTCCATGATTATTACACGTTTTAAGAAAAAAATGTATTCCTTTGGATCTGAATGAGGTTACAATTGAATGAAGCGAGATTTTTCAAAGAAAAAATAGAAATATGTTTTTTAGCGACAATTGAAAAAAACATGAAAAATTACCTCCCGGATCTAAGTTCAAATTATTTAATACAAATAAAGTACATACATACATGTATCAAAATGTGCCTGAACAAGATGTTGCAAATTTAAATTTCCAAAATCGAATTAAGGGTTTGGAATTTCATGTACAATTTAGGTTCTGGTTCTAACTTAATAACAATGGATGTTACCGCCATGCCTTATTTTAATTTCATAAAAAATGCTTATGAAAAAGTAAGAAATCGTTTCTTTTTGAAAAACTTGCAAATATTACACAATATTCGTTTTTGACAATATTTTAATTGCCCTTTACTCAATAATATCTTACGACCACTCCGTAAATTTGATTTTTTCATCATCATTTGATAACAATGAAACTTTTTTGTTTTATTCCTAACGTAATACTTTGTATTCTACTTCTATATTTCCTTTAATGTTGACTGACCGCAACGTTGAGGGAATTCGCCATTTGAATATTTGTCATCTTTACATTTTCTACATAATCCATTACTTCATATTTTGTATTGTAAGCCTGCGACAGTCTGTGTAATTTTTAAGACCGGAAAGATCGCCTACTGCTTGAAGCTCCCTCCAAACCTCAACTATACGAAATGTCGCACGTAACCCATTCACACTTGAACCTATTAGCATTTATACTTAATGAATATACATAAATAAACTTAGGGAACATTTTACATAATTTAATTTTACATTTCTTCGCAGAAGACCGCCATCGTGAACTTGATGACATTCTGAGTGACATGCTTTTAACGGTTCAAGATATACCGGATTTCCAAAATCGTAAAGCAAGTACACATTCAATTAATCAATACAGTCGTAGTCAAAGCGTCGTCTCCCACGGTTCTGCTACCGCCTCCGCATCGTCACCCATACCAAATCCGCCAGCGCATAGTGGCAACCGTGAGGCAGTTCACAACTCGCACTCATACGTGTCGCAAGACACTGTGCAACGTTATTCGAACTCAAATTCAAACAAACAAGATAGGTTTGATCCGTACGATACAGCAAGTACCACAACCACATTAACACCGCCGCCAAGTGAAAGTGGTCGCGAAACACCAAACCTGTTTAGCGGCTACCACAGCAGCGCAAGTAACATGTCATTGGGGCGCCAACAACATATGCGCCGCGATACGAGTGGGACGATGCCTTTGCAACATGGCCATACGAACTCGCAGTCAGCACAGCGGAATTCGCAACATCAGTCTGCAATTTACCAGCGAGCGGTGCGGACGTCAAGTGAAACGTATCCAACTATTTTAAACGCTTCCGAAGACGAAGAAAATATTCCATATCACGCACGTGAACATTCACAACCTTTCACTTACGGCAATCTACCTACAAACGGAGTACATTTGCACGAAGTTTCGACATCAGAGAATCAACAAAAGGATCCTAGGATGATTAAGGCTCAATCAGGACTTACCAGTCCAATGCTAGTGCGTAAAACTTTTGGTGGAAGTAGCGGTGGCACATCTAGTGAAGTGATGTGCAATACTTTGAGAAAGACATCAACGCGGAACGAATTTGAAGAAATGCTGCGCGAACGCCGCGAAAAGGTGATGAGCGAAAAGTACTCTATAAGTGACAAGCAGCCAGTTACATCCAATGGATACCACAACTACTACAATGACCCATTGAAACGTTCGAACACCCTGGATGGATTTCACCGAAGCACCAGCAATACTGAGTAAGTACCTCAAGTTTTCTGCGGCCGTAGGAAATTCAATAGCATTTGCCAGATAATATAGGTTATCGGCTTCTAGAATTCAAATGTCTATGAGGGTTTGATTTGTGGTTTGCGAGAATTTTAAAAAGGCGTTGCCACCAATTATAAATAAAAGACATCGTATAAATTATACAAACTGAGCACAGGTGCAAATATCATTTATACGCTAAGACGTACATATTGCTCTTGAGTGTTTACAAAATTTTTTTTTTGATTTTGGATACTTCCTACACACGCATATCTATACCCAAGATGAATTGCACATTTCGCTAGTTACAGTTCTGCAGAGAAAACTTCACAAAAAAATAAAGTCTCCCAAACTGGTTGTCTTTGGCGTTTATTGACAATCTCACGCATGGGCGAACAACTATAAAGTTGTAGTGAGAGCAGGTCTTGTGATTTCCTTATTTGTGTCTTACAATGTTCCAATTTAGGAAGCCGTATTTGAAATAATTTTTTTCTTTCTAGGTATATATAACTGAGAAAAAACGATTTTTCAATTTGCTCTATTCTAGCTGTATTTGATTTTGTTCAAGAATTACCTGCAATTTTTGTGCTGAAAGGCTGAAATTGTAGATTCATATTTAAATCTTATTAGGAACTAAAACAAGTCAGAGATATAAAGTTCTTACTGTTGGAACAGCTTATAAAACTTTTAATGAAAAAAACAAGGCAAGTGCTTAATATGAGGTAATACGAGGTCTGCTAAAAAATAAGGTGAGATTTAAATTTCGCGGGCTACGTACACTCGATTATCGATTTTTTTATATTGTTATGTCAGTATATTCAAATTTATGTCTATAGCCTAAATAAATAGGGCCATTGACGAACTGAAGAAACAATGGAAATAATTACAATCATCTAAGATTTAATGATTCATATGGAATTCGTTTTTTTCCATTTTGAAAGCTATAGATTCATCTTTAAAAAATCCTCTGACAGTTATATGTAAACCTTTATTAAATTTGTATATCACAAAAAGATTAAGCTAACAAATTGTTAAATGGCGTAACAGACTAGATAAGTCTTTTTTAGTAACTACTCGTATGTGCTATTTCCTCAAACATTGAAGGAACCTACAGTTCTTTGCTGATGCCGAACGGCAAAAATAAGTTTTTTTAATGGGCAACATCTGACTGTAGCACTTTCCCACTGTGCTCCATTAATTAAATATAAGTTATATGTATTCATGATAAGTATATGTATTCATGACACAGTTGACCTCGTTATTATTTGCAAAATGTCTTCACTTTTGAATGTCATCTTGTTCGCAACCATCAGAATTAGTGACTTGATAAAAATCAAAACAAAACGCCAGGTTTTTTTAAAAGCTTTGATGACTAATGATTTGTTAGACACACAATTCGACGTCAAATGGGCGAAAGACTTTGTTTGCAAACTACTCACTTCATACTACGAGTACGAATGTGCGGGAATGCTATTTTTGTAGATTTAATTATATACTAACAAAAAACAGCTTACAAAGAGTAAGTCTTTAACTAGAAAATATACATATAGTTACATATTCGTATTTTGGTCAAATCTCTCATCACAAAAGTCGATGAATTTATTTTTGTTCAGTGGCAAACAGTCCAATAAATTTCGACATTTGGCCGGTCGTAAAGAATCGGCTTTACAATTTTGGCAAATTTTCAAATTAAAGTTCCGTATGTGTTGGTATGCATGTAAATGTGTTTGTCGTCGGACGGTAACCTCACAAAATACAATACACGCTATTCTGTTCCACTTACAGATTAGGACGTCTTTAAAATCTCTCTTCTATTAATCACCTAGAGCAAGGGGGATTTAGTTTTAAACATTCCTTGAAATGCAAACCCTCTTTCATGTCAGCGCAACGTTTCGCCGTCTTTTTATGGCACTCATGACTAATGCTGGTCTTTGACCAAATCATGAACTGGCCACATTCAAGGAATATGAACATTAATATAGGAAAAAATGCATTGCCGACTAGGTGATAAGATGGGGTGCACAGTGCCAACTGCTGAGAATGATTGACAAATTTGTAACGTAATAAGGCGATGTATGGCTTAGGTTAGACATCGTTTAATTTTATCTTCCATCAAAATAGTATTCGCAATGTTGTGCGAGTTTTTTTTAAGATGTAAACAAAAATGAAAATGAACATACAAAATTCACATCCAGTGACTTATGATGTCATTCCTTGCTCAACGGCTGCATTTCTGAAGCGAAACGTGTGGGCTTGTGATCTTCATTTTAACAGCATGAAGGCACACTATATAAATCATGACGTCACATGTTATGAGTGTGTGCTCATATTCTGGATAGAGTTTCTATAAAAGATGCAAAGAAATAATTTATCTCGATCGTGTTTTGCAGATCAATTTGCAAATATCTATTTATCGCAGTAGATGTAATATTGCAGATATCCGTCACAGATGTGCTCAAACATACGTGGAATATTTATAAGCTAACTGCTGAGTCGATACAACTGTAAACAGGAAAATGTGAGTGCGAGTGCATTTTGGTTTTTGTGTATAACATGTCAGGCAACTATAGTAGATGCAGAAGAAATTATTTGGTTGAGTAGTTTAACCACAAATCAATTTTTTATGTGTACGAGATCGACATTGACTGACATTATGTAATGACTATTTCGCTGGCACTTTGTACATAAAAACACACACACACACACTCAGATTAACTTTCTACTTTATGTGCTCTTCAAATGCAAAATACAATTTATCAAAAAAAAATTATATACTTCTGATATATATTATTATAATAATTGTTTCTTATTTAATGCAAGTGCACTCGTTCGACAAATAAAGCAATATTAGTTAACTGTAGTGTGTAGACATTTTTTTGTTGCGTAATACAATTGTGATCACATTAAAATATATAGAATAAAAATCGCCAGCCAACGGAAATGCATCTACAATGCAATGCCACCTCCACATTCATTACGGCAATTATTGGTTTATAAGAAACTTACTTATTCACTTAAAACACAAGAAGGGCCTGCTTTACTTCTATTTTCGTAACCTCTCTTGTGAGTAGTTGTTGGATTTTATAGGCGAGGTATAAGCAGTTACCGTTCGTCCGCTTTCAAACCTTTCTCACCCAAGAAATTTCTAATGAATTTATTGTGAAAATTTTAAGTTTAAATCTGCTTTTGAATTGTCGTTATTTGGTGAGAATAAGATACGAATTTCAATGTCAATGTTTTCCAAGTTGATCTTGAAAATAGTTATTTATTAGCTTTTCGAGGTTCTTAATTAATTGCATCAAAGCTGTGTTAGTGCCAATCTTCTACGAATGGGATCGTGAATGTAAATATGAAAATGGCTTACCAGCGTATCGAGATATGAATGAAATTGGTAAGTCTTACCCAGCAGCTGTTAGAAAATTGCATACGATTAGCATACGATTAGTAGGTACCACGTGCAAGTTTTTACTAATCGTTGATGTATTGCACAATTATAATTCAGACACATGCACACACACACACACGCACACATACACGCACACATACACTCACACAGAGACGCACACACACACACACACACACACACACACACACACACACACACACACACACACACACACATTGGGAGACACAGACAAACACACACACTCAAAAACACACATATACAGTTGTGTTCATTAAAATAGCAGTGCGCCTCAAAAAAGATAAATAATTTTTCTATTAATTCAAATTGTCTTATTATTTTTTCAAAAAACGTATACAAAAGTAAAGTATTTCAGTCTTAACAGGCATATCACAAAATAAACGTTGTTCATAACTTTAACTATTTACTTTGGTCGTTGTAATTATCGCAGTTGTTTATAAAAATAGCAGTGTTAAGAATCATGCTGTGCCTAGACAACACAAATCAATGAAACAACATGAAATCATTATTATTTACAGCTTACCATTAGTACTTTGTAGCAAAGCCTTTGTTTTTTATCACTTCGCTGCATCTTCGTGGCATTGAGTCCACTAGACTCCGACATCTCTCAACTGGCATAGCTTCCCATGAGTCTCGCACTGCCTCCCACAATTCCTTGTCGTTTCTTGGTTTGGCCTCATGGACAACGTCGCCCCACAAGTTCTCAATGGGGTTTAGGTCAGGAGATTGTGCTGGCCACTCCATAACGGTTATTCTTTTTTCATCAAACCAAAATTTTGCCCGTTTTGACGTATGTTTTGGGTGATTATCTTGTTGATATACCCAAACTAGTGGCATTTCCTCTTCCGCATATGGCAGCATAACCTCTTTTAAAATGTTAACGTACTCAGCACCGTCCATTATACCCTTGATAGGATATACATGCCCAACCCCATTATATGACAAACAGGCCCAAATCATTAGTTTTGCTCCTCCGTATTTAACAGTTTTAACTATATAACGGGGATTATTTTCTTCATTCTTTGGTCTTCTTACATATTCCCGACGACCCTTGGACCCAAATGAGACTATTTAGCTTTCATCACTCCACAGAATATTTCTCCATTTCTCCTTAGGCCAATCTTTGTGAAACTTTGCGAATGCCAATCTTTTTTGTACATGCTTTTTTGTGCTCGGGCTTCGAGCTGGTAGTTTAGCTTCTAGAAGACGTCTTCTAACCGTCACAGCACTCACCGGAAGTTGGAGTTCATCTCTTATCTATCTGGAGCTTATTGAAGAGTTCTCCTTTTCCATGTTGGTAATTTTTCGGTCAGTTCGCTTAGCCGTCACTCGTTTTGGACCGTGTGTTTCGGGCCTAGCTTTCCAGTTTAGCGCATTGCTGACCATTTTCGCTGAACATCCTATGATTTCCTGGTTTGAAGCATATGTTTTTCCCTCCGAACGCATTTTTTTTAATCAAATTCCGCATATATTCTGTACAATGTTTTGTTTCAACATTCAATTACCAAACAAGAATACACAGACACTGAGACACTTTATGGTAAAAACAAAAAACACTGCTATTTTTATGAACAGGCTTCAATAAACAGATTTCAATGAATGAGTGAAAAAAGGAGAAAGTAAGCCTTTATTTTTTATTTTATATTATATATATATATTTTGGCAATCTAAACAGAATTTCTCCGCAAATTCTTGCCTTTGATTAAATTTTAAAATCCAGTAGAATGTCTTGCCTCTTATCTTAACTTACCCATATATGGTATACATAGCTATAGTTGAAACCTCGAAATCAATAACTGCTTTAATATTGTTAATTAATCAACAGGCCCTTATATTCTTCTCGTATGCTTCTATTCTTCCAATGCTTTCTGTTCTATAATAAATTCCTTACCACAGTAGACAAATTCTTGATATCTGATAAAAAATCAATATTACTCCAACTAATAAAGACTCGCCAAATTTACATTGTAATAATTGAAATGAAAATAAAATCGTGGCCGAAAGGTTTCAAGCTGTCACGTATCCTTCTCTTAGTCAAGACTGTGAGAATATAAGTTACCGACTACGAAAAGCGATTGCACTGGCGGAATAAACTCCTCCCCGCTCTTGGTGAAATATGAAAATGTGTGTATACATATAAATAAGCTCATGCATAATCAAGGCTGACAGCAAGTAATCCTGACGTAACCGATATCACAACAACTCAACGTTGCTAACAAGTTTCCTTTCTTGAACACTTTTGTGTTTTTGCTAAAGTGCACCATCGAGCATTTATTCCCCACAAATATTTAACCTTTTTCTCTTTTTTACTCTTTTTCTCCCGCGGCATAGCCGTACAATAATTGAATTTGATTCGATTCGCCGAATGCAGGTCAAGGCAGCCTCCAATGACCAAAAAGAGATGAGATTATATTGAAATTCATTCTTTCATTATTTTCAGATTATGCATTCAATTGAATTTAGAGTGCGTTAAACTTATTTAAAATCCGTAAATGAATAATGTATGTACATATATAACATATTTCTATTTCAAACCAAACGAATAACGTAAAAATATTTTAAAGACACGGTAATGAAATTTGTATAATAAAATAATAAAACTCTTTCAATAAGACTTTAATAAATTTCAATGTGTTAAAACAATCAAAATATTCACTGGTAGTGCATTTGCTTCTTTATTTATTATAATGCTCTGAAGATAATTCCAGAGATCTTAAATTTGAAAGGCAAACTTTTTGAAACTATTTTATTTAATATTATAATAATACCCTCTTCAACGCATTTAATTGCTATATTCAAATATTTATTTCACAAGGGAAAACAAAACATTAACTCCTAACTTATTATTTCAGATTAGCTGGACAAACATGGCTTCAGTTACAACAACAGAAACTTCGCGCCAAGAAGAGCCAACAGCAAAAAGATGATCGAAGGCACTTTGAAGAAATCAATACTGAAATTAAAAATAGGTCACTGAGGTATATTAAAAATTATTCAAAAAGCTCTTTACTCTGAGGCGGATGTTAGTTTTGTTTACTCGTTCTAAAAATAAATATATTTCCAAATATTGCAGAACGAGAAACAACGTACGATACGATGGCTATGCCAGCGATACGGCAGCTTTTGATGAAGTTGACTATCGAAGACCACTCCATGTGCAGACTCCATACCATACAACGAACAGGTAAAGTGAAAAATTTAATTGCAAATGTATAACATATTTATTTGTATTTTATTAGTTCCCCAGAACGACACTATCACACAATCAGCACGACCACAAAAACTGTCACCAAGGAGCGTCCATTTGTCAGCGTAATGCGTTCCCATGAGGCTGCCAAGCAAGAGAAACTGGGAGTAAGTTAAATAGACATATGAATTTTTTGTATTTTTGTTGCTGCAAACACCAACAATGATTGGTTGTATTTAGAAACGTTTGTGAATGGCTTAACTCTTGAGTGTTTGATTTTTGAACTGATCCAATTTCATTAACCAATAATGTTCTTAGTATTCTGTTATAAATCATAATCCCCTAATCAATGTTTGTATTTTATTTCGTTAATTTTTTCTTACCTTAGTCGCCACCTATGTCGCCATTTGCAATTTTAAATTCATCTCCTCTTGGTTTTATTGCACAAGCACAACCAGACGGCAATAATATTCGTAACAGTAACAATAATTACAATAACAGTAATAGTAGTAATCAAAACGGGCTGCTGTCATTGGCAGATGCTTCTCTAAATAACGGACGGGCACGATTGGTATGTATACATGTAGCACTAATATTAAAAATTAATATTTTTTTAATTCTTTCAATTTCATTGTTATTAATCATTTATAAATACGCGCACTTAAGTTATTTTTCCGTCTATGTATCTTTGAATGTAACTACTAAGTGGTTCGCAACTTACATTAATTGCATTGGTTCGTACAGATTATGAGGCATAAAAATAAACAAGAGTTTTCAAATTTTTGTAACGACAAAAACCCATAGAAGGGATTTTTCGCCTTTTTATTAATTTTTTCGTAACCAGTTCCTTCTCTATGATATACTGATTTTAATGTCTAATATAAAAAACCTGAGCATTTCAATATTTTATATTGCCTAGATATAATATAATTATATATATATATATATATATATATATATATATATATATATATAATATATATATATATATAATAAAATTATTTCTGTAGTTCTACTATAAACAAAACCTATAAAGAGTTTTAATCTTTTAAAATAGAGTAGAACATTGATAAGCGATACTCAATCAGTGGGCTGATTAATTGATTTTTTTTTGTTATGGGATAGTTACATTTTTGCTTTAATGATGAAACTATCCCGCTAAACCTTGACCATATTTACTTTCTTGTAATTTTTGATTTTCAAAAAATGTTCTTTCTTTTAAACTGCTATTTACATTTATATTTTGGTAGTAAAAAAATATTTTTTCCAAATCTTATAAGCCCTTGATCAAAACTTAAATTAATTACAGTTTTCTTTTCGAAAAGCACTTATAAGTTTTTATTTGAAATTAATTTTCATTTTTGAAACCAGGAGTCCGACAACAATATTAATGTTAATACACATACCCTAAAACTAGGCAAAAAATGTTCAAATCCTTTTACGAATAATCTCAATTCCGAAGTTAGTCCTACCCATAACATTCAAGTTTATGCCGATAATAATAATTTAAACGAGATTCATTTAAAAATAACTGACAGTAAAGCCGTCATAGAATTAAATTCAACCGAACTTTCTAACAAATATCATAATAACAACATTGGTCATGCATCGAAAAATAACAAATCGCCATATCAATCGAACACTGAACTCCTAAATAACAATCATATTCATCACGAGATCAGTAAAGCAGTGGCGATCAATTCAATAAATGGTCAAGTTGCCTTGGAGGAACTCTTAGCCACGCTGGCTGTTGAAACAGACTTAATGGATCAGCAGCTAACCCAAAATAAAGAAGTATCGTCAAATGGTAATGTAGTTACAAGTCTAAAAGATACTGTAAATGAAGAAAAGGCCAACCAAGAGCTGTCTGACGTAATTGCAGACTTAGCAGAATTCACAAGATTTGAAAATCAAAGGATTACAAATGGCGATAGTTTAAGTAATAAAAGCAGCGATAGCAGCAATGGTAGCAATGTAAATAACGCACAAAAACGCTTATTATCTGAATCAGATCAAAGTTCATCCATATCACCTAGTCCTTCTGATCGAAGCAATAACCTAACACTTTGGCATGAGCAGGTAAGCTATTTCCCCACATTCTCACCATACACCCATCCAGCTTTCTTTTCTCGTCCTGCTCGCCTATTTTTTTTTGGAAATTATTGTTGGTTTGTTTGTTTATTACTTTATTTGTGTCAAAATTAACGAAACTCTACTCAAAATTACGCTGAACGACATAATTGTTACTATTTAACTTAAATTTGGTGTATTATCCCCTGCTGTTGCTTAAATTGATTTTAGGTCCGTGAAGAATCTTTTTCATCATATCGCTCGGAAACTGATCAAGACATATCTATAGCCGGCTCTCCACGACCAGAGACTCCAGCGTTTCCAGTTACACCCCGAACTCCATCTGGACTTAACAATGGCAGTATTAGCCCTGGAATTCCACCCAGAAGTCCAACGCCACATCGGTAAGATAAATGCTAAGCTATACCGAATATTTGTTACTTTGTGTGATAGCTTTTGTCAATAATATTTTTTAATTTATTATAAACGCTTTCTTTATTCAAAAACTTACTTCATCTAAACGCAAAATGAAATTATTATGGTAAAATTAAAAAATAAATCAAGCCGTCTGTACAATTCAACCTGGTCATTGAGGAGTGTAAAGTCCACCACTTCAACCTTAGACAGGAGGTTAGATATTTGTAAATAGTTTTATTGGAAACAGTTTTTATTAGGAAAATATAACTAACATTTAATTGAATGCACGTTTCATATTTAAACAAACAGAAATGAAATACAATGCTAAAATGAAAAAATAAGTAAACGCATGATTGTTTTTACAATATATAGATAGTTTAAATAAATAATTGTCTACGAATTGTGTATTTAATTTTTTCCAATTACCAGAAGATTTATAAATAATCCCGGGTAACACAATCGAGGACTATCCTTCTACATTTTGTTTCCTCATTTGTAAACATTGTTTAAAAATACTCGTCTGTGTATCGTTTTGATAAAGCTTACCCGAAAAGGCTTCCAGTCTTACTATTCTGTAGCTTAACGCACAATTTTTAACATAATGTTCTATACGAATAAACTTATGAAAATTCCTAACTTTGCACCACCACCAAATATGTACTATTTATTGTTACATTTGCCAATTAAAATTAATGCCAATTTAATTCAATATCACTAATAGAGTTACTTTTGAACAAAAAAGCAGCAAGGACATCTACAGCGGTGCCCAAAAGGGGCTTTTCCAGGAGATAGCGAATCAGAACGAAACAATTTATAGAAATCGCATGAACTCAACAGCCTCCAACGCTAATAGTGAACCACAGGAAGTTGCTCCTCACTTGGTCAAGTAATTGTTATTAGTTTTTTGATAAACAATGAATAAAAAATGATTTAAAAAAATTTTAATTTCAGATTTGTTCGAGATTCTTCAAAATTCTGGTATAAACCCAATTTGTCACGAGAAGAAGCAGTCGATTTACTACGTAATGCTGCACCTGGTACATTTATTGTTCGTGACTCTGCAACATTCAAGGATGCATATGGACTTGTTGTTCGCGTCGCTCAACCACCACCGGGAGTAACAGCGTCCCCAGAAGGCGATGAACTGGTGCGGCACTTTTTAGTTGAACCAACTACACGAGGTGTACGCTTGAAGGGATGCGCCAACGAGCCAGTTTTTACATCACTATCAGCTTTAGTCTATCAGCATTCAATCACACCTTTGGCTTTGTCATGTCGCCTCATAATTCCAGATAGCGTAAGCAGCTCAACATTAAATTCAAATGGAAAATAAATAATTACTGAATAATTCTAGGACATACAACCAGTAGAAACGCATACACCAGCACAGAAGCAGCTTCTTACACAAGGTGCAGCTTGTAATGTACTCTATTTATATTCTTGTGGAACAGAATCTCTAACGGGCGAAGAAGCAGTGCGCAGAGCTGTCGCACAATTATTCTCAATTATCCCACTTCCAAAACCAACAGAAGTTAATTTTAAGGTTACCCACCAAGGAATTACTTTGACGGACAAAACAAGGCAGAAATTCTTTAGGTGAGAGATTTTTAATAACTTTGTTTGAAAAACCATGCTTATTGCCCCTTTCTATAAACGTTTTTTTTTTTAGAAAGCACTATGGCGCTCAGAATATATCGTTTTGTGGCATTGACCCCGAACACAGGCAATGGAGTGTTAAAAAAGAAGATGGAAATCTTCCAATCAGCAATAAGTAATTATAACCGCAATTAAAAGACATCGAATCTTATCTAAAACGGTTTTCTTTCATTTCATTTGAAGAACAATTTTCGCATTTGTTGCACGCCGCTCACCGAGCTCAAAGGACAATCAATGCCATGTATTTTGCGATCTAGCTGTAAACCAACCAGCGACAGCTATTGTGTCTTTTGCCAACAAAGTTCTACCAACTGAAAAACAAGTTAACAAAAATATTTAAGTTTACTTAGAATTTACCGAAGAAAAAATTTGCAAATTATGTTATTTTTTATCTTATTTTATTTAATATTAGCATTCGTAATTGCATAACTTTATAATTATTTTCTTTTTTTTTTTTATTTCTGCATGATTATAAGATCTATCTGGATAAATGCTTTAATTATATTGTTTCTGTGAATTTAAAACGAGAAAAGAAAAATTGCTTATAAGGAATCTTTTGACGCGCAAATTAACAGATAACAAACTTAAGCTTATATTTGATTACCTCGGAACGACTGCTTGGCCAAGGTCTTATTTTTCAGCGAAAAAATAACAACCATTTGGTAAACAAGATGTAAAAATATGCAAATCAATGCCTGCTAACAAAAATTCGTGTTTTATTTAATTTATCACTTAATGCACGCAAATTAACCTTTGATTTTTACACTTGATATTTTTTCGCACGAAAATTAAAATGAAAAACAAACACTTCATATTGAAATCACTGTAAGGCCTTACACATCCAAAAGTACAATGAAGCAGCTTTAAGTTGTTTAGTTGTATCCAAGCCAACGAATAATATACTCGTGTTACACGTTATACAATAAATTAATATTCATTAGTAATTAAAGTAAAGAGTAACTAAAATAAATTGTACTAGTCTTCTTTTTTGTTAGTAACTCACCTTAACAAATTCGTATTTTTTTTTTCTAAATGATCACATTGTGTTAGAATGAAAGAATATAATCAAAATATATATTTTCGTAAGATTCTATTTCAACTCTATATGAATCACATTAATATCGCTCTATATTTTTATTCCTGAATACTATACAACATCTGCTTTTATATTCGAAGTGGCATAACCAAGGCACATCAAATATGTCGAGTTTTATTAAATTGTAATATGTATATATTCTTTATGCAATAAAATGAAATTAACACATACGTAAAGGTTTTAAGCTTATTTTTCTTATATATTGTAACAGCTTACGAAATTGAAAAAACAAAAACAAAAATAGATTTTTTTCCAAAAACATTCTCATGAAGTGGAGAAGAGGAAAATTCGTACCATATTATCTGTTTGACTTGATTCTATATCCTTTGTATGGCCCTACAGTTCGAGGTGGATTTCGGCCTTAAACAACACGGCGCTCCAGCCGACACTATAAAGCTGGCTCAAGTTGGTCATTCGAACTTGGTTGATAGGTTGACGTAGCAATAAATTAAGATTTATAATGATTTTAAAAATTGTCTTTATTTGCTAACAAAACTGGACCTTCGAGCCGGATTGTTTCGTTAATGAAATAATAATTACAATTGGGTGGCTGCTGGACGTTGAATTTCTGTTTTACGTGACAATGCGTTTCATCTACTGGACGGTATAAACATTTGGGACTCGTACTATACACTGGTTTGGGAGAAATTAGAACGCCGATACGATAAGCCGCTATACATTATTAACGCTCTTGTTGAGCAATTTTTTAAGTTACAAAGTTAACATTGGAGCACAATAACGTAAACTTGTGCATTGAGCAGATGAGGTTTTTTTGAGGTCTGGAGGCAATGAAGACTACAAGGTTAGCTTTCTTCGTGGTTAATAAAATTAATCTTCTATTGGAAATGCGTTCCAACGCACTCGAAGCCAATAAAAAAAATCACACTTGTGGAATAAGGACTTCTGGACGCGTAGCAAGCTCAATGAATGTAAAAAGTTTGTCTGTTACTAATGCGTCGTGCTCGAAATGCAAGGGTGATCATATCTTCCACATTGTGTCGAATTTATTTTGTTGCCTGTAAATCGCTTCGCTGCTGTGCTAGAGATCATCAATTGTGTTATTATTGTCTTGACAGTAAGCAGTCATCGACGCGATGTCGAGTTAAAACACGTTGTCGTTTTGTTATGCTCGTCATCATAGTAGAGTAGACAACACAATACAATCAAATTAGATTTTTGATTGAAATTTCAATGCATTTTGATTTTGCTTAATTTATTTTCTTGCATGCTAGACAAAAATACTTTTTTTTATAATTGGTGCACACTAAAGGGATTGTTTATACCCTTAAATGACTGGAACTAAGTCACAGCACGGGCCGAAGGTAAAGAGGACGATAGTGAAAGGAAGTGCCGATGCACATTGGTTTTAAAGGCCTGTGGATTGTAATGGGGGGCAAATTGGGCTAGGAAGAGCATTCCATATTCGTGTGGTGCGGCTGAAGAACGAGTCTCTAAACTTAACTGTGCCTCCGAAGGTGGACTTAAGGGTGAGCGGGTGAGCATTCCTAGTGAGGCGGGTATTGCGTGTGAATTCTTGAAGGGGAGGAATGCAGCTGGCTAACTCGTTAGAGCACTAATTCTTGAAATAGCGATAAAATAGTGATAGAGACGTAACATTTCATCGATGTTCAAGCGAGTCGATTGACTTCGCAGCATTATTATCACCAATAAGTTTTATAGCTCGCTGTTGGATTCTTTCTAATAGATGCAGAGAGGTCTTAGGAGCACCGGACCAGGAGCGTTGTACTCAAGCTTTGGGAGGAAGTACGCCTTATATATTATTGCCAGGCCTGAAGGGGTGAAGTATTTCTTACATTGCTTTAAGAAACCTAGACATTTCGCTGCATTTTTGGCGATCTCGAATATGTGATCGTTCCAACTTAGTGTTGAGTTAATACACGTGCCGAGGATGGAAAGTCGTTCAGTTTCAACAATGCACGAGCCATTCATAGATAATGGCAGGTTGTTTTAAGAATGCTTGTGTGACAGTAGACAGCACTGAGTTTTGGAAGCATTAAATTCCACTCTATTCTTTTGACCCCAATCAATTATGCTGTCAAGATCGGAATTTAATGAGCTTAACACACACTGCCGTTCCAAGCCAATGGCCGAAGAAGAGGGACGAGAGTCGAGGAACGAATATGAAAAGCTGAGGGTACTGTCATCAGCGAAGGAGTGAATTGGATTAGAAGTGGGTGATGATGATTCGCTCTTTTTAGGGACGGGCTGGACAAATGCTGTTTTCCACTTACTCGATCGAAAGATCTCTAAGGAGTAGGACAAATGGAAAAAATTACGCAATGGTAAGCGTAAGCAGCTCAACATTAAATTCAAATGGAAAATAAATAATTACTGAATAATTCTAGGACATACAACCAGTAGAAACGCATACACCAGCACAGAAGCAGCTTCTTACACAAGGTGCAGCTTGTAATGTACTCTATTTATATTCTTGTGGAACAGAATCTCTAACGGGCGAAGAAGCAGTGCGCAGAGCTGTCGCACAATTATTCTCAATTATCCCACTTCCAAAACCAACAGAAGTTAATTTTAAGGTTACCCACCAAGGAATTACTTTGACGGACAAAACAAGGCAGAAATTCTTTAGGTGAGAGATTTTTAATAACTTTGTTTGAAAAACCATGCTTATTGCCCCTTTCTATAAACGTTTTTTTTTTTAGAAAGCACTATGGCGCTCAGAATATATCGTTTTGTGGCATTGACCCCGAACACAGGCAATGGAGTGTTAAAAAAGAAGATGGAAATCTTCCAATCAGCAATAAGTAATTATAACCGCAATTAAAAGACATCGAATCTTATCTAAAACGGTTTTCTTTCATTTCATTTGAAGAACAATTTTCGCATTTGTTGCACGCCGCTCACCGAGCTCAAAGGACAATCAATGCCATGTATTTTGCGATCTAGCTGTAAACCAACCAGCGACAGCTATTGTGTCTTTTGCCAACAAAGTTCTACCAACTGAAAAACAAGTTAACAAAAATATTTAAGTTTACTTAGAATTTACCGAAGAAAAAATTTGCAAATTATGTTATTTTTTATCTTATTTTATTTAATATTAGCATTCGTAATTGCATAACTTTATAATTATTTTCTTTTTTTTTTTTATTTCTGCATGATTATAAGATCTATCTGGATAAATGCTTTAATTATATTGTTTCTGTGAATTTAAAACGAGAAAAGAAAAATTGCTTATAAGGAATCTTTTGACGCGCAAATTAACAGATAACAAACTTAAGCTTATATTTGATTACCTCGGAACGACTGCTTGGCCAAGGTCTTATTTTTCAGCGAAAAAATAACAACCATTTGGTAAACAAGATGTAAAAATATGCAAATCAATGCCTGCTAACAAAAATTCGTGTTTTATTTAATTTATCACTTAATGCACGCAAATTAACCTTTGA
Source organism: Eristalinus aeneus (assembly GCA_955652365.1). Lineage (NCBI taxonomy): Eukaryota > Metazoa > Arthropoda > Insecta > Diptera > Syrphidae > Eristalinus > Eristalinus aeneus. The sequence goes on along the minus strand of OY019132.1, from coordinate 18,569,889 downwards.
TTTTTACACTTGATATTTTTTCGCACGAAAATTAAAATGAAAAACAAACACTTCATATTGAAATCACTGTAAGGCCTTACACATCCAAAAGTACAATGAAGCAGCTTTAAGTTGTTTAGTTGTATCCAAGCCAACGAATAATATACTCGTGTTACACGTTATACAATAAATTAATATTCATTAGTAATTAAAGTAAAGAGTAACTAAAATAAATTGTACTAGTCTTCTTTTTTGTTAGTAACTCACCTTAACAAATTCGTATTTTTTTTTTCTAAATGATCACATTGTGTTAGAATGAAAGAATATAATCAAAATATATATTTTCGTAAGATTCTATTTCAACTCTATATGAATCACATTAATATCGCTCTATATTTTTATTCCTGAATACTATACAACATCTGCTTTTATATTCGAAGTGGCATAACCAAGGCACATCAAATATGTCGAGTTTTATTAAATTGTAATATGTATATATTCTTTATGCAATAAAATGAAATTAACACATACGTAAAGGTTTTAAGCTTATTTTTCTTATATATTGTAACAGCTTACGAAATTGAAAAAACAAAAACAAAAATAGATTTTTTTCCAAAAACATTCTCATGAAGTGGAGAAGAGGAAAATTCGTACCATATTATCTGTTTGACTTGATTCTATATCCTTTGTATGGCCCTACAGTTCGAGGTGGATTTCGGCCTTAAACAACACGGCGCTCCAGCCGACACTATAAAGCTGGCTCAAGTTGGTCATTCGAACTTGGTTGATAGGTTGACGTAGCAATAAATTAAGATTTATAATGATTTTAAAAATTGTCTTTATTTGCTAACAAAACTGGACCTTCGAGCCGGATTGTTTCGTTAATGAAATAATAATTACAATTGGGTGGCTGCTGGACGTTGAATTTCTGTTTTACGTGACAATGCGTTTCATCTACTGGACGGTATAAACATTTGGGACTCGTACTATACACTGGTTTGGGAGAAATTAGAACGCCGATACGATAAGCCGCTATACATTATTAACGCTCTTGTTGAGCAATTTTTTAAGTTACAAAGTTAACATTGGAGCACAATAACGTAAACTTGTGCATTGAGCAGATGAGGTTTTTTTGAGGTCTGGAGGCAATGAAGACTACAAGGTTAGCTTTCTTCGTGGTTAATAAAATTAATCTTCTATTGGAAATGCGTTCCAACGCACTCGAAGCCAATAAAAAAAATCACACTTGTGGAATAAGGACTTCTGGACGCGTAGCAAGCTCAATGAATGTAAAAAGTTTGTCTGTTACTAATGCGTCGTGCTCGAAATGCAAGGGTGATCATATCTTCCACATTGTGTCGAATTTATTTTGTTGCCTGTAAATCGCTTCGCTGCTGTGCTAGAGATCATCAATTGTGTTATTATTGTCTTGACAGTAAGCAGTCATCGACGCGATGTCGAGTTAAAACACGTTGTCGTTTTGTTATGCTCGTCATCATAGTAGAGTAGACAACACAATACAATCAAATTAGATTTTTGATTGAAATTTCAATGCATTTTGATTTTGCTTAATTTATTTTCTTGCATGCTAGACAAAAATACTTTTTTTTATAATTGGTGCACACTAAAGGGATTGTTTATACCCTTAAATGACTGGAACTAAGTCACAGCACGGGCCGAAGGTAAAGAGGACGATAGTGAAAGGAAGTGCCGATGCACATTGGTTTTAAAGGCCTGTGGATTGTAATGGGGGGCAAATTGGGCTAGGAAGAGCATTCCATATTCGTGTGGTGCGGCTGAAGAACGAGTCTCTAAACTTAACTGTGCCTCCGAAGGTGGACTTAAGGGTGAGCGGGTGAGCATTCCTAGTGAGGCGGGTATTGCGTGTGAATTCTTGAAGGGGAGGAATGCAGCTGGCTAACTCGTTAGAGCACTAATTCTTGAAATAGCGATAAAATAGTGATAGAGACGTAACATTTCATCGATGTTCAAGCGAGTCGATTGACTTCGCAGCATTATTATCACCAATAAGTTTTATAGCTCGCTGTTGGATTCTTTCTAATAGATGCAGAGAGGTCTTAGGAGCACCGGACCAGGAGCGTTGTACTCAAGCTTTGGGAGGAAGTACGCCTTATATATTATTGCCAGGCCTGAAGGGGTGAAGTATTTCTTACATTGCTTTAAGAAACCTAGACATTTCGCTGCATTTTTGGCGATCTCGAATATGTGATCGTTCCAACTTAGTGTTGAGTTAATACACGTGCCGAGGATGGAAAGTCGTTCAGTTTCAACAATGCACGAGCCATTCATAGATAATGGCAGGTTGTTTTAAGAATGCTTGTGTGACAGTAGACAGCACTGAGTTTTGGAAGCATTAAATTCCACTCTATTCTTTTGACCCCAATCAATTATGCTGTCAAGATCGGAATTTAATGAGCTTAACACACACTGCCGTTCCAAGCCAATGGCCGAAGAAGAGGGACGAGAGTCGAGGAACGAATATGAAAAGCTGAGGGTACTGTCATCAGCGAAGGAGTGAATTGGATTAGAAGTGGGTGATGATGATTCGCTCTTTTTAGGGACGGGCTGGACAAATGCTGTTTTCCACTTACTCGATCGAAAGATCTCTAAGGAGTAGGACAAATGGAAAAAATTACGCAATGGTTTTGCCAGCGTAGAAAAACAGTTCTTCAGAAGAACGGGGGGATACCATCCGGGCCAGCAGATTTGTGCACCTTTAGGTCTTTAAGTACTTTTGCAACTGTACTAGTGCGAAAGTTGACTTATCCCATGGAAAAAATTACGCTCTCGAGTACAGGTGCGGACAGAGCGCAATCTGGAAGCGTTGAGTTGGCTGCAAAATGTGCAGCTAACAGAACTTAACACGTCTTATTAATGCATTGCAATCCGGGCCCTTTAAAATTTCTTCCGGTTTTTCTCAGAAGGGTTCGCTTTGAAAATCAGGAAGCTTATTTCTCTCAACCTGATAGCCTCTTTTAACTAGCTTACCAATATAATCTTCTGATCTTAACTCTAACTTACTGACTCTTGATAAGTACTCTAAGCTAGTCTAGAATTTTTCTTTTAAGCCCTTTGGCTCCTCAGTACTTACACCTACATATATACATGTTTTTAACTTTCTCCAAGAAACTTATTAAAAAAGTGGTTTTCTAAATTTTTCTTATTCTTAACCTAACTATGTCCGTATAACGTTACGGACGCGTGCATTAGGGCGTATGTGTAACATATATATAACATATATATCTTATACGCCGTGGTGTTTTCTTGTTTTTTTTTTGCTTATTTTGTTTTAGTTTTTAATTGTATCTTTGTATTTGTTTAGGTTTTTTGTTTTTGTTTTGACGTTTTTTATTTTTTTTTTGTATTTTTTCATATTTTTATACCTTACAACTATCTTTATGTGTGTTGGCACTCTTGTTTTAACTACCCCGTTAATTTAATAATAAAATTATGTATCCTTATAAGGTTTGCCTCGTTCTACAGGACCTCGTTTGGATAGAATTTCTTGCAATCAGATTCTAGTGTTCGATACAAAAGAAGCCAGGCCCGAAGGCACCGCCTCTCGAACAGCCTTATCTTTTCTATTTGGAAAAGACTTACGTTGAACCACACAGTGCAACGATATATCATGACTGGCCATATACCATGATTCAATGAGGGTCATCTAGCAGATTACCTTTACTCTGGTGTCATGTTCACTGCTGCAAAACAGTCCTCTTGCCATAGCAAAGGTATTCTTGGCCCTAGTCAGAGATTTTTTCAACTTTCAGTCGTCGCAAAAACGTTGAATTGTATCGAAGTCACTCTGCAACAAACTGTTTATTGCTTCTACCGTCTGGCCTAATCTGTATGCGATTAGATCATCGGCAAACGCTATAATGTTAGGCATAGAACCTATAAATATAGTGAACAAGATCGGCGAACCCATATCCCCGTGCTGCAACCCATATTTTATATGGAACACGGAAGTGGAAAATTCGTAGCCATTTTTCACAACGAACCTTGTACCTTTTACCCATGGCGTAGATCATATATAGCCACGTTTTATGAATGCCGAGCTTCACCAGCTTAAGGAAGGAACATATGATGTCGAATGTCTTTTCCATTTCAATCAGGCCGGCTTCTACACTGTGCTTGGTTTTTGTTCCACTAAATGTTGGAAGCCAATCTAGACGCGGCATGAACGGTGTCGTGCCCCGCCCACACAACACAATCATTTAGTTCTACTGTTCACAACTCAGATGTTCCGATCGTGAGTAATCACATGAAGAACGAATTATTATCTTCGGGAATACTTCCAACAGTTGTCGTTATGGTACGAGTACTAGATGGAATGGGAAAAAAGTTATCTCGCGCGCATTCTGCGCATTCTGACACTGGTTCGCAAGTATTTTTCGTAACACATAGTTTCCTAAAAAGGCTTGGCTTTCGTCGCACACATGCTCGTTTACCTATCTCAGGAATTACTTCGGTTGAAGCTGGTCTGATTTGAGGTGTGGTCAGTTTAACGTTAAGGTTTCATCTTGAACAAAATAACATCTGCAACTTCATCGATTTCTTTGAACGGGGAAAACCTTTCTTTCCTACAACATCTTTCATTAGCAGATGTACGATTTCAGAACCCAGGGTCCATGAATATCCTCTTGGGAGCTGATAAGGCGTGATTATTCTGCAAGATGGACATCGTTCTGATGAAGAGGGATGGGTCGTAGCTCACGAAACCGTTTTTGGATGGGTTACTTCGCGTAGTTTACCACAACAAAGAATTGCTTCTTTTCAGGCAGGGTTTGATCTAGATGTGCATTTTGGGAAATAGAAAAGATTTCACGAAATTCATGGTGTGCAGATAAAATTGGTCTGAACTTCATCAAAACCCTTACGAGAACGCCAGACAATACATACATAATAGAACTTCCATTTCGCAAGGAAAATGCAAGATAGGCTGATCTCCACCCGATCAAACCTTAATTTTAATTCCAGGCTTAGGTCTTAGGACACAGGCAAATATGTACCATGTTGCCATAGAAGAGGAGCTGTTCGATTTTTATCGGGGTGGAATGTTCTGGCAAAATGTTTAGTTTAATAGTTATACGAAGGGCGTTCAATATTAGCACCTTATCCCTTATCTATGCAGTTTTGCGCGATATGTTTGTGGACGATCTAATGACAGGTGAAGATTCATTATCAGAGACACTACAGTTGAAAAGGGAAGTTGTTGAAATGTTATTATGCGGAAGCCTGGAGCTCAGCAAGTGGAGCTACAAATGTTTTGAGATGCTGGGAGAAATTGAGTCTTAAGATGATATTTGATTTGACTTAAATACTTCGGCGCAATTCACCAAGATCTCGGGCTTAAATTGAAATCCTCTTCATGACTTTCTACATACAAAATTAATTAAAGTAAAGCCCACAAAGCGAAATTTACTTTTAGAGACTGTGAACATTTTTGATCCTATGGGCTTTTTAGCTTTGTCTACTATTATATTAAAAATATTGTTTCAGGAGTTTTGGGTTTTAAGTCCGAAGTTGGGTTGGGATGATCCTTTGCCTATAGAAGTATTAGGTGAACAGCTAAGAAATTACGGATTTTTTTTTTTTTGGAAAATTAAAGACAAATTTTTATGGAGCAAAATTTATTCTGTAACGTATTACGGATTTTCAGCCCTGAGCTTTTTTGTTTGCAAAACACTGAACCAGGTACAATTTGACATCATCATCATTATTAAAATTTTTAACATTCAAAACGGTTTGCAAAAATGAAAAAAAAAAAATAATAAGATGGTGAGGACTATATGGTGGATGTGGCAAAACATCACACCCAATCCAATAATTTTTGCCGAGCGACCAAAGATGTGTGTGGCCTTTTTTGTCATGATGAAATACAACACCTTTTCGATTTGTCAAATCGGGGTGCTTTTCTTCAACTGCATTGTTCAATTTTGGTAGTTGTTCAATGTAAATGGGTGTTAAAAGTTTAGAGTAGACAATTCCTTTATAATCAGCTTTCGATGAATATCAGCTTTCGATGTTAATTGAGCTGGTTCATCCATTATTTTTTGTGAGGTTGGTTTTTTTCTTTCCGGAAGTAAAAGAGCAAACTATGACGTTTGAATTTTTCATTTATCAACAAACGCCAATCAAAAACTATACACACTACTTACTATCAAATAACAAAATGTGTTTGACATTTCGATTACGTCAGCTAACCTTAAAAATTCAACTAAAGCCTTCAATGAATAGAATTGCTTAGTTGCGCACCCAATGGCAGAAAATTGGGGTGGAGTTCCGAATAGTACTCACCCCCGATTTCCTTGAAATTTTTTTTATAGGTAGCCCTGCACATAGGAAGCCAAAATCCGAATGGTTTTTTCCCGCAAATAACGGGAAAGGATGAAAATGACATTTTTACTTTTGGTATTCAGGACTTAATATCTTCGAAACGGTAAGTCGCATGCGAATAAAATGGGTATCAAATTGAAGCTAGCAGAAAGTTACAATCCATCAACAACTTTACTTTTTACTTACTACTTCGAAAACTAAATTCTAAAACATTAGAGTAAGTAAGATTCTCAGATGCCTCCGAAAGGGCTTATGCTGCAGTTGTTTACTGTCGTTGAAGTGGTGTTGTTGATGTACAAGTAGTAGCAGCGAAAACTAGTGTTGCTTCGGTGAGACTACTATCAATTCCACGCTTGGAACTTTGTGGAACCCTGCAGTTGTGCCGCCTGTTAAAACTTATTCAATCATCGTTGGATGAAATATCAATTCGAATTTGTGCGTTTTGTGAATCAGCAGATCGTGTTTTATTGGTTGTCTTCTCCTCCTCGGCGTTGAAGTACATTCGTAGCTAATCGTAACCCTCGAAATTATTTCGTTGTTGCCGCGTTCTTCGTGAAATTACGTGCGTTCTGCCCAAAATCCTGCTGATAGCGCTTTCAGAAGGCTCACTTCTAGATCACTAATAGACTTTGAGTTATGGGGAAAGGGTCCAGTATGGTTGTCTAAATCGTGTAACTTCTGGCGGTGTGTTTGCGAAATTAAACCGTGTAATATACCTGAGGAAAAAATAGTTATTTAAGCTCATGCTACTGTTTCGGCAGCGTATTTTCTTTAAAATTTTTCAGTTCAAGTTTCAAATAAATGGATACGTTCGCCGTTTCGTGCGATTACGGGAGGCCTCCAATATATTCTCGGTATCGGGGTGAAACTGTGGTTATATATATAAATTGACATATTAATGAAGTTACACTATTAATTCGCATTTTCCCTCTGGTTAAACAGAATCATAATGGCAACTGAGACGATGATGGTGAAAATTGAGCATCGCGCTGTAATTAAATTTCTCACTAAGCAAGGAAAAAGTCAAAAACTATTCATGATGAGATGATGAGGTGACTGTTTACCAGGGCACCGCACCTTCATTATCAACTGTGCAAAAGTGGTCGAGTGAGTTCAAGAGAGACGACCCCCGCTCCGGTGCCCCGGCTACTGCTTGTACGGGAGAAAGTATCATAGAAGTCGTAGAACTTGTTCTTGATAATGCCCGAATAAATGTTAAAATGATGGCAGACATCACAAAGCTTTCAACTGGTATCATTCATACCATTCTTCATGACCACCTTAACCTTTCAAACGTCAGTGCAAGGTGGGTGCGTCTCAGAAAAAAGTGAGAATCGCATTCTATAGAGAGATTTAGGAAATGTGTAGTGAGAACGCGGACGGTGTTATGGATCGAATTGTTACTGGTGACAAAACGTGAGTTCACCACTATGACACGGAAACAAACAACAGTCCATGTAGTGGCATAAAAGAGGTACAGACCTCGCGAAGAAGTTCAAAGTCACTCCGTCTGCAGGGAAGCTCATGGCCACAGTTTTTTGGGGCTCAAAGAGAATCTTGCTCATTGAGTACAAAGAAAAGGTGAAACCATCAACGCCATATGCTAAGCTTCCACTTTGCATAATTTGCGGGAGGAAATTAGAAAGAAATGGCCGCCGTGGCGTAGTGGGTAGAGTGCGACGATCACACGCTGAAGGGTCTAGGTTCGATTCCCGGCAGAACAACTCCAATTTTTCACGGCACCACCTCTTTCGAGCTGCTGACAACACTCAAAGGGTAATAACTGTCTAAGAAAGCTTCTCAAACTCCGCCGTTCGGAGTCGGTAAAAAACGGTAGATCTCTTCTACTCGTGAGAGAACAACATGAGTAGTTGCTGAGCAAGCTAGGCTCTGGTCCCTCTGCGGTCTTTAGGGCCAACAATTATTATAAATTAAAAATAAAAGACGGGGTAAACTCGCAGCGGGTGTGTTGCTTCTTCATGACAACGGCCCCTTTCACACGGCGCGAGACTCCAAGGCTGCTGCGCGAGATTTTGGTTTCGAAGAAATCCAACACCCACCCTTAAGTCCAGTTCTTTACCCTAGTGATTATTTCCTGTTTCCGGATTTGAAGAAATGTCTTCGTGGAAAAAGATTTTCAGATGATGAACTCAAGTCAAAAATAGTGTGAAACAAACAATAGATCCACCAATTCCGAAACCATGCAACTCCGAACAAGAATATTTGCAAAATGTCAAAGAGATGTACACGGTAGATCCCCACGATCAAAGTTTAGATAAATATCAAACCGAAAGTGATGAATTAGATCACCTCAACGAACAATCTTAAAACCTTACCGACATTAACTTTTTAGGCTAACCTATTCATCGTTGCCCTATTTTGAATGCAAAACGGGCAGCGGTGAAATCTTAAAATTCCTACTGGATAGTGGTTCTAGCCAGAACTATATAAAACCCGATTTAGTAAAAGCTTCTATTCAGAATCAACGACTTTTTCTTGCAAAATCTATAGCCGGCGATGTTAGAGTCAGTCATCAATTTATTTGGTTTAAACGAAATCAAAATAAAATTTTTCATGCTCCCTACCCTTACAACATTTCACGGCATATTAGGAAACAATAGCTTAAAAGAATTATCAGCAGTGCGAATTAAAATAAAGCAGCAAAAATCAGAAGATGTAAACCCAATTGCAATCAAAACCGACCACCTTACTCATCAACAGACAGTCCTTTTAAAATCAGCGATTAAAAATCACTCGAACTTATTTTCTGAACCTTAAGAGAAACTAACCTATTCCACGAGAGTTCAAGCAGAAATGAGAACTCCTACCGAAGACACACGTCTTTAGCCATTTCCTGTCGCTGAAAGCAGAAGTAGAGAAACAAGTAAAAAAACTTCTTTAAGTTGGTATCATTAGACGAAGTCCTTGACTACCTCGAAGTTTCTGCTGCCTAGTGTGACGCTCCGTCCGAGACCTCGATGTTTTGTGTCCTTCCTTGATGACAGCATGTATTTTGTTTTGCCCTCATTTACCGCCAGACCCATTTTAACCGCTTCCGCTTCAATGCCAGCAAACGCCTCATTGACGGCTCGCTGTGTTCGTCCAATCACGTCAATGTCATCAGCGTAAGCTAGCAATTGAACTGACTTCTGGAAGATCGTGTCTCTGGTGTTGACTTGTGAGTTACGCACGATCTTCTCGAGGATGATTTTAAAGAAGTCACATGACAGTGCGTCGCCTTGTCTAAAATCTTTTTTGACATTGAAGGTCTCGGTGAGTTTGGTACCGACCTTGACGGAGCAGCGAGAGTTCTGCATCGTCATCCTACACAATCTGACGAGTTTGGTAGGAATGCCAAAACTAGACATGGCACTGTATAGCTCGTCTCTATGCACACTGTCATATGCAGCCTTGAAATCGACGAATAGGTGGTGAGTGTCAATTTGCATTTCTTGGGTCTTTTCCAGGATCTGCCGTAATGTGAAGATCTGGTCTATTGTGGACTTCCCTGGCCTGAAACCACACTGATAGGGACCTATCAGGTCATGGACAAATGGTTTCAGACTCTCACACAATACGGCAGAGAGGATCTTGTATGCGATGTTCAGGAGACTAATCCCTCTGTATTTGGCGCAGTCAAAGGGGTCTCCTTTCTTGTGGACCGGGCAAACGACGCTGAGATTCCACTCATCGGGCAGGCTTTCCTCCGACCATATCTTACAGATGAGCTGGTGCATGCGCCCAACCAGGTCATCTCCAGCTTCTTCAAATAGTCCTGGGGACAGTCCGTCCGCTCCAGCAGCTTTGTTCGACTTTAGCTTGGATATTGCTATCTTCACCTCGTCTAAGTCGGGGGGACGGAATGCTTGTCTATCATCGTCCAAATTGAGTGGAGCATTCTGCCTAACAGCGGGATTTGGGCCGTCATCGCCGTTAAGTAGTCTGCAGAAATTCCAAATTCCCAGCACAGACTGCGACTCTACTACTAGTTATCCTTTTTGGTCCCGGCAGGCCTTGGTCCGAACCTTGTATCCTCCGGATAGCTGTTTTACCTTTTGGTAAAACGTTCGGACTTCATTCCTTCCATAGCACCTTTCCATTTCTTCGACCGCGCGCTTCTCATGCTCCTTCTTCTTCCTTCTGAGAAGCCGGTGCTCTTCCCTTCTTCTCTGTTCGTAGAGTTCACGTTGTTCGATGCAGCGTCTCCTTATAGGCGTCTTGTTTAGCTGCGTGCGCTTGCCTGCACTCGTCGTCAAACCATGGGTTCCTTCTGGGTGGTGACGTGAAACTCAGCACATCAGTGGCAGCATCTTTGATGACTTCTTGACAACGTTTCCATTCTTCTTCTATGCTTAGTGCAGGAAGCGTCGAACTCTGAGCGAGTTTCAGGGAGACTCGGTCGGCAAAGTTCCCAGCAATCAGCTGCGATTGTAGCTTTTCGACGTCAAACCATTTTGGTCTTTCTCGACTCCGTTGCTCTCTCGATATCCTGGTTTTTACCTTGGCTACAACAAGATGATGATTCGAGTCAATGTTTGAACCTCGGAAGGTTCGGACATCGAGAATACTGGAGGAGTGTCTGACGTCGATCTCAACGTGATCAATCTGGTTGACGGTTGATTGATCAGGAGATCACCAGGTCCCTTTGTGAATGTCCAGGTGTGGGAACCGAGTGCTAGCCACAGAGAGGTTCCGCCGCGAGGTCCAACAGCCTGTGTCCGTTTCCGGATGTGTTGTCGTGCAGGCTGTGTTTACCGATGACTCCAGCAAAGATGTCCTCCTTTCCCAGCTGAGCGTTGAAATCTACTAGAACGATCTTGGTGTCATAGCTGGGGCTTCGATCGTTTGTTCTTTCTAGGAAATCATAGAAGTCATCCTTGATGTTGTCGTCCTTCTCCTCTGTCGGGGCGTGAGCACATATTAGGCTGATGTTCCCGAATTTAGCCTTGATGCGGATTGTCATGAGGCGTTCGCTGACGGGGTCGTAGCTCAAGAATTTTTGCCCAAGTCTGCCTCGAACAACAAATCCGCATCCGAATAAGCGCTGCCTTCTTTCTTTATACCAATTGTTGTAGTAGATATCGCAGTTCTTCATCACTTTTATGCCAGGCCCATCCCATCGCACTTCCTGGATGGCGGTTATGTCAGCTTTGTAGCTGTCAAAGGCCTCCGTGGCCTGTTAAGGGACCTCACATTCCATGTGCAAAACCGAAAATCATTGTTCTTAAAACGCTTGCTGGGGTTGCCAACAGTTGATTCGTCCTTATCCGATTCACGTTGTTGTCTCTGAACTATCGTTAGTTTTACGTGGTGGAGAAGTTACCCTCACGCACAACCCACAGACTGGTAGGCCATTATTTAAATCCTCGGACAGAGAGGTTCGCTGCATACATTAGTTCACCATACAACGGGTGTTGTGATGGCTATCCAGGGGGCGCCGCATGGAGGCTGTATGTCAATTTGACCTGTGCACTAACGAGGATAGTCTTGGCAGCTCGCCGTGTTGAGCGCATTTAACGACGTTACCTCGCGTGCATAGGCCCATGCCCCCGAAAAATCTTCAACGCCCTAAATAAATAGAGGACAAAAGTACAATTGGATAAATGTCATTTCTTTCAGCCTCAGGTAGAATTTCTCGGTTCAGAAGGTATCAAAAGTAACACATTTTACGTCAAAACAATCATAGACTTTCTGGTCCCAAAAACACTTAAGGAACTCAGATCCTTGGCCTGTCCGGTTATTACCGCCAGCTCGTCAAGGACTACGCGAAAATCACGAAATCCTCCACATCGTTACTAAAAGGTGAGGAAGGTAGAGTATCAAGGGACAAATACGCAAAAACAAAAATATAAATCAGTTTAGAGGCTCTAGAATCATTCCGCAAATTAAAAAACTCACTGGTTTCAAAAGATCTAACCTGATTATAGTAAACTCTTCGACCTCACTATTCACTCACTGCAAGGAAAATACAAATTTTATAACAATTTAACTTACCGGCAATAGCCACAGAAATCAGAACAATTATTAAAAAATGCGCAGTGTGTCAAGAAAATAAATACGAAAGACATCCCAGCAAGCCCAAACTGCAAGCAACGCCAATTACGTAGTATTCCGGAGAGATGGTCCACTTCAACATTTTCTGTACTGAAAATTATCTCATTCTAACGTCCATTGACAAATTCTCGAAGTATGTGCAAGTGAGAGTTCTAAAGTTCAAAGCTGTAGAGGATGTGCGGCAGCCTCTAAGAAACATACCTTTCTCTTTTGGAATACCCGAAATTGTAGTTATGTTAGTACACTCACTCCAAAATGCAAACTTTCGAATTTGTCATTGATATGCTTGATGCTTGATACGTTCATTGCCCTTGTTGCTGCATCAGCACAACGAAGTTCATAGCATTCTGGAAATTTGATCGTTGTTGCACAAGCACCACAAATTATCGTAAGTAAGTAAGAAATATCTTAGCATATGTTAAGAATATGAATGCAAATAAAGTTTTGTCTTGAGACCATCTTCAAACTACAAACGTGTTTCTTTACAAGATACATAACTGGCGCATTCGACGGAGCATAATGCCGAAGAATTATATCGAACATTTATTTTTTATTGTATTGTTGGAAGGGTATTGTGAGAAGAGCAAAGTAATATACAATTGAAGTTTCATTACTTCTTTAAGTAGAAAACTAACGATTTTGAATTTCGGTGGTGATTTAGTGTTCATTGTGTTACAATAGGCAACTCAAATTGTAAAAAAACATAAATAAATATGGCCACAATTAAAGAACTTAAGCATTTTTGCTTAATGGTACATTCAATCATTCAACGGCAAGAAGAACAAATTTAGCATCAAGAACAACAGCAAATCCAGGAGAGAAATCATCAGCAGGCAGAGCAACCGGAGCGACAACAGGAAGAACAAATTCAGCATAAGGAACAGCAACAGTTCCAGCAGAGAAACTATCAGCAGGAATAATAATGTGAACGATAACAAATTAAACGGGAACAACGTCATTCAATATTTTTCATGCCCTCCGATAAGGTTCTTGAACAATTCCGTTTTCTTAAGCCTTTTGAAGGGAATGGAAACTACAGCTTATCATCGTTTATTCGTTCGGTGGAGTCAGGAAAAATTCTCTGTGGAGGAGATCAGTATCTGTTCTAATACGCTCTAGGGATTGTGGTAAACCGAAAAATTCAAGGCGAAGCAGCGAAGTGTATAAGGCAACTGACTGGAGACAACATCAATTGGGAAGAAATGAAAGACAAGCTGAGACAACATTTCAAGCCCTCAAAAAATTACTCTGAAGTATATAACTATTGTAGAAATGTTAAGGTGATGTTGTTATACCTTGTCCTGCTAGTAATAATTCCAATGCCGTCACAAACTCTGAGTATTGAGAAAATCGGAGTAGTTTAGTTTAGCTTAAAATGCATTTTTATTTTTTTTTTCAACTAATGATAACTTAACGCTAGGAACAAAATGCTTAACCTAGGTACATCTAATATGAAATCTTATATCTACTTACTGGCCCTATGCGGGCGCTCTAAGCTAAACTAATTATTTATTTATTTATTTACCTTTCGGCATCAGTACTTTTTTTTTTCTTTTTAATTTATTAATACTAATGTTTATTTATTTAAAACTAAGAAAATATTTGAAAAAACTTAATTGTCTACAATTTTTTTATAAAAACTTAATATTACTTAATATAACCTATTCTAACTTAAAGATACTTACGACTGACATTTTTTTTACATTTTTTATATTTTTTGATTTTTTTTTGGGTTTTTGTGTTTTTTGTTGTTTTTATTTTTTACACTATTTTAGTTTAATCTTAATTATTAACTTATCCTAACTTATACTAGATGTGAGTTGGCCGTGGGGGGCCAATCTTAACCTAATTAGGCTGACGACAGCTGGGGCTCTTGGTGTGGCTCTAACCACCAATAGAACCCTCGGTCCTTATCCGTTTCCATCCTATCGCGGATGGAGACGGATGTGCTGAACCGGAGAGCATCTCGACTAACATTTGCAACGTTGGCGTCATACATCAGTCGCCTGTCCACTCTCCTTCTCATCACGTGGTAAATAAGTGGACATGCATCCGCATCCTGAATCAGTCCAATGCGGTCAAGATATAAGAACGCTTCCGGCGGAATGAAACCCCTTCGGCGAGCGCTCTCGTGGTACTCGTCATTTGAGTAGTAGGCCCCAAATATGAGATCGTTCTCAGAGGTCATGGCTCGTGCAACATGTCTCCGAATAAGCTTAATAATAAAATTATCAACCCTGTTCACGTTTGCTTCTTTATACAAGACCTCATTAGGATAGAACTTCTTGTAATCAGATTCCGGGGTTCTGTACTTCTTGAGACATGCGCGAAGGCATTGTCTCTCGAAGACCCTCATCTTTTCCATTTGGGAAGGGCTCACATTGAACCACACCGGGCAGCCATATACCATGATTGGCCGGATGAGGGCCGTATAGCAGATTCGCTTCACTTTGGCGTCAAGTTGGCTGCTGTAAAACAACCCCCTTGCCATAGCGAAGCCTTTTTTAGCTTTCGTCAAAGCTGCATCTACATGGATACCACCATACAGATACTGGTCCAACATAATGCCAAGATATCTTACTACACTCTTTACGGCTAGTGGCTGACCCTGTGGGTCCAATATTTCGAACTTGCGCCAATTCTTCTTCGTATCCCTTGAGGCCCTGTATAATGGAGTCCGGAAGAGGATAGTTTCACACTTCTGGAAGTTGAAATGAAATCGCTGGATTTCTTCGAAGTCACGCTGTAGGAGCACGTTTATGACCTCTATGTTTGGTGCCGTCCGGTATGCAACCCAATCGTCGGCGAACGCGATCAAGTTTCGCATGGAGCCAATCAGTTCGCTGGTGAAAATAGCGAAAAGGATTGGTGAGCTTACTGCACCCTGCTGGAGCCCATTTTTTATTTGGAAAACATTTGTGGAAACTTTGTTGCCACTCTTGACAACAAAACTCCTACCTGTTACCATACTGAAGATCGTGTAAAGCAGCGGTTTGCTTATACCCATCCTCGTCAACTTAAAAAAGAGGCCTTCTAGCCATACGGTGTCGAATGCCTTTTCGAAGTCAACGAGACAGCCCCCGGTGCACTGGGTTTTGTGGTTGTTCCACTGAATGTCCGAAACCAATTTTGACGCGGCATGTACGGTATCATGCCTCGCCCTAAATCCAAACTGGTTATTCGGTACAATTTTGTTGTCCTCAGTCCACTGGATCAGGACTCTATTGACAATCTTCTCGAAAACCTTGCTTATGCAAGGTAGGAGACTAATCGACCGAAGATTTTTCGGAAGCGAGGAATCTTTGTCCCTTTTGGGGATGGGTTGCACTACTGCCGTCTTCAAATGCGCTGGGTAATGTGCATTACTCAGTGCATTGTTGAACAGTATTGTGTATATTTCCACCGCCTCGTCAGGGAGATGGCGCAGCACTATATTCGGTATCCCGTCTATACCAGTCGACTTTTTGTTCTTCAAGCCGTTGAAGATGTGTTTGAGTTCCTCCTTCGAAATGAGGATGGCATTGGAGCCATCTTGGGCGATGGCATTGGTTGCCTGATTTTCGTCATCGAATCTGGTGAATCCAGGATTCTCAGAACGCCACTGCTGTATCTCATTTCGAAGGTATACGTGGTTCAGCAGGGCTCTGTTCTCCAGGTCGTGGTTCGGCCTACAGGACTCGTTGACCGTGTACACTTCCTGAAAAACAGCTCCTATTGCCTCCACCTTCTCTTGAGCATCCTCAACAATGAAGAACTCATTGTCAAGCCTCATCTGGATCTATGCTAACCGAAGTCAGTATATTTCTATTGTCGGTTGTCCTGTCAAGTCGAACAGCCTCCAAGTCGTTATGACCCCTCCTTCGGAAAATTCGGTTGATTTGGGGAAACATACCCGGACCGTTAGAACGCACGGCCCGAATCCTATCTCCCCAATACGAATTGACAGCAATTCTGTAGTTCATCCGAATCAACTTCTGGATGTTCTTCAGCTGTGACTTGAGCGATCGTATTTCCGGGTCGTTTGGGTCGGTAAAGCGTCTGTACAGAGTTTTTATTCTCGATAGCAGTCTGCTTTTTTGCACGAGCAGTGCGTCGATGGTATCGTTACGATAAATGTCGCTATCTGTCGTAGGTGATACCTTAGGAAGCGTCCTGTCAACCTCTTCGTTTGTCAGGTTTCTGTTCGAAGGTGGCGTCATCTCGCTCGAACGTAGTTCTCTGGATAGGATCCTAGAGAAACGCGGCCAACGTGCCCTTCGATAATCGAAAGGATGTGTCTCCCCGAACTCTTCAAGCTCCACCAGCTCGTTCGGGAACTGAATAACTGCGGCCAGACCACAGTGATCACTGTCGCACTCCACCGTTGTCAGACAATTCCTAGTGCGAGTGTCTACGTCTCGTAGTGTCAGTCGTCTGTCTATTAGCATTAGATCTAAATAAGACCCACTTCTGGGAAAGGACGGTCTATCGGTTGCAAGCAAATTCAGCTTGAACTCAATAAAGTGACGCGCCATCCACTTAAAGAGTGAATTTCCCCTCGGATTTGGAACAGAATTACCCCATTCCTCGTGTCTCGCGTTCAAATCTCCGGCGATGACAAAATAGTTCTCCTCTGAGCAAAACCGAAGCTTTCGAAAGAGTGTCTCGAGCTCTGAGATAAAATTTGCGGACTGAGGTGCATCTGATGCATAGGCCGCGACTACGTACAGTTTCCTTCCACCTTGGAGGGAAATGCACGCAATCGAAGCCTCTAGCACGCCGAAGGTTCGCACCTCACCGCAATACACGATCTTATGGCGTAAGCCTTTTTTAATGAAGAGAGCGACCCCGCCCGCCTGTGTGGCGCGGGGGCGGTCTCTTCGAATGACTGTATAGTCTTTGTACCTGAGTACGTGCTTCCGGTTTAGCTTGGTTTCGCTAACCATCAACACATCAGGCTTATGGGACTCCAAAAGGTGAAGCAAGGTCAACCTTCTCTCGATCCTGACGAGTGAATTTACATTCACCGCCAGGATCGAGAGGTCTCCAGCAGCTGGCGTATCCATTTTTAAGGATACGCACCTGATCCAGCGGGTCTCGACGAAAGGACTCGCTCCATTCGCACCAAACGCTCTTCAAATCGTTCAATCTTGGTCATCATTGTTGACACAAGATTGAACAATTCGGGAATTCCCATATTTGGGGCCCCTACCGGTGTCGGCGTTACTGCCGGCAATGTCTGTTGTGCCGGTCGCCCACCTGACGCCATCTGGGCGTAGGAGATGACCGGCGTAACAGGTGTGGCTGAAGTTCTTGGCATTGGCCTTGAATCCGCCGCTTTATTTCTTTTTCGAGGATCTTTCTTAAGCAACTCTTTGTGGAGTTGCTTGACCTTTGGACAGCCCCTATAGCTAGATGGATGTCCACCAGCACCACAGTGCACGCACTTAAGGCGCGCCCTGTCCTCAACTTTCCCCTCTCCAAGGGGACACTGCGCAGACAGATGCATCCCTGCGCATTTGCCGCAACGAGGTTGCTTGTTGCAGTTCGCCGCCGCATGGCCAAAAAACTGGCATCTTGCGCAGAGAAGCATCTGTTTCGTCCTCCTGAGTCTCTCCCAGGAGACCTCCTGTTTATTGAGGAGCTTAATGCCCCTCAAACATTCCAGTTTGCTCCCCGGAGATACCTGGACCAGGAAGAGGGGAAGCAGATGTACAGGCGGTGTTCGGGAGCGGACAGTGGAAAAACGACGAACCGCCACAAACTCCACGCCTTCTACCTTCAATTTTTGAAGAGCCTTCAAAACGCTCTCCGGCTCAGTGGACGCAGCCAAACCCCTAAGAAGGACGGTGTGTACCTTCTCACTTTTTAGGGTGAATGTGGTAAACTCCACCCCAGCTGTCGTCAGAGAATTCTTGATCTTTTTAAAACTGTCCTCTGTTAAGCAGTGGACAGCTTGTTTTTCATTTCCCCTATTTTTGATAAAAAAGTCTTCCCCCACAGATAACTCACATACCTGAAGAGTATCTGCGGTTTGCATACCGCAGATGTTTATCGGCGGCACCCTCTGTTTTGTTTTTGGTTTCTGCTGTTGCTGGTGTTTCTGCCGCTGCTGTTGTTGTTGTAGCTGCTGCTGTTGTTGTCGCTGCTTCTATTGTTGTTGTTGTTGTTGTTGCTGCTGTTGTTGTTGCTGTTGCACTTGTTGTTGCTGCTGCTGATGTTGTTGCTGCTGTTGTTGTTGTTTTTTCTGCTGCTGCTGGTGTTCCTGCTGCTGCTGTTGTTGTTGCTGTTGCTGGGCCCGTTTAGCTTCGAGCTTTTGTTGGAGGGCTTTAATGAACTCCTCCAGCTCATTTTTTTGTTTGATTTTCTCTGCCAGCTCTTTTTCAGCGGCAGCAAGTTCATCAGCTTCAGAGGAAGCCAGCTTGGCATAGCGATTTTTTTTATCGCTTTTAGTTTGCTCTATAAGCTGCTTTTTTGCAGCTTCACTGAGTTTGAGTTGCCGGTCAAACAATGATTGTTTCGTCTTGAGGGTCTTTCTCCGTTTTGCACCGCTTATGCTCTCGCAGTCGGAAACGTTTTTTGTAGATATGGAGGAAGATTCCTCCATATCTACACACTCCACTTCATCAACCATGTTTTTCCTTTCGGTTCCCATTTCTGGGAGATTCCGAATTTTATTGTTTGCTATGGTTTTATTGATATTTTCACTTTTTTTATCAGAATTTTTTTTTTTCGCTTGAAAATCCGAAGCTTGTTTACTCGGTTGCTATGAAAACCACTCACTATAGCCGAAACACGTCCTCCCGTTGCGAATATTTGTGAGCGACTGAGAAAATCGGAGTACTCGAGGTTCGAATTGACATAGTCTGAAACATTTTTTGTTGAACTAATGTTAAAGCTTAACTCCCTAAAGGAAAAAGTTGGGGGTCTTCAGCAAAATTTAGCATCGGCAAGGACAAACATTTTGCAACCGAACTTGTTAACGACAGAGGAAATAATTGCCTTCAACATTGACCTTAAAAAAACTCCTAAGCATTCTTTATGTTGCCGCTTCTTTTAACAAAGGTGTTGCGGATTGGATATGTTCATATTCATATGTTTACAAATTCAAGTATAAGCGGAATTTGTATACATATGAATTGCTTTCTAAATTGTTAATCATTTTCAATTTTGTTATACATCCATTTTAATAGTTCCTTTGTCATTTACATTTTTTTATAAACTTGCATTTATTCATTTTTATTCATGCTTGTTTTATTAACGACACATTGAGTCACCGTACACGTACCAATTTTTATTGTGTACTCTCATCGTCATCTCAGACTTCTCCTTATACATAGATTTCTTGATCTACATATTTTCTTTAATGAGCATACGTATCATCCGATCTATTACGTATTGGTTTAACTTCAAAGCTCTCTGTATATGTTATAACTCAAGTGCGAATACAGTTCCTGTTTAACAAGAAATTTCTACGTGATACTCATTTGCCAATGCTTCTCCGCGAAGATCTTTCTCGTCCACTTGGATTTTGGACACACAGCAGATAAGTACTACTTTGAATTTGATTTGTCACTTGCTTTTCTCTTTTGGAATACCTCGTTTGGAATTTCACAACTCATCCATATTGCAGCAGTGTTAGCGGTCAAGTTGAGCGTTTTCACTCAACACTGGTAGAAACAATGAGATGGTTAAAGACAGAAAGCAGAGTGTGTGAGGTCAAAATAATTGATTATACAAATTCAAAACTCATTGCTATCGATACGGGAAATGCAAAGGTACAAACCGCCATTTTTAAGCTTGTAAAACAACTATATTAACAAAATCCGGAATACGGAATAAATTTCTCTTTTCTTAGGTTATGGGTGATTCCCATAGTGTGTGAGGTCAAAATAATTGATTATACAAATTCAAAACTCATTGCTACCGATACGGGAAATGCAAAGGTACAAACCGCCATTTTTAAGGTTGTAAATGTCATCGATATTCTAGAATATCAGCAAGCACTGGATGAAATAAACCAATTAATACCGAAATTGAAAAATACTACACACTCTATCCTTTCCTTTCTATCCAATAGTATAGAAGTAATACAGCGTCAAATTAATCGACTTGCTCCCAAATTTAGAACTCAAAGATCCTTGGATTTCCTTGACACTGCTTGGAAATGGGTCGCGAGAATACCTGATAAGCACGATTTTAAAGTAATAAAATATAAAATCAATAATTCTCTCAGTAAACAGTTATCAGCAAAGAATAGTTAATAGTTTAATGACAAAAAGGATTATTTACCTTAGCATTGGAACCAATAAAATTTTACAAATATTTGAAATGGATAACAAATTAAATATAGAACTCATGTTAGATATTAAATTCAAATTAGAATTACTCCATGAGGAAGTAACAAATATAGAATATGCTATACAATGGGCAAAAGATGGCATAAAGAAGAATACTTACATACTGTCTAATTACGAAAAAGAACCAATAAAGAAAATTTTAAAAGCAGAGAAAATGCCTTATAGTACTCTAATAGAGGCGATTGGATTTTCAGAAATAAAAATAGCTAAGTAATAAAACTTTGGTATACATTTTAAGTTTAACCACTAGTGACGACACAAATTGTAATACACTTTAAAAAAGAAAAAACTCAAAATAAACTTTTCAGAAATTTTAAATGCAAAAGGAAACTGTATGGAATAAATAAAAAACATCAAAAACCCTAATAATTTGTAAGCTTAATGACATAATAGATATAAGCTATGATAATTGTATCAGTAATTTACTAAATAGCAAACCCCATTTGTGCAAAGAAGTCAACAACCAGCATATCCCTATTGTAGAAGAACTTAAACCTGGAATCGTATTGCTAAATCAACTCGACGATCATATCTACATAAACGAACGTACAGTACTCCTGAATGGAACAAACTTAATCCAGTTCCACAAAGCCACACTCAAAGCCCGTCAGTACGTCTTTCAAGAAGCGGAGATCACAAAACACAACACACTTCCTGCCGTCTTGCAACCACCAGCTACAAAAACGCAGGTGGAAGAATGGCTTTCTTTGGAGATATTCAAAGAAATCCATGGCTATATTGTCACTGTCAACATTGATTTTAATAATTGTTGTATATATGCTATGGAAAAACCCAATCCAATGCATCATCTGGAAAAATAAAGAGGCATCGACAAAAAACGTAGAGAGGAGGCGAGATAAGGAAACATCAACAAAGGACATACCCCTGGAGCCAAAAAATGACTTAAGCACACCTGTCCCAACACCGGAGACAATAGGAGTAGATGACCTTTGCCATCACCTTCGATCAGTTTGATCGAACGTGGACGTTCGATTTTAAAGAAGGGAGGAGTTAACACTAAATACGCCAACGCCGAAACTCGCCCAATGATTTCTGGTAAACACTCACTTGATGTCAACAAATGTTTCCAGTAAGCAGCCTCTTGCTGTAAACAAATGGTACCAAACAACAGCCACGCTGGATCGCAAAAAAGAAGCTTTAGCATATTTGAGTTAGGCAGATATAATTTCATAGTTTTTAAGTTTGTTTTAGTTTGTACGCTTTTGAGAGAGAATCAACCTCCATTAATAAAAATTACAAAAATATTTTTTTCATAAAATAAATACAATTTAGTTTTTATTTTCAAAAGTCTTTCATAATGTTTTTCTCTTTAGGCTTCGCTCTTGGTGCATTTATCTCATTTTCGAGTAACTACATGTTTTTGAACTGAGAGTAATGAGAGCATACTGTGATCGGTCTTCAAATTTATTTTGTGATCCTAGCACGCTCTATTCTGTTGACACCACCAAGGGCGAATTATCGTGAAGCGTATAATCTATATTGATTTGTAGCAATAAATTAAGATTTATAACGATTATAAAAATATTCTTCTTTATTTGGCATAAGATACAGCGATTGGAAAGAGTTTGATTTTGGTGCTGATGTTGTTGTGCCAACTACCGCAGAGCCGAGGTAGACGAAGTCCTTCACTACGTCAAAGTTTCTGCTGCTTAATGTAACAATCTGTCCGCGATGTCAATGTTATGTGTTATTCCCTTGGTGATATACGTTTTGTCCTGATTTATTGCCAGATAAATTTTGTCCGATTCCACTTCAATGTCACAAACGCCTCAATGACGGCTCGCTGTGTTCGTCCAATCACGTCAAAGTCGCCCACGTAAGCTAGTAGTTATGCTGAGTTTTGGAAAACCGTGCTCCTGCTTTATTTTAGACTGGATATTATTTATAGGGCATGTTTTCTTCCGACAAACCAAAGCAGAACTTCAGAAGCTTTGTTCGACTTTAGTCTCGATACTGTTATCTTTACCTCTAATAGCTGCGGGATTTTGACCTTTGTCGTCGTTCAGGAGTCTGCAGATATGATCTTTCCAGATTTATTTATTATCAATTGACTAGTTTTATCCCTTTTGTCGTCAGTCTGAACTGTATATTCATCTTTCAACTGTCTGACCTCTTCATTCGGACTTCATTTTTGATATAATATCTCTCCATCTCTTTGACCCCATCCACTTTTTTGTTCTTTTGAGACGCTAGTCCCCTTGTTTCTGTTCCTACTAATTGAATGCCATTTTCACTCAAAACACTCATGTGAGCCGTTCACAGACTTCGTAGACTCGCGTTTAGGCTTCAGTAAATAAAAGAAACGCGCTCAGGTTTAATGGGAAGCCTTAAGAGCAGTGACTCAGGTTTAATGGGAAGCCTTAAAAGCAGTGAAAGTAAATACACTGATTAGAATAGAAAGAAAACTAATGCTCAATAACTTGTTGCAGACTCACAATCTGCATGGCCAGCAAACTCATCGAAAAAAGGTATACAAATAGCAATATAGTCTGAAAAGACCAATCACAATCCACTCGAGGCTCTGCTCTTGATTAAAGCTATATGTATATATGGTAGAAATGAAGTAAAAGATTAGCTATCCCACGCATTTTTCAAGTGGAAAGACGTTTTTTGTGGGCGCGGCTAATTTTTTGTGTAAATGGAAATGTGATTCTTTTTTGTACTTGTGCTTGGACTGAGAAAAAAAGCCGCTAAGAAGGCAATGTGGTCAGGATGCTTATGCCTCTGTTGCATACTATCGGGTAAAGAACAGAACCTATTTGAAAGTACTTTTTTTTCAGTAGGATAGAAGATGAAAGTAGCCCCACTCAAAGAAGTGTCAATTCCAATGATCGATTAACATCAGGACAGTAAGTAGTCAAATAGTTGAACACGTTTCAAAACAGTGTTATAGTGAAGTACAGAATATATTACAGAATAAATCAGCAGTACGTAGTAGTAAAAGTAGATCATTCATTCAAATATGAACAATAGAAGTAAGAAAACGTTGCTGATGACGCAATCAAGTGGAAAACGATATTGGCCACCGACAAAGAAGATTAAGTTTCGAACACAGAAAGAAGAAGAAACTCATTTTTACGGAATATCTTAGAAATTTTATCATAAGGGAAACAAAACTGTCGTGTATGAACTAGGACAAACAATTGTTTATAAAGTGTCCCTTCTTAAGAAAAAGTCACATCGATATAATAAGAAGCCTGGCAGGCAGCCAGGTATTCTAGCATTGAAAGGATCTAGCTAAACGAGGAACACTTATTGGAATTAAATGTGATAGTGGACTCATTTGCTCAATTAAATGTGGTAGACACAACCAAAGAGTTCATCAACGCCTAGCTTAAATGAATATTTATTCTGCCAGCATATCAGTGTATGGTATGAAAGACACATGGGAACTAATGGTCTACCATGACAATAAAAACTATGGCTTAAATGAAGACGCCATCGAACCCTTTAAGTAAATCGATATTGTAAATTTTGTGGTGAATTGAAGTCTTTTGATTTTAAACCCTGACACTTAAAAAAGCTCCCTTGATTTTAATCGATGGATAAAATAAACATGATGGGTTTTCTATTTGAAGATAGTCAGTTAGTCAAGAGGTCATTTTATAGTCGAAGGAATTGGCGATTCAAATTTGGCGAAAGTGGATTCGTCGAAATGGACCAACGTTAACCCAAAAGACTTTTTTAAAATTATAAATAAATAAGACCAAGGGTTAGAAAAAACAATGTTCAGATTAGATTACTAAGGGTACTTATAAGTACTTGTTTTATAGCAAGTTAGTAACACACCACTCAAGAATTCCCGGGACTGTCATATAGGGAGCGCCACTTACATAAAATCAATATTATTTTTAGGAAGTACAAACATTCAAATGATACTTGTCAATTTTCATGACAATCTGATTATCAGGTTACAAGTTACAGTGCTTTGGAAAATCGCAAAGTTAAGTTGCGTGAGACAGCTCACACCTTTCAAATATTAGAAGGCAGCAGAGAAAGCTTTTCTCGAAATGGATGCCACGTTTGCTCACAATGGACCAAACATAACAACGCATCGATGATTCTGAAAGCTGTTTGGAGCTGTTTGGCAAGGACTTTTTGCGTCTGTATGTCACAATGGATGAAACGTGAACCCACCACTACACTCTAAGGTAAAAACGCCAGCCAGCGGAGTAAACAGCAGTCGGTGAACCGCGAACAAAGTGTCCAAAGACACAAAGGTCAACTGGTAAAATTATGGTATCCGTATATTGGGATTCTTACGAAATTTTATACATCGACTATCTTGAGACAGGCAAAATGAACTGGTCTTGAGAGCATCAAGCCACCGTTCAGATTTTATTGACCAAAGCCAGCGAGAACACTGAGAAAATCCGTGAGGTCCTTAGTAATAAGCTCACTTTCCTTCCTCCGTTGTAAAGAAATAGAACCTGACAGATGATGTTAAAGTGCGGTGCTGTTTCCACGATACGAATTTCTTAGTTATTCAGTAGCGAGACTGTTAGCTTATTTTTTCAGATAAATTGTGGTCGCCGTGGCGTAGTAGGTAGAGTGCGACGCCCACACGCCGAAGGGTCTAGGTTCGACTCCCAGTTCAACACCAATTTTTCTAATATTTCACGGCACCACCTCTTTCGAGCTGCTGACAACACTCAAATAGTAATAACTGTCTAAGAAAGCTTCTCAAATTTCGCCGTTCGGAGTCGGCAAAAAACTGTAGGTCCCTTCTACTCGTGGGAGAACAGTAGCGCGCACAACACGAGTAGTTGATGAGCAAGCTAGGCCCTGGTCCCCCTGTGAACTGTAGCGCCAACAATTATTATTATTAAATTGGGATTTCCGGGGCGGAATACTATTCGGGGAAGCAAAATTTAAAATCCATCCATAGGATCCCTGCATAGTACCCCGATCCCGAGAAATGGTTTGGATGACAACTCCGTTGCCGGCTGAAGTGTAAGCTGATAACAAATCTTAGCTAGGCGTGTGTTGTGGATGAATTCTTGAAAGAGAGGAATACATTTGGCTAATATATCTTGTTAAAATATCACTGGGTTTTAGAAGCATTAAATTCGGCACAAAAGTGCTAAACATTCGATTTCATTTCTCTATCAATTAATACTTACAGAACTAGTAAATTTCCAATCTCTGAAATGTTATAAAATTAAGACACTTTAATGTAACCACGAACTAGTATTACACCTCTTGTGTATGTTACAGTCTTGGGCTGAACCTGGGCCTCAACCAACACGCTTCTTCACCCAACACGATCTCTTGCCAGCTGCCTCCAGCGGCATCAAAAAAGGCAGCAAAAACAGACACAATAACAAAAGAAAAAAATAGAAGGTACAACATCAACCACAGCAGAAGAAGCAGTAGCAGAAACGACCGCAGAAACAACAGAAACCACAACAACAGCAGCAGAACTCCAATGTTCACTGTTTATCTGTGAACAGTTTAAAAAAAGTGAAAGAACAAATGACCGCAGCTGGAGTCATTCACCTTCACTCCAAAAGACGAAAAAGTGCAGACTATTATCCACTGAATGTTTTAGCTGATTGTAAGGACATCTTAGAGTCTCTTAAGAGACTTAAAATTGAGGAAGATTTGGAGTTTGTTACAATAAACCACTTTCCCACTGCCCGATCGAGGATGCCGTCTGAGCGTCTGCTTCCACTCTCACTCGTTACACCAGGAAGAAGAATGGAAAGTTTAAGGACGACTAAGATCTTTAACTCCCAGATGATTTCCTGGGAAAGACTGAGAAGTGCAAGACGGATGCTTCTCTTCGCAAGGTTCCAAGTTTTTGGCCACGCAGCAGGAAACTGCAATAGACAGTCTTGATGCAGTAAATGCGCAGAGATGCATCTATCGGCGCGCTGTCCCCTGGGAGAGGGGAAAGTGGAGAACAAGGTACGCTTGAAGTGGGTGAATTGTGGGAAAAACGGACATCTTTCCAGCTTACAGGGCTGTCCAAGAGTGAAAGATATCCACAAGAAGGATATGCTCGAGAGAGCAAAAGTGGCGGATTCAAGGCCAATGCCAAGAACTCCAGCCACACTTGTTACGCCGGTCATATCCTACTCCCAGATGGCGTCTGATAGACGGTCGAAACAGCAAATAATTCCAAAAGTGTTACCAGTACCGATGGAAGTTTAGAATATGGATTGGCGGAACTGTTTTCCATGAAGGTCTCAATTAAGGCCCAAATGAAGCAGTTCCAAAAAGATCTTCTGCGAATGAACCAGGTCCTTTTGTGAAAACACGCTGGGTCAGCTGCGTATCCGTTTTAATGGATACGCCAGCAGCTGGAGACTTTTCGATCCTCGCGGTGAATGTAAATTCACTTGTTAAAATCAAAGGAAGGTTGACTTTACTTAAACTGTTGGAGACCCATAAGCCTGATGTGTCAATGGGAGGCGAAACTAA
This sequence comes from Eristalinus aeneus, assembly GCA_955652365.1. Lineage (NCBI taxonomy): Eukaryota > Metazoa > Arthropoda > Insecta > Diptera > Syrphidae > Eristalinus > Eristalinus aeneus. Next base: position 18,542,710 of record OY019132.1, on the reverse strand, counting down.
TCAAATCCGGAAACACAATTAGGAGCGAAATTTCTGTGTACTGGAATCGTGTATTGCGTTCATTTCTCTCCAAGGTGTGAGATCACTGTGGGCTTGCCGCAGTTATTCGGTTCCCGAACAAGATGGTACAACTAGAAGAATTCACAGAAGCGGGTAAAGTTGTAAGACTCGTTGGCCGCGTTTCTTTAGAGTCCTATCCAGAGAACTGCAATGAAGTTAGGTGATATGGTGTGCTAGATGCGGTCATCGCACGCATCCCTCTCCAAGGTGGAAAGAAGCTGTTTATGATCGCTGCTTACGCATTGGACGCTGAAAACCCTAACTTTCTTTTGGAGTTTGAGGCTCTCTTCACCAGCCTTTGCTTGAACTCGGATGAACACTTCTATATATTACCCGGGAATTTGAACAACAAACACGGTGAATGGGTTCAGTCGTTCACAAACCTCCAAGAGATACAGACGTGTTTCGGATTCACAACAATAACAGTATTCTACTAGTGTGGACAAAAAAATCCAAGTACAAGAGGAGTGATAACCGTGTGTTAGGCAGAGTTGGGCATAAAATAACATAATAGCTAATGACTAAAGAAATATAACTAAACGTTAGTCATTAATAATTTATTTGCTGGATTTATTCATGACTAACGTTTATTCAAGCATTTCAGTTATTCACACATATGATTGACGTTGTAGTCATGACTAACTCTGTATCATGATTACCCACCAATCGCGGGCATGCCGGAATTTACGCATTTCTGGTAACAAGACCTTTGTTAATGACAAAATTAATTTTTTAATGTCTTGTTTATTGGTTTTATGACTGATGTAATAGATTTTGTGCAATAAATGCCTGACCATAGGAAAAAGCAATTAGCATAATAATGACAAAATCGGACATTGTGGTATTATTTTGCACAGTGCTGTATATATAATATTTACGCGACTAAACTTCAGATGCATTTAATCTATAAATGATAATAGTAGAGTTCATTGCGTCTTCACAAAAGATCACATAACGTCACTATTGTACTACATCATACTTTTCTGGCTGTACTTTAGTATTGGCTCGCGATTGAAAAATATAATATCAAATTATATAAGTTATATTAAGCTTTTTATGAACATATTCTATTTATTTGTGAAGTAGAACTACTTTGTTTTGAAAATAAAAAAATCATTTGTAATAACTCAATACTTAGTATTATTTTTTATGAACAGATATATGGCTCGTATAAATGCTCTTTTTTATTGATTAATGACTAATGATTAACTTATTTGAATAACTTATGAAAAATGATTGATTTAGTCATGAGTAATTTGCGAATAATGAATAATTTATTGGTCAATCATTATTTTCATGATTAATGAATAAATTAGTCATTAGTCCCTTGAATCCAGCAACTAATGACTAATTTCGTTATTAGTCATTATTCGACTAAAATTTGTCCAACACTGATGTTAGGCAAAAGTGGTGAAGACTCGGGGATTCCGGGTTCGACTCCAGAAATATGTATAAAGTGATTTTATTTTAATTTCTAAATAATTAATTAAAATATAATACACTAAGTGTGAGTGAGAAAGGCGACTATGGAGAGTGATAATAGGCCTGAATTCAGCAAATCGTGTGATTTCCAAACACCGGTGGCTGAAGCATCAGGCCACCAAACGAAACAAAGTATTTGCGTGGCTAGTATAACTAGCCATCCAATGGGAATCGAAGGGCAAAGAATGCCGATATTCGTACAGGGGAAGCGACAACTCGTTCCAAGTACTAGCCACCTCAGATGCCAAAGAGGAGGAGAAAAGACTGGAGAAGCTCGATGAGGAATGGGCGAAACTCGACGCTTATATAAAACTTCTCTACGAGCAATCCACGAAGAGAAAAGCTGCTGAAAAATAAGCAAAGATGAAAGAGCAGGAGCGAGAACTTCTGGAGCTACAGCAAAAACAGAATCAGCAGAAGCCAAGCCAAAAACATTTGTTAGCTGAAGAGGAGCTGCAGTCAACAAAGAAGGCAGCGAAAATGTTACAACTAAAACAACGGACACAGCAAGCAAAATAGGCAACGACGGCGAAACAGGCCAGCAACAACTACTGAACCAACAGCAGCGGAAAAAACAACACAAGCAGCAGATCCAACAAAAGCCGATGCAACATCAGCAGAAGCAGCCGCGACAGGGACAGCATAAGCAGAGGGTAATATGTCCACCCATCAATCTCTTCGGGGTGAGACGGAACAACTAGAAAAACTATGAGAGTTGGCCCTAAGTCATCCGTATGCTATACCGTCCATTGTTTAACAATGGACGAATTTAGAACCTGACTTCTATCCTTATACCCCCAAAAAAGAAGACCACAGACTTCGCTCTCAAAAGGTATAAATCCATCTGCTGACCCGAAGGTCATGCTCGACAAACTGCGCCTAGTTGAGAAGGACGAGGTCCAGTTTGAAGGGGTTAAGCCCTTCACCACTGCGGCAGTGAAAACGAAGAAGAAGGCACTTCCTTCCTTCTTAGTGCAGTTATCCCACAATACCAAAAATCGACAGCCTTCGAAAAGTCTGTTTCGTAGGCGGTCTGAGTATAATGTGGGAAAATCTAAGAAAATCTGACCACGTTCTTCAAAGTGCGAATTGCAGAAGGCTGGAGCACGTCGCGGAGAACTGCAATATGGAGTTCCGCTGCGCACGTTGCACATCCTGCCACAACAAAATGGGAATGTCCTCTAGGTATAGATAAAGTCGAGGATAAGGCACTCCTCAAATGCGTACTCTGCCTAGGAAATGGACACCCCGCAACCTATTTGGGGTGTCCACGAATCAAAAAACTCCGCCAGATAATAAAGGAAATATGGAACGTAAATTTGCAGATAAGGATCGACCGAAAACTAACGCTCTCTAATTTGTTGCAAACCCAAAATTCTTTAATGCTAATGTCTAGCGAAACTAAGCTAAACTAGATGCGCAATCTCAGGTACAAAAATTACAATATAATTAGAAGAGACCGACTCCAAGACACACGAGGTGGCGGGGTCGCATTTTTGATCAAAAAGAAAAAGTTACAAGGTCATATATAGCACTGAAGCTAGAAGATCTAGGGTACTAGAAGCAGCGATCGCACGCATCTCTCTCCAAGGTGGAAAGACGTCCAAAACCTTTCAGAGCTTGAGGCTTTTTCACCAGCCTCTGCTTAAACTCGGAGGAAAACTTCTTTATTGTGGCCCGGGATTGTCTGTTTTCGTAGTGCAATAAGTCAATGGCGATCCAAGAACCCCGGTTTTACCAGGTTCAGTGACAATTTTCCGGCAAAAAATGTCGTCGCCGATGATGAAAAAAAACTCCATCCTTATTTCGAAAGATGAACTCCAAGGTATTCTCAACTCACTGAAAAAGAAGTTAGTGGGAATCGATGGGATACCAAATATTGTTCTGCGCCATCTGCCCTCTGAGGCGGTAGATGTATACGCAACTCTGTTCATCAATGGTTTGAGTAATTAATATTTCCCAACGCATATGGAAACAGCTGTGGTACAGCTTATCCCGAAACGGAGCAAGGACACCTCCATCCCGACTAATATTCGGTCTATAAGTCTTCGTCCTTGCATAAGCAGGGTATTTGAGAAGATAGTCATTAAAGTACTGAAAGAATGGATTGGGAAAAACAAATAAAACCGGCTTCATGGCGAGGCACAACACCATTCATGCCGCGTCAAAATTGGTTTCCGACATCCAGTGGAATATAAACAAAACACAGTGCACAGGAGCCTGTCAGATTGACATGGACATGTCACTGCAAAAAGGGGCGGTGGGTTCGCGGATCTTGTTCACTATATTCACTAGCGATATTATAGGTTCTATGCCTAACATAATAGCGTTTGCCGAAGGCAACTCTAATACGAGCTGGACGTTGCTCACAGCCACGAGGACCTCCTACCTCCGACTCCAGTAAAGCGATTTTTGCCCGGGACAGAGTAGTTTCTGCCAAAGAACGACATTTTTTATTGGTGGTTGCACCAGAACCAGCTTTCGATGCCGCTAGCTTCGTAAGGTAGGATAAAAATAGGATAGTTGAGTCATTGGGGCCAGTAGGTATATGCTTAGACGTAAGACGTAGACTTAATTAGTCAAGTTAATTAGTTTTGATTAGTTTATTAGTCTAATTTTTAGTATTAGTAGTATTAAGTTAAGTTAAAAACATAATCCCTAAATTTTTTTAAAGTTTTCTTGGGAGAAAATTAAATTCAAAATCAGGACGCGTGTAATACAAAGGAAAAATAACATAAGCCGAAATGCAAAAATACAATAAATCTAGGTTAGCTTCGAGAACTTGTAAGAAGTCAGTAAGATAGAATTAAGATCACTAGATTAGATAAGTAAGATAGTTTAAGTATTTTTGTCTAGTATTTAAGAAAACCATAATGGAATAATATAAAAGTGCATTAAAAACTAACACGGTGAATGGGGTAATACTGTTCTAAGTGAGAGAGGAAGTGCTCTCTTAGAGTGGATGGAATAAAACAATATTGAGTTCAGGCTGCAACCGATAGATAGAGTTCAGGCTGCAACCGATAGATAGAGTTCAGGCTGGATTTGTTGGCAACGGATATCATTTCCTAGAAGCGGATCTTATCTGGATGTGTGATAATCGACAGACGCCTAACGATATTAGCAGGTATACCGGTACGAAATGAGCGTTGAAATAAAACACTAATTATTAATGGGAAAGTAAAAACATTTTATTTAAAGTATTGGCCATTGTTTTCTACACATTTTGATTACCTTTCTGGCAATTTGTGAATACCACGCCATTAAAATTGTTCGTCTTTTAAAGCAAACCAAACAGACACCCAATTTTCGACCTCCTCTTAGGAATCAAAGTGCTGCTCAGCCAATGCGTGTCCGGTGTGTGTGTATTATCGGTTTCACCAGGTTTTAGGAGCTCGTGGTAAGGCATACCTTTCTAGTCCCACCAATCACACAGCATTGTCTTGCCGAATCGATCTAGTTTTGCAATCGATGTTGATGGTTGTCCCAGATTAACCCATGATTTTTTCCGTTTAGGATTCTTAAAATAAATCCACTTTTCATCGCCAGTAACAGTCCGATGCAAAACCGATTTTCTTTCGTGTCTTTGAAGCAAAATTTCACAAGTGTTTTTCGGGTTTTTCATCTGTCTTTCATTCAATTCATGTGGCACCCATTTTCCACACTTTTGGATCTTTCCCATAGCTTTTAAAATGTCAGAAATTGTTTGTTGTGAGACATTTAACATTGCAGCCATTTGCTTTTGTTTCAAAGTGTCATCTTCATCCAATATCTTTTTTGGTGGTCTTCCACGTTCTTCATTTCTCACATCAAAATCATTATTTCTGAACCGTTGAAACCATCTTTTGCATGTTACTTCTGATAGAGCATGATCATCATATGCCTCGACAAGCATTCGATGCGACTCTGCAGCACTTTTCTTCAAATGAAAACAACAAATTAATGCTTTCCGCAAATCATCACTTTCTAATACAAAATTCGACATTTTTTACCGGTATATCTGTTGTGTAGCGACACACGAGGAACTGTCTAACTACAGTAGAGTACGATAGTAATCACTGTGGTCTCGCCGCGGTAATGCAGCTCGCGAATAAGCTGGAGGAACTGGAGGAATATGGGCAAACGCATCCTTATAATTACAATAAGGTGCGCTGGTTACGTTTCCCTAGAATCTTAACCAGAGATATATTCGAGTGTGATCAATCCTCCTGCGTATCAATCGGAATGCTACCATTGATGCACTTCACGCGCAAAACTGTAGACTAGTGTCAAAACTTAAACTTCTGTACAGGCGGTTTACGGATAAACGGAATGCAGAGATTCGCTCTCTGAAGTTTCAGATAAAAGTACTCCAACAATTAATTCGGCATAATTATAGACTAGCTGTTACCTTGCATCGGGGCAATAAGATTTAGGCTGTAAGATCCAACAACCCGAGCATGTTCCCGCAAGTAAATAAAATTTTTCGGAGAGATTACCATAACGACATTCAGACCGCTTGACTTGACACGGCATTCACAAAATATTTCTATATATAATCTATGACATGACAACAAGTAGAAAGTTCCTTGTGAAAAATGGCAACGAAATTTCCACAACTGTTTTCCATAAAAAAATGGGTTGCAACAGGGGGCGATGGGTTCGCGGATTTTGTTCACTATATTCACTAGCGATATTATAGGTTCTTTGCCTAATATAACATGCCGATGGTACAGATCAAGTCCGAAGGTAGAAGAAATAAACAGTTTGTTGCAGAGTGACTTCGATGCGATTCAACAATTTTGCGACGACTGGAAGTTGAAAATCAACTATCAGAAGTGTGAAACTATCCTTTTTAGAACTCCGTTGTTCATAGCCTTAAGGGACACGAAAAAAAACTGGCGCAGGTTTGGCATAGTTGACCTACTAAGACGGCCATTGACCGTTGAAAGGGAAGTAAGACATCTCGGCATCTGGTTAGACCAGTTTTTTATGGTGGTGTCCATGTAGGCACAGCTCTGACCAGGGTTAAGAATGTCACCCGGCCAATCAAGAGTGATATGGTTCAACGTGAGTCCTTCCCAAATGGGAAAGTTGAGGGTGTTTGTGAGGCGGTGCCTTCGGGCCTTTCTTCGTTTATATCGAACAATAGAATCTCAGTACAAGAAATTCTATCCCAATGAGGTTCTGTACAACGGGGTTAACCGTACATGGATATATAGTTTTATTATCAAGTTGATTCGGAGTCACACTGCTCGAGCCATGGCTTCAACCAACAGTCCGAAATGTACTATGAAAGGATACGTTTTAACGGCTTCATTTCGACTGAAGCTTTTCTTTGGATGCGAAAGGCCTGATACAAGATAGGGAAGGCTGCCCTATCATCTTCCACGAGCAGCCACGAGGATCTCCTACGGTTCAGTAGAGCGACAAAGCAGTTTCTGCCAAAGAACGGCATTTTTATTGGTGTTTGCACCAGAACCAGTTTCGATGCCGCTAGCTTCGTAAAATAAGATAGAAACGAGATAGTTGAGTCATTGGGGCCAACTTACATAGGCTAAGATAGTTTTAAGGCATTTTACACAAAAAAATATAAAAATGAAAAAAAAAACAAACAAAAGTTAAAAATATACAAAAAACATGCAAAAAAAAAACAACAACACAAAAACAAGCAAAAATGGTGCACCATGACGTATAAGATATATACGAGGGTTGCCTTTAATATTTCGGGATTAGAGAAGAAAAACAAATATTAGTCATCGAAAATGGCTTTATTGTTTTTCAAAATACTCCCCATTAAGATCTATACACTTTTGCAAGCGTTTGACAGCCAATGCGTGTCCGGTGTGTCGAAGCACTTTTGCCAATCTGATTGAGGTATCTCCAAAACATGCATTCTGAACGGATCAACCGCTTCTTCAGGTGTCGAAAAACGTTAACCTCTCATTTCATTTTTTACGTACGGGAATAAAAAGAAGTCATTCGGTGCCAAGTCATGACTATATGGTGGATGAATCATCAAATCGATGTTTCGAGTGCTCACAAATGCAGTTGTTTGAGTCGATGTGTGAGAGCTCGCATTGTCGTGGTGAAGAGTGATCCGTCTTCGGCGGTTGGTTTTCTTGATTCCTTGGAAGACAACTGGCAAACAAATGGTTGTGTACCACTCAGAATTGACTGTCCAGTTTTTCCGAAAAAACAGGCGACCATTTGCTTGGAAGTGCTTCGTGCGTGAGCAGCTTTTGTTCGATTTGGCTCAATTTGAAATACCCATACAGTCGACTGCTGTTTACTTTCGGGCTCATAGGCGTACGATTCATCACTTGTCACGATGTCATAGACGTGATTCGAAGCACCGCGATCGTATTTTTAGAGCATTTCTTTCGACCAATCGACACGAGCCTTTTTTGAGCGATTGACATATTGTGTGGGATCCAACGCGAACAATTTTTTTTTGACGGTCAAATGTTCATGCAATATTGAATGTATGCTGGTCCCACTAATGCCTAAGGTTTTCTCAATCTCACGATAGGTCAATATCAGTTGGCGCACAGCATCAATGGTTTCCGGAAAAACAACTGATTTTGGACGACCTTCGCGAAATTCGTCTTGGAGTGAACTACGACTTCGGTTGAATTCACCAAACCAGGTTCATCACCAAAAATTTAATTAAGTTCATCGATGCACTGTTGTTGAGTTGATTAACTCAACGTCGAAAGTTGTAGAAAATAATTGCACGAAAATTTTCAAGATTTAATTCCATTTCTTGGGCGAGATGAATCTTTAAACTTACTGTAAACATCACAAATAGCGCTCGTTTATCACAACGTTCTGATAGATGATAGAGATGGCAGTTGCCAGATTGCAACACTAGGGTTGCCCAATCCCGAAATATAAAAAGCAACTTTCGTATAAAAGTGCAAATTGTGAGATCGTTTAATAGTGGACGACTTCAACCTCCAAAACTATACATGAATCTGCAAAAATTATATGCAAAGATGGCGACTTTCTGCTGGTGCGAGCTTTGCTAGATTCTGGCTCTCAAGTTAATTTCATAACAAAGGAGGCTGATCCTTCACAAAGAACACAATTCATTGAACTTGCTTGGTATCGGTAAAACGAACTCAAAAGTCAACAAAACAGGACCTGCGGTTGTTAGATAGGTAGGTAGGTAGGTTAAGGTGGCTGATGAATGCACTTAGTCCCATACAGGACCATTGTGCTGCCACACCATGTGGGAAGAACCTAAAACCAGCTGGAGCCGATAATAAAGTTTAAAATGTCGGCGGGAGGGGTTTTATTGAGGTAATTTAGGCCGTTGGTGGCTGGGTGATGTGGGAACAGGGTAGGCACTGATTGGTATCAACCTGGCGATGCCCAGCTGTTGTAACTGTCTTCCACACATCAATTGTGCTTCTTCTACCTCCACGTTGGTAGCCACCGGGTACTGGTTGTTGTTCATCCGAACTCAACTTGCTAAACCTACAAGTGCGACCTCCGCCTAAGAGGTATAAAAAAAGGGCCTGGTCCTCTAGGTTGGGGGTGTGCGTCGGGGTAACTGCCCGTCCACATAAAAAAATAACCAGTTACGAACCAACCGAATGCCTCGGATACGGATGGATACACTGTTGACGACCCTCGCAAACGAAAAAAGGATAATGTTTTACGGATATGCACGTGGAATGTGAGGTCCCTAAACAGACCACGTGCAGCCGATGAACTTCCGGAGGCCCTGGAGTACTATAAAGCAGACGTTACCGGGATTCAGGAAATGCGGTGGGATGGGCCGGGCAAGAGAAGTGTGAGAAACTGCGACATATACCACGGCGACTGCTACAGGGAGAGAGGGAAACGCTCATTTGGATGCAGTTTTGTCGTTCGAGGCAGGCTTAGGCAAAAAGTCTTAAGCTTCCAATACATAAGAGAACGCCTCATAACAATCCGCATCAAGGCTAAATTCGGGAATATAAGCCTCATATGAGCCCACGCCCCGACAGAGGAAAAAGATGACAGCAGTAAAGAAAACTTCTATCACCTCCTAGAAAGGACATACGATCGATGCCCCAGCTACGACACCAAGATTGTTCTAGGAGATTTCAACGCTCAGCTGGGAAGAGAAGAAGTCTTTGCTAAAGTCATCGGAAGACATATCATATTGTGTGAGCGCCTGAAACCATTCGTCAACAACCTGATAGGTCCTTATCAGTGTGGTTTCAGGCCAGGGAAGTCCACAATCGACCAGATCTTCACACTGCAGCAGATCCTGAAGAAGTCCCAAGAAGTACAAATCGAAACCCACCATCTATTTGTCGATTTTAAGGCCGCGTATGACAGCGTGCATAGAGACGAGCTATACAGTGCCATGTCTATTTTTGGCATCCCTACCAAACTCGTCAGATTGTGTAGGATGACGATGGAGAACTCTCGCTGCTCCGTCAAGGTCGGTAGCGAACTCAACGAGAGCTTCGATGTCAAAAAAGGACTTAGACAAGGCGACGCGCTGTCATGCGACTCCTTTAATATCATTCTTGAGGAGATCGTGCGGAACTTACACGTCAACATAAGAGGTTGACGTTCAACTGCTAGCTTATGCGGATGACATTGACGTGATAGGCCGAACTCAGTGAGCGGCCAATGAGGCGTTTGCTGGCATCGAAGCGGAAGCGGCTAAAGTGGGACTGGTGGTAAACGAGGGCAAAACGAAGTATATGCTGTCATCGAAGAAGGACGTAGAATATCGACGTCTCGGACAGAGCGTCACTATGGGCAGCAGACACTTCGAGGTAGTCAAGGACTTCGTCTATCTCGGCTCCACGGTGAATAGGGACAACAACATCAGTACCGAAATCAAGTGCAGAATAACTCTTGCCAATCGCTGTTTCTTTGGGCTTAAGAGGCAATTGAGTAATAAAGCCCTCTCCTGAACGACCAAAGTGACTTTGTACAACACTTTGATCATCCCAGTCCTGCTTTACGGCGCAGAAACCTTGACGCTACTAAAAGCGGATGAGGAAGCCCTTGGTCTGTTCGAGAGAAAATTTCTGCGTACGATTTTTGGTGCTGGAGGAGAAGATTAAACCACGAACTGTATGGGCTGTACGGCGGCATGAGCCTAGTCAAGCGTCTACGGATACAACGCTTAAGGTGGCTAGACCATGTAGAGCGTATGGACAGCACTGCTCCGGCCCGAAGAGTTTTCGAATCCGAACCACAGGGACAACGCAACAGAGAACGTCCTAGACTGAGATGGCGCACACAAGTGAAAAGGACCTTAACCAACTTGGAGTGCGCAATTGGAGGCAGCTGGCAAGAGATCGTGCTAGCTGGAGAGGCATGTTGGTTGAGGCCCAGGTCCACCCAGGGTCCACCCAGAAGAATGTAGGCCGTTGAGGAAGTACCTTCCAAAGTGGTTGTATCTGAGGCGCGAGAGCGCCGGCCATGTGCTTAGCAGGTGTAGGAGAGTTTCTGATTCTTCCTCATCCCTGCAGCTTCTGCAAAAATCGATTGAGGGAGCCTCTAGCCTGCTAGCATGCTCACCGATTAGACAGTGCCCGGTTATGGCTCCCATGACCAGGCTTATGTCTGATCTTTTGAGTGATATTAGCAGTCTGGAGCGTATGGGTACAAGAGAGGGCCACACCTCCTTGGAGACCCAACAAAGATTATGGTTAGACCACCTTTGATTAGTCTGATGGATCGCGTTCAAGTGCAGTCCTGACTTGCATGTGGCGAGAGGGATACCGAGGTGTTCGTGTTTCTGAAGTACTGGTTGAGTTGTGGCAAGCCTGGCCAATTCGTCTGCTATACAGTTACCCGGAATGTCTCTGTGACCTGGCACGGACGTGCTGCTAGAGTGCTAGAGTTTGATGAGATAGATTCCAGAGGTCTGAGTGCTGCCTGACTACCCGTAAGAATAAGGATATCAGCTGAGGATATTCTATTCTTCTTCAGCCAAGACAGGGCTTCGCGAAAGGTCATTACTTACGCTACAGTGATTGGGAAGTCTGAATTTTAGACTAAAGTTAAGATCCTCAGAGTAGACTCCGCAACCAACGCCGCCGCCTGTTGGGCAAACAGATCTATGGGCATAAGGTTGAGAATGACTTCCAATGCATCTGATGGGATGGTTCTTTTCTGATAGTGTTATAGTGGGAAGCTGTGTCTAGTGCAGGCCACCAAACTGCAACGCCATATAATAGAATAGGGCGCACCACAGCCGTATAGATCCAGGCCATGATGTGCGGTTGGATACCCCATCTAGACTCAATGGCCCTTCTGCACATGTAGAGTGTAGTCGTGGCTTTGCGGGTGCGTTTCCTGTCCAGCGTAAGTCCTAGGAACTTGGCTATCTCGGAAAAAGAGCATTGCTGGCCGCTGATGGTCGGTGGGTCAACATGGGGAATATTGTATTTCCTGGTGAAGAGAACTAGTTCTATTAGATAGGAGCGATAGAGCATTTTGCATAGGGTCCCAAAGTACCGAGGGATATTTGCCAGAGAGCGCTATCACCTTGCAGCCCTCACCTTCCAGGAGTAGTAACAGTTCGTTGACCATAGAAGAGGGGAGAGGACTCCGCCTTAGGGAGTGCCTCTGCTAACGTATCTGGAAGTAGTGGTGAAGCCCAATTTGGCCGTGATACGCTTGCTAACAAGTAGCCTTTGTATCAGGGAGGTGAGCTCCTCGTCCACGCCCAAATCTGTCAGTGCATTAGATATCGAATGCGGGAAGACATTGTTAAAAGCACCCTCTATATCCACGAAGGCTACTAGGGAGTAGTCCTTGTGGTAGAGAGATTTCTCAATATGATGCACAAGTGAGTGTAGGGCTGTATCCACGGACTTGCCCTTACAGTATGCATGTTGAGAGGTTGCCACCCTGTGCGCAGGGACTGTGCAATAGATATGAAGGTCGATTATCCTCTCCAATAGTTTGAAAAGAAATGAGGATAAGCTTATGGGGCGAAGATCATTAGGTTGAACATGAGAGCTTCGTCTCGCTTTGGCTATGAATATCACTTTAACTTTTCTCCAGCTTGTTGGTATGTATGAAAAGCGGAGACATCCGTTCAAGATGACCTCAAGCCATGGGAGAATTAACTCTGAGGACTGCATGAGTTCCGCAGGTGTAATGCCATCGGGTCCAGGTGACTTATACGGTTTGAAGCTCCGAATGGCCCAGAGTATTTTGCGCTCTGTGACAAGATAAGGGAGGTAGCTTTGTTGGTTGATTGGTTCTTGATTCTTGAGCAAGCACGGTATGGTTGGACTGGTGGAGAGGACTTTTCTGAGTCTCGAGACTTCACCAACCTCTTCTATTTTGCCACAGAAGAGTCTCCAAGATTCCGATTTGGATTTCTTGATTTTGGTTTTATACGATTTGAGGGATTGTTTGTAGCCATCACAGTCAGTATGCAATCTTGTGGATTTAGCTTTGTTAAATAATCGTCGGATATTCTTCCTCAGATTGTCTAACTCGACATTCCACCAAGATGATTTAATGTTGCCCTTGGGTTTATTGACCGAGCAGGTCACATCGAGAGTTTTGTGTAGCTTTATCTTAAAAAGGTTAACCAGATCGTCGAGGTCTCTGGTGTTATTGGAGGGAGATATAAGAGGGCGCAGAGTGCGCCTTAAACATCCCCTGTGAAGGGGCCAGATTGTTCTTCTGACATTCCTGTATGGTGAATTTGGAGTGGGATGATCCATGATATCCAACTGTATGTAGCAGTGGTCGGAAAAGGAAGGCATGCTGGATACCTTGCAATTCTGGATCAGATTAATAGAGTTATCAGAGACAAGGGTAAGGCCAAGAACCTCTTGTCTATTGCGGGTGATGGAAGTAGGGTCACAACCTTTATTGCAGATTAATATCTTATTGTTTAAAATGAATTCAAGGATGGACTCACCTCTAACGTTGGTATCAGAGCTACCCCATATTTGATGATGTGCGTTAGCGTCACATCCATTCATGTTTGCAGTCGTGAACATCTCCGTCGAAGCCGGTTTATCGTAGGCCAGGTGTGCCGAGATGATCCAGAATCGTGTGTCCTTCAACTCCAGGTTGACTGTGGTTGTATCAGGATCACAGAGATGGGAGAAGAGAAAAGTATTAAGAGAACACTTTACGAGGCTACAAGCCCTTGGTTTACCTTCTTTGGTTGAATGCAGCAGCTTGTAGTTAGTTAACTTAGCTCCATTTCGGGTTTTTCGTACACACTATAATTAACTATGTCTGTCCGCAGTAAGGACGCGTGCACCATGGCGTATTAGTTATTTATACGCCTAACATATATAGTCTTTTCGCCGTGGTGCACCTATGTATATATAAAAAATATAAAAATATATATATTTTTTTATTTATTATATTATATATATATATTTATTTATATATACATATATATATATATATATATATATATATATATATATATATATGTATTTATATATATATATACAGTTGTGTTCATAAAAATAGCAGTGCTCCTCAAAAAAGGCAAATAATTTTCTATTAATTCAAATTGTTTTATTATTTTTTCCAAAAACCGTATACAAAAGTAAAGTATTTCAGTCTTAACAGGTATATCACAAAATAAACGTTGTTCATAACTTTTAACTATTTTTTTTTTGTCGTAGTAATATTTCCACTATTTATTAGCCTCTAGAAGACGTCTTCTAACCGTCACAGCACTCACCGGAAGTTGCAGTTCATCCCTCAACTGTCTGGAGCTTATTTAAGGGTTCTCCTTGAATTGAAGCATATGTTGTTCCCTCCGAACACAATTTTTTTTATCGAATTCCGCATATCTTCGGTACAATGTTTTGATGGACCCATATTTTTAACTTTAAAGTATGTTATTAAAAGACAACATATACAAATACATTCACTTACCAAACAAGAATACACAAATATTTTTTAAACTCTAAGCAACAATTTCTGAGACACTTTATGGTAAAATTTAAAAACACTGCTATTCTTATGAACAGGCTTCAATCAACAGATTTCAATGAATGAGTGCAAAAAGGAGAAAGTAAGCCTTTATTTGTTATTTTTTATTTCTGGTATGGTATCTTAGTTACCGGAAAATACAATAAAACCGGATATAAATTTGGAAAAAGGATCTTCTTAGAAATATTTTGCTAATTATCTAAGTCGTATAACTACTGCTATTTTTATGAACGCAACTGTATATATATATATATAACTTAAAACTAAACTCAACTTAAAACTTAACCACTTAAGGAATGTCTCTGGTGGAATAAAATCATTCTGCCGTACATTCCCAAAATATAAAATATTGAGGTAGTAAGCCCCGAAGATCACGCTGTTGGTAGAAGTCAACGCCCATGCAACGTGCCGTCGAATCAATTTTATTATGAAATTATCTATCCTTATTATGTTTGCCTCGTTGTACAAAACCCTGTTTATCGTTGAGATAAAATTTCTTGTTCGATACAACCTGAGTCAGGTCCTGAGACACTGCCTCTTAAACAGCCTCAACTTTTAAAACTCCGAAGGACTCACGTTAAACCACACAGGACAAGCGGGTACATGTTTGTCAAAGTATAGATACTGGTTCAACCAAACGCCTTAGTTCCTCACCAGGCCTTTTACAGTTTTTCACAATTTTAATTATGCCAAGTCTGACCAGCTTTAGATAAAGTCCTTCTAACCAAACAGTCAATCAGACATGCACCCGTGCATCCATTCCATTGTATGTCAGAAACCAACTTTGACGCGGCATGTATGGTATCATGCCCGGCTCTGAAGCCGAACTGGTTGTCCCGAATTATATCATTTTCCTCAAACCACTTTTTCAGAGCAAATATAACAACTTTTTCGAAGACGTTGCTAATGCAAGAAAGAAGACTAATCGACCGAAGATTTGTTGGAAAGGACCTATCTTTGTCCCGTTTAGGGATCAGTTGCGCCACAGCTGCTTCCAATGCGATATTGAACTGTGTCGTGTCAATCTCCACCGCCTCTGAGGGTAGATGGCATTGCACAATATCGGTTCGGGCATCTTCCCCCCCCATCTCTTTCTTAAAAAAGTTCTGCAGACAATCCTTCTGCTAGAGCAGCTTTGTTCGACTTCAGTTTCCATATTGTTATCTGGACCTTGTCTAAGTTGGAGGGGTGAGATTCTCGTCTATCGCTGCCCAAATTGAGCTGAACATGCTGTCTTACATCGAGATTTGGACTCGATGTCGATTTAGATGTCTGCAGAAATGAACTCCCAAAAAATTAATATTGGGCCTATAACTTTATTGGTCCATTTTGCTAAGAGATTATTATTCCATAGTTATTATTCTATTGCAACATTCGTTTTAAAGCTACATTCTTGTAAGTCGTTTCAGTATATGTGTGTCATTAATTAAAGCGTAAACAACAATAATTTTCTTCTTCATTACATAATAAAGCTGTTGCCGAAAATCATTGTATTCTGGTAGAAGTAAATGATGAACATACGCTCAAGGTGGTACTCGCGATTGCGACAATCTGACCGTTGTCTTTTCGACATCGGCCGGGGCAAGGATTCTGGAGGCCCCTACCACTATACTCAATACACCCCTCGCCCTCGCTGATTCTTGTCATTTACTCTACGATGCCCTCAGTAGAATGAGTTGGAAAACTGGAGAAAGTGGCGCAGAGGCTCACCCTGATACGCCTAATCTCCTGGCTCAAGGTCAGGAAGCTTGCCAGAGTGCCACTTCTGATGGTGCGTCTTGGAAATCCAAAAAAGAAGGAACGATCCTTGGGGGCCCCTGACTAATGGTCAAAGGAATTGCGGGAGAGCCCGCCGATAGACTCAAACGCCCGGCAAGCGGGAAACAAGATCCGCAAGATCCGATCTTCTCTGTTGCTGCGAATAGGGAAAGCTGGCAATGACGACAGCATGACCGACCCAGAATGCAAGCACACAGATCAGCTGTGGAAGCGGACTAAAGCAGAGAACACTTGCTTCCAAGTGGAGGGCTGTGTTCTGCAAAACGGAACTTTTCTGGTGAAGTGCTCCACAAGGCAATCTCTTGAGTCTCTGAGCATTTCCGTGCCGAAAATTTCCCCCTTGGGAACCACAAGTTTAGAGGTTCTTAGACCTTTAAAACTAACGCGCGCTATCTGCTGGATCCCGGGGCCACTCAGGAACACGGTGGATGTGCTGGCGCGTCTCTGCATTCAGAACCCTGGTCTCGAAACCAGAAGGTGGAAGGTCTTTTCCCACTTGGAAGCACTTTTGCCACTCTGATTGAGGTATCTCCAAAACATGTATTCTGAACGCATCAACCGCTTCTTCAGGTGCCGAAAAACGTTAACCTCTAATTTTATTTTTTACGTACGGGAATAAAAAGAAGACATTCTGTGCCAAATCAGGACCATACGGCGGATGACTCATCAAATCGATGTTTTGAGTGCTCACAAATGCAGTTGTTTGAGCCGATGTGTAAGAGCTCGCATTGTCGTGGTGAAGAGTGATCCGTCTTAAGCGGTTGGTTTTCCTGATTCCTTGGAAGACAACTGGCAAACAAATGGTTGTGTACCACTCAGAATTGACTGTCCAGAGTTTCCGAAAAAACAGGCGACCATTTGCTTGGAAGTGCTTCGTGCGCGAGCAGCTTTTGCTGGATTTGGCTCAATTTAAAATACCCATACAGTCGACTGCTGTTTACTTTCGGGCTCATACGCTTAAATCCACGATTCATCACCTGTCACGGTGTCATAGACGTGTTTCCAAGCACCGCGATCGTATTTTTGGAGCATTGCTTTCGACCAATCGACACGAACTTTTTTTGAGCGATTGACAAATTGAGTGGGATCAAATCAAATCACATGACGATCTTGCAATATCAGTTGGCCCACAGCAATGGTTTCCGAAAAAACAACTGATTTTGGACGACCTTCATCGCCAAAAATTGAATTAAGTTCATCGATGCAATCTTGTTGAGTTAATCCACTTCGAAAGTTGTAAAAAATAATACGATAATTTTCAAGATTCAATTCCATTTTTTGGGCGAGATAAATCTTTAAAATTACTGTAAACAAATAGCGCTCGAGTGTCAAAAAGTTCTGAGTACGTATAACCTCAAAAATGTAAAACTCTACGATAGAGAGCAGTTGCCAGATTCCAACACTAGGGTTGCCCATTCCCGAAATATAAAAGGTAACCTTCGTACTGTCATGGACATGCCATCTGATGCATGGTCACCAATAATACAGTTGCTACAATTATACAAAGTCACCAGAGCCAGTCAAAGCCTGGCAGCAACAGCTTTGCTTCCTTGGAACGGCTAAGGAGTATCAAATCCTTAGGCGTCTGGGACTGTTCGTGGGAGTAAAAGTAAAAAGGCGTGATGGCATTATGCAATGCTATAACTGTCTTAGGTTCGGGCACGCAGCGGCGAATTGCCTTATGCAGCCTCGTTGCGTAATTTGCGCCAAGAACCACAAGGCGGAAGATTGCCCGCTTTGGAAGGACGGAGTAGCTGATAAGAGTCAGTTTATGTGCGTCCACTGCAAAAGCTCTGGGCACACCGCTAGTTACGACGAGTGCCCCAAGCTCAAAGAGCTCAAAAAAACAAGATCGGCTGCGCAAAAACAGCGCGTTGAACCACGCTTCAACGGGGTCTCTACTCCCCCCGTGACGCCTCAGTTTTCCTACGCCCAAGTGGTGTCAGGACGATAAAAAAGCGGTACAAAGGCAGAAGGTAGTTCCTCAGACCGTAAAATCTAGAGCACCGGAAATCGCAGTTCCTGGGCCGGCCACCTCCCTTGATGGGAGGGTAGTCGCACTCAAACGACACTGCATTGAGATGCGAGAGCTCTTGGAGCAGGTCATGACGGCTGTGCGCAGTCTACAGCAATCAACTCAATGATGGGTACGCCGGCGAATAGAACTTACAAGATCCTCTCTCTGAATTTTAATTCACTGAGAGGGGATCGGCGAAGAAACGAGCTCTACAAGTTGCTTGATGACAAAAGTCCAGATTTCCTCTTGATTGGCGAAACTAAGCTAACTCAGAAAAAAATTCTGTTGCACAGCAAATATAAAGTAATAAGAAGAGACCGGCCCAACTCGAAAAATGGAGGTGGTGTCGTTCTCTTCATTAAAAACAATATAAAACATAAAGTTGTATACAGTGGAGTAGTGAGGAGGTTCCAGATACTGGAGGCCTGCATCGCGTGCATCCCTCTCCACAGTGGAAGAAAATTCTACGTGGTATCGGTCTACGCTTCTGGCCCCCCTCAAAGCCTCTTAGCTATAGCAGAGCTCGACTCACTTTTTAAATGCCTCCGGCTGGAGTCGGAAGAAAAGTACTATATAATGGCTGGCGATCTTAACGCCAAACACCCTAATTGGGGGAATCGTGAACTCAACACCAGAGGAACCCAGCTTTTCAACTGGTGGAGTCAGGACAGTGTCGAATATAGACTCGATTTGAAAGCTATTGAGACGGCGTCGTATCCTCGCAGCGACTCGTTCTTGGATCTTATGCTGTTAGGCGTTCAGTTGCATCACAATTACGCCGACAGACAAACTGCTAACTGTCTTGACACTTTCGTGTACGACAGCAACCATTATGAACTGAGTACCGAAATAACGATTCCCAACGAAGTTGCGGACCTGGAGGAGTTTGTCCACGTCGAACGAGGAGATCGATAGGTATCTTACCCAAATGGACGAGACTATAAAACGAACAATGGATAGCACGACACCAAGGTATCGACATACTGACAATTGTGACAAGTTCCGTAACGCGACGATTGACGCACTATATGCTCATAAAAGTAGACTGATCAAGATTAAAAACCTTGCACAGACGGTTTACTGATAGGCAAAACTGGGAAAATAGGACTCTGCAATCGCTAATTTAAGACATCAAAGTTCTGATTGCACAAAATTACAGGCTTACTGTAAGCCTGCCCTGGAACAACAAGATTCGGGCCGTAAATGCCAGCGACCCGAGCATGTTCCCGCAGATAAACAAAATATTCCGTAGCAAAAAGCAGAGCGAAATTTCGAGTCTTAAGATTCCCGATTCTGCTAATAACGAACGTCTATTAATAGTAGCAGGTATAGATGCAAGTAACGCAGTCCTTGATGAAAACTTTTTTGTGATCAAAGACCAGCAGGAGAAAGTTGAGTTATTGGGTGTGACCTTTCAGGAAGTGTACAAGGTGAATGACAGTATTCACCCCAACCACGCGCTGGAGAATCGTGTCCTGATGCGGAACTTCTATCTTCGACAATATATTGAATACTGGCGATCTGAGAATAACGGCCTTGTCGTGTTCAATGATAGTAATAAGGCAGATTATGTCATCGCCATTGAAGGGGGACATCACCCGTTTATATCGATGGTAGAACTCCAAGCGATCTTTCAATCACTAAAGAAGAAGAAATCAGTTGGGATCGACGGAGTCTCAAGCATTGTGCTTCGACATCTTTCTCTGGAGGCGTTAAAAGTTTACATTATCCTGTTCAACAATGCACTGAATAATGCACATTATCCGAAACATGGGAAGACAGCGGTGGTGCATACAATCCCGAAGCGGGGAAAGGATTCCTCCAATCCGGGCAATTTTCGGTCAATAAGTCCTTCCGAACATCAGCAAGGTATACGAGAAGGTGATCAATAGAGTCCTGCAAAAGTGAGTTGAGGAAAAAAACATAATCCCAGATAACCAATTCGGTTTCAAAGCGGGGCATGACACTATCTATACCGCGTCAAAACTCGTATAGGACATTCAATGGAATAAAGGTAAGAAACAATGCACCGGTGCATGCCTGGTCGACTTGGAAAAGCCTTCGACACCGTTTGGCTAGAGGGTCTTTTCTATAAGTTGAGCGGGCTGGGCATTAATAACCCACTACTGTACCTTCTTGTTTATATACTTGCCGGTAGATGGTTCACCGTGAAACACGGCAATGTGACCTCTACTGGTATATTTCAAGTAAAAAATGGACTGCAACAAGGAGCGGTTAATTCGCCAATCCTGTTCAATATTTATACGAGCGATCTTGTAGGTTCTCTTCACCATGCAATTGCGTACGCGGACGACCTGGTGGATTACAGAACAGCTCCGAAGATCGAGGTTATTATCATCCTCTTGCAGCGTGACTTTGAGTCGATCCAGCGTTATCGCGAAAACTGGAAATTAAAGATCAATTTTCAGAAGTCGGAAACCATTCTGTTCAGAACTCCATTGTCTAAGGCCTCGGCAGATACCAAAAAGAATTGGCGTAAGTTCTCAATCGTTGGACAGCACGGGCAGCCACTGGCATGTCGAACTGTAGTTAAATAACTGGGGATCTCCTTGCATCATTTCCTACATTTTAAGAAAAATGTAGAAAATGCTCTGAAGAGAGCCAAAGGCACTTTTGCCCTTACAAAGAGACTGTTTCACAGCAGTTAACTCGATGCGAGGGTGAAGGTGATATGCTACACAGCCCTTATCTGGAAAATGCTTGTCTATGATTGTCCCGTGCGGTTTAACGTAGGGGCTAGCCTTCGCCTTTATTAAACTCCCGAGTCCGAGTACACAAAATATTACTCCAATGAGGTCTTATTCAAAAAGCGAACTTGATAAGAGTGGACAATTTCCTGGTGAAGATGATTCGAAGTCATACTGCGAGAGCGATGAACTCGATCAATAATCTCATCTTTGGGGCTTACTACCCTAATCCCATGTACCACGAAAGTGTACGTCACACTGGCTTCGTCCCCCGAGAAGCATTCGTTTACCTGGATCAGAACGGATTTGTACAGGACAAAGATGCGGTTCCGATAATTTTACATATCGCTTGTAACGTTGTGGATGGGCGACTCAACTACGACCGTTCTGTCGCCGAGCTGAGCACTGAAAATCGTCTCCGGTTCAGTAGGTCCGTCTCCCCACGAGACATCGTTGACTGTAGACGTCAACACCAAAAATATTGGTGGTTGAATTCGAATTAGGGAACTCCGTTGGTTGAGACCTAGTCGGTCGCAGGCAACGGATTGGTCGTCTGTCCCCGTCCGACCACGGCGGCTCACATATTTTAAGAGTAGTTTTTAAGGTAGTTTAAGGTATTATTATAATTGGTACTACATAGACTATACATAAATATTTTATTAAACCATATGCGGCAACAAAAACAAAAAATATATTTTTATATATTTCTATATTATATGTATATATAATATACAGTGTATATATTTTTATTATGCATAAGGTTAGTTTTAGTTTAGGTGTAGATATTAAGTTCTTTTAAGGTAGTTTAAGTTACAAGTTGTTTAGATACTAAGTTTTTGCATTAAAATGTTTCTTAGTTTACGTTAAGCTCTCCAGAAAGAGAGAAGAATTTTTGTTGAGACGTCGAAAGACATAGCATTAAGTTTAAGTTAGCTTAGAGTGCCCGAGAAGAGCCAGTAAGTCATAAATGAATCGTTTAGATAAGCTTGTTTTAAGCGTTTTTTGTCTAGTTCGTAAGATATTTGGATAGTTAGTAATAAAAATGCAATTAAAAAAAAACAAAAAGCTTGATTAGGCGTATGTCGTTAAACAGCCCATAGAGTTCGTCGTTAAATCTTCTCCTTCAGATGCCATCGCACGCAAGACATTTCTCTCGAAAAGACTAAGTGATTCCTTATCAGCCACCGTCAAGGTTTCCGCACCATAAAGTAGGCCTGGGATGATCAAGCTGTTATATAAAACAAGCATAGTCCTTTGAGAGAGGGTTTTATCGCTTCTTGATTTCAAAAAAACAGCGATTGGCACGAGTGTGATTCTGCGTTTGATCTCGGTACTGGTGGTGTTGCCCCTAGTTACCGCGGAGCCTAGGTAGACGAGGTCTTTGACTACCTCAAAGTTTCTGCTGCCTATTGTCACGCTCTGTCCGAGACGTCGTTGTCCTTGATGACACCACTTCGTTTTGCCCGTCAATCGTCCAATCACGTTAATGTCGACAGTGTAGCCTAGCAATTGAACTGACTTCTGGAAGGTCGTTTCTCTGGTGTTGACTTGTGAGTTACGCACGATCTTCTCCAGAATGATGTTAAAGAAGTCACATGACAGAGAGTCGCCTTGTCTAAAACCTTTTTTGACATTGAGAGTTCTCCGTCGTCATCCTACACAATCTGGTGAAATTTGTAGGACTACCAAAACTAGAAATGGCACTGTATAACACTTCCCAATGCACACTATCATATGCGGCCTTAAAATCGACGAATAAGTAGTGAGTGTCGATCTGTATTTCTTGGGTATTTTCCAGAAAAGTGAAGATCTGGTCTAACGTGGACTTCCCTCGATTGAAACCACACTGATAGGGGCCTATTAGGTCATGGACAAACGGTTTCAGACGCTCACACAATACGGCAGAGAGGATCTTGTATGCGATGTTGAGGAGACTAATCCCTCGGTAGTTGGCGCAGTCAAAGGGGTCTCCTTTCTTGTGAACCGGGCAAACGACGCTGAGATTCCACTCATCGGGCATGCTTTCCTCCGACCATATCTTACAGATGAGCTGGTGCATGTGCTTAACCAGGTCATCCCCGGCTCCTTTAAATAGATCTACGGGCAGTCCGTCCACTCCAGCAGCATCGTCCTAATTGAGTAGAGCATTCTGACTAAAAGCGGAATTTGAGCACTCATCGCCGTTAAGGAGTCTACAGAAATAATTCTTGCGATTCTCAAAACAGACTGCTACTCTATCAAAAGTTGTACATTTTGGTCCCAGCAGGGTTCGGTCCGAACCTTGTATCCGCCGGAGAGCCATGCCCGCTTCTCATGGTACTTCTTTTTTCTCCTGAGAAGCCGGTGGGAAGAGGGGAAGAGTCCCTTCTTCTCTGTTCGTAGAGCTCATGAACAGCCCTCGTGGTTCGATGCAGCGTTGCTCTATAAGGCGTCTTTTTTTTTTCTTATAATTGGCGCACACTTAAGGGATTGTTTATACCCTTAAATGACTGGAATTATGTCACAGGGTGGGCCGAAGGTAAAGAGGACGATAGTGAAAGGAGGTACCGATGCACATTGGTTTTAAATGCCTGTGGATAGGGGGAAAAATTGGGCTGGAAAGAGCATACCATATTCGTATGGTGTCTCTAAACTTAACTGTACGTTCGAAGGTGGACTTAAGGTTGGACATATTCGTGTGTTGTCTCTAAACTTAACTGTACGTCCAAAGGTGAGCTTAAGGGTGAGCATTCCTAGCGAGGCGGGTATGTGGATGAATTCTTGAAGGGGAGGAATGCAACTAACAACTAACTCGTTAGAACATTTTTTGTTGAAATAGTTTTAGTTAGAAAAAATAGTGATAGAGACGCGACATTTCGTCGATGTTCAAGCGAGTCGATTGACTTCGCAGCATTATTATCACCAATAAGTTTTATCGCTCGATGTTGGATTCTATCTAATAGGTGCAGAGAGGTCTTAGGAGCACCGGACCAGATAGGAGTGTTGTAGTCAAGCTTTGGGCGGATGCACGCCTTATATATTGTTGCCAGGTCAGAAGGAATGAAGTATTTTTTGCATCACTTTAAGAAACCTAGAGATTTCGCTTCATTTTTGGCGATGTCGAATATGTGAAAGTTTTAACTTAGAGTTGAGTTGATACACGTACCTAGGATGGAAAGTCGTTCAATTTCAACAATTCAGGAGCCATTCATACCATATGTTAAGCTCATTAAATTCCGATCTTGACAGCATAATCGATTGGAGTAAAAAGAATAGAGTGGAATTTAATGCTTCCAAAAGTTAGTACTGTCTACTGCCACTCAAGCGTTCTCAAAACAACCTGCCATTTTAGTTATATATGTCAGAGCGGCACTCCGCAACCTTTTATTTCTTTCAGTCATCTTAAAACGCAGCGTGTTCAGAGCACTTGTAAGTTTTCGACCGTTCCTTTCACAAGTCTATCGATCTCTGCCTGATTTTATTTTCTTTTCTATTTTTTTTTACACGCACACATTCGCACGGTCTGCACAGATCACTCTTTTTCCTTCCTTTTTACCTACAATGCTCTGGCCATACTCGGCAGGGAGGGATTTTCCCTCCCATGCCTCGTTCTCAACATGACAATTTACATCAACTCCTAAGAAACGTGAACTTATAAAAAAATTAATTTCTGACGGAAAATCATACAAATTTATTCGCGAAATCTTTGGTTGTTCGAATAAAATGATTACTAATGCAAAAAACACGTCGAAAAGAAGAAACAAGAGGTAGAAAATCGAAATTAACCTCTACCGACGAGCGAAGAATGATAAGATTAGTGAAATAAAACTCATTCATTACATCAAGCAAAATAAAAGAGGAACTAAATCTGCCCGTATCAACATCAACCATAAGAAGGAAGTTGATAGAGAAGAAACTACCTGCCAGAAGTCCCAGAAAAGTACCCTTGCTGACAAAGGGGCATCTTCATAAAAGAAAACAATTTGCGCAGGAACATTTGAACTGGGAAGTAACCAAATGGCGTAATATATTATGGACAGATGAGTCTAAAATTGTTTTATTTGGAACTCCTGGGACCAGGACATTCGTTCGCAGGCAAAAAAACCGAGAGTTTAAACCGGAGTGTACTTTAGAAACCATTAAGCCCGGCAGCGCGAAAATTAACATATGGGGATGCTTCTCCTACAACGGTACTGGTCCTATATTTTGGATAAAACCAATGATGATCGCTGAAGTTTATGTTGGCATAATGAGGGAAACCATGTTGCCCTACGCCGAGTGGAATATGCCTCTCAGATGGGTCCTGCAGCAAGACAATGACCCGAAACATACGAGCAAATTGGCCAAGGAATTTTTTGCGAAGAATGGAGTTCAAGTTATGGAATGGTCGCCGCAATCTCCAGACCTAAACCCTATTGAAAATCTTTGGACAGATGTTAAGAAAGCTGTTTTTAAAGCGAAACCAAAAAATACACTACAGCTATGGGAAGCTGTGCAGGCTGCGTGGAGGCATATTCCAATTCGGCAATGTCAGGCACTAATCGACTCTATGCCACGACGTTGTGCTGCTGTGCTCAAAAATAAGCGTTAGTATAAATAAAAAAAATAAACACCGTACTATTCCACTAAATTTTGCATTTTATTTACGACGTTTTACTTGTGGTGCTATTATTTTGCACACCAAAATTTCGGTTTCATTTCGTATAACGGGAATTTTCTTGTCTTAAAATGCATCTTTGCTTATCTTGTTTTTTGCATTTTATTATTTTTTTATCGTGTCTTTACATGAGCATGGAGAAAAGTAATTAGCATCCAAAGTACTCAACGTGGTGCTATTTTTTTGCACAGAGCTGTATATATAATAACTACCGGTATGAGGGAACATTTGTTGTGAACGAGCCCTTATTATTTTTTTTTTTTGTTTGTTTGCTATAACATCTATGAAAAATATTTAGTATACATCAAGTCATTGAACAAACAAAATCATATTTTTTCATTGTGTTAAAAATGTCGAATTTTGTACCAGAATCTGATGATTTGCGGAAAGCATTAATTTGTTGTTTTCATTTGAAGAAAAGTGCTGCAGAGTCGCATCGAATGCTTGTCGAGGCATATGGTGATCATGCTCTATCAGAAGCAACATGCAAAAGATGGTTTCAATGGTTCAGAAATAATGATTTTGATGTGAGAAATGAAGAATGTGGAAGATCACCAAAAAAGTTTGAAGACGAAGAATTGCAAACGATATTGGATGGAGATGACACTTTGAGTCAAAAGCAAATGGCTGCAATGTTAAATGTCGCACAACAAACAATTTCTGACATTTTGAAAGCTATGGGAAAGATCCAAAAGTGTGGAAAATGGGTGCCACATGAATTGAACTTGTGAAATTTTGCTTCAAAGACACGAAAGAAAACCGGTTTTGCATCGGATTGTTACTGGCGATGAAAAATGGATTTATTTTAAGAATTCTAAACGGAAAAAACATGGGTTAATCTGGGACAACCGTCAACATCGACTGCAAAACCAGATCGATTCGGCAAGAAGACAATGCTGTGTGTTTGGTGGGACCAGAAAACTGTGCTGTACCACGAGCTCCTAAAACCTGGTGAAACCGTTAATACTGATAGCTACCGTCAACAAATGATCAATTCGAACCATGCATTGATCGAGAAACGACCAGAATGGGCCAGAAGACACGGCAAGGTAATTTTGCTCCATGACAATGAACCTGCACAAAAGGCAAAACCGGTTCAGGATACAATCAAAACACGCGGTATACCTGGTACGCTGCCGTTCCAAGTCAATGGCCAAAGAGGATGGACGAGAGCCGAGAAACGAATATGAAAAGTTGAGGGTACTGTCAACAGCGAAGGAGTGAATTGGATTAGAAATAGGAGACAAGAGATTATTTATAAAAATGAGGAAGAGTGTCGGAGACAAAACTGAGCCCTGGGGAACACCAGCATTAATATGGTGAATATCAGACTTGAATTCATCCAATACAACTTGTATTGAACGGTTCGAAAGGTAATTTCAAATCCATTGAAGAAGAGACTCGTCGACGCCAAAAGCACGCATTTTCGACAAGAGAGCCTGATGCCTGAGGACTCTGTCAAATGCTTCTGAAATATCAAGTGCAACGATCTTGCTTTCTCCTACATTGTGCAAAGATTGATTCCATTTTTCGGTAAAATAAGCCATCAAATCACCAGTGGACCTTTGGCTGCGGAAGCCGTATTGCCGGTCATTAAGAAGCTTCCGAGTTTCAAGATATTTCATAAGCTGACGATTTTTCATAGTTTACATGACCTTGGAAAGTAGGGACGTAAATGCGATGGGACGTTTGGAGGATGGTGATGATGATTCGCCCTTTTTAGGGACGTGCTGAACAAATTCTGTTTTCCACTTACTCGGAAAGAGCCCTAAAGGGTAGGACATATGGAAAAGCTTACGCAGTGGTTTCGCTAGCGTAGAAGAACACCTCTTCAGAAGAACGGGGGGATACCATCCGGGCCAGCGGATTAGTGCACGTTTAGATCTTCAAGTAATCTTGCAATTGTACGAGTGCGAAAATGGACTTGTCCCATAGAAAAATTTACGTTCTCGAGTACAGGCTCTCGAGACAGCTGGAATGTCATTGCAAATGGGCGTTGGAATTGAAGACGAGGGGGAATTCTTTACGTTTTTTACGAATGACCAAAAGTTTTTACTGCCATTGGGACATTGCAGCACTTTTTGTCATAGGAGAATTTAACACGTCTTATTGAAGCATTGCAATCATTTCGAGTCGTAGAATTCCTTATGTTTTTTACGAAAGACCAAAAGCTTCTGCTACCCTTGGGGCATTGTAGAACTTTTTGCCTAAACTTTTGGTCAAAGGAGAATTTAACACGTCTTATTAATGCATTACAGTCATTTCGGATCCGTTTGAACTTTTTCCGGGCTTCCTCAGAAGGGTTGGCTTTATAATCCCGGAAACTCAACTCTCTCACCCTGATAGCCTCTTTGCAGCTCAAGTCGAACCACGCGTTTGCCTTAGGCTTGATGCTCTTCACTCTGTGAGGAATGAAGGACCTCATGCCCAGCGAAATAATGTTTGTGATCGCATCAGTAGCGACATCCACGTCACTATCGAGGAAGCATAGTGACCAGTTAAAATTCCTAAAGAAGTTGTTAAGTCCGCTCCAGTTGGCTTTCTCGTAGAGCCAAACTGTTGTTTTAGGGAATTGCTCTCTAACTGGTTAGGACGAGTAAGGAAAATTGTCTGATACGACACAGTGGTCTGACGAGCCTAGAGGCGACAGTATGTCAACTGAGTATTCCTCAGGATGAGATGTGAGAAATAGGTTCAAGGTGTTGGCGGTATGATCTACAATGTCAGGTATCCGTGTTGGCTCACTCACAAGCTGGGTCAAATTGTTTACCTCAACAAAGATTTCAACATACCTTCCTTCGCGTGTTGTCTGGCCTGAATGTCGAAGCCAAGAAGAATTGTGTACATTGAAATCGCCTGCAATAACGATTTCAGTGCGAGGATACAGGGATACAATTCTTGTGATGGAGTCAGATAGCGCATCAAACTCATTGAAAGTTGAGTTGCTATCCAGGTTTGGACTTCTCTAAATAAACAATAGTTGATTAACTGCTTACGGGCATGGAGTTTCAACCACAGGAAATTAAATTCCGGATTGGAACAGTGGCCGTATTGTGGTTGAAGTTGGTAAGCAACATCACTAAAAAGCGAGACCGCGATGAGAAAAAAACAAAGGCACTAAGCTATATCCAGGCAGATTCAAATCCGACAAGTCGGTATTCTCACCTATCTGTGTTTCACTTAGCGCCAAGAGAGCTGGTTTATATTAAACTCAGTCATCGCCCCAGCCCGTCTGGAAAACAAACGGGAGTTGCGACCGAGAATGCTTGTGAACGATGGCGAGGGGGAGGAACGGCACCGCGCGTGCTTAACCATATCACTTCACTGCACTGCACACTACACAACACTTTGATTTTTGTTTTAATTTTTTGTAATAAATATATATAAATATATATAAATATATATTTACATATACCATATATATGTTTCACTCGCGACGAGGTGGAGGCGGATTTTATTTCTAATTTTTTTTATTTTCGTCGAGAGTTTTTTATTTTTGCTGTGGTGGATATGCTTGCCTGCACTCGTCGTCAAACCATAGTTCTTACCTTGGCTACAACACGGTGATGATCGGAATCGATGTTTGCACCTCGGAAGGTTCGGACATCAAGAATACTAGAGGAATGTCTGACGTCGATCGCAACGTGATAAATCTGATCAAGGGATCGACAGGTTCCCTTGTGAATGTTCAGGTGTTTGAACCGCGTGTTAGCCACAGAGATGTTCAGCCCCGATACGAAGCCCAACAGCCTGAGTCCGTTGCCGAATGTGTTGTGAGGGAACATGGGCCTGTCCAAACGAGATAACGTTGTTGATCGCGAGCAGCCAACAGTATTCTTGCTAGTGCAGAGGTCAAGTTGACATACAGTGTGCCTTAGGTAAAAAATGGGCTTGAACTACCTGTCTGTGGATTGTGCATGAGGTTAGCTCATTACCACGTAAAAAGAAGTTAGTTTAGAAATCCCGACACATCTCGAATAAGGCTTAACTGAATACCGCCCATTAATGTATGAAACCCCTTTTGTTATTTCTAACATTTATTTTAATTTTTTGTGTTATTCTAATTTTAATTATGAAGTTGGAAAAATTTGCTTCAAAAATGTTATAACATTGGAATTTTAAAACTATACATCCACTGCTCATAAAAGTTAAGACACATGACACAATAGATTTGTAACTATGATCAATCAACATAAATATATAATAAATATAATATATGACTTATTTATTAAGTAATACTAATATTTTAGTGCATTCATGTAAAATTTCATATAAATGTTAATTCGCGTTTTATCTCTAGTTAACTAGAATCACAATGGCAACTAAGCCGATGATGGTGAAAATTGAGCATCGCGCTTTAATTAAATTTATAACTAAGCAAGGAAAAAGTCCAAAAACTATTCATGAATGGCTGTTTACCAGGGTTCCGCACCTTCATTATCAACTGTGCAAAAGTGATCAAGTGAGTTCAAGAGAGACGACCTCCGCTCCGGCGCCACGGCTACTGCTTGTACGGGAGAAAGCATCAAAGAAGTCGTAAAACTTGTTCTTGAGGATGCCCGAATAAAGGTTAAAATGATGGCAGAGATCACAAAGCTTTCAACTGGTACCATTCATACCGTTCTTCATAACCATCTTAACCTTTCAAAGGTCAGTGCAAGGTGGGTGCCACGAACGCTAACAGCGCCTCAGAAAAAAGTGAGAATCGCATGGATTTTTGGAGATGTGTAGTGAGAACGCGGACGGTGTTATAGATCGAATTGTTATTGGGGACGAAACATGGGTTCACCACTATAACCCTGAAAGCAAACAAGATTCCATGCAGTGGCATAAAAACGGAACAGACCTTCCGAAGAAGTTCAAAGTCACTCCGTCTGCCGGCCACAGTTTTTTGGGACTCAAAGGTAATCTTGTTCATTGAGTACCAAAAAAATGATTCATCAACGCCACATCCTACGCTTCCACTTCGCATAAGAAAAGAAGGGGTAAACTCGCAGCGGGTGCGTTGCATCTTCATGACAACGCTCCTGTTCACACGGCGCGAGTTTTCAAGCCTGGTGCGCGAGATTGTGGTTTCGAAGAAATCCAACACCCACTCTATAGTCCAGACCTTACCCCTAGTGACTATTTCCTGTTTCCGGATCTGAAAAAATGTCTTCGTGGAAAAAGATTTTCGGGTGATGATGATGAAGAAAATGGATATTTTGGAAATTTATTTTTTTGAGGGCTTAAAAAAGCTTATCTCAAGATGTAACAAAATAATGATTGATGAGATATTGAAAGGTAAAAACAATTTTTATTCATTCATTAGGTTTTCTTTTTAAAAACAGTTAAAACATTAGTGACCACTAGTAAGGCATAAATAAAAACGTTTAAAAGAAATCATTTGAAGTTGTTTTAAAAAACATGCTGCTAACAGATGGAAAATATTAATTTGCATTTGGTTTTTCTTAGGAATTGTGGTAGTAGTAAAAAAATACTGGCCAACTCGAAACGGCTCTAAGGAGGATCTTTCATATTATTGACGAATGGTTTCTGGGGCTTACACCCAAGCTCAGAATAGATTTGGTATGGTATGCATAAGAGATATATCCTTCGGTAGCTGACGCAGTTAAGCAGGTTTAATTTGTTGTGTATATTGCAATATTCATATTCCACTCGTAAAGAATTCTTTCCTCAGTTTATATCTTACAAGTAACATGTTGCATGCGCGCTATCAGGTCATCTTCAAATAGCAGTCCACTTGCACTGAGTTTTACTTTTAAGAATCGAGTTTATCATTTAAGTTCATTATTTTGCTATACGGTTTGGAATTAACAAAAAATACCTCGTCATGTAATAACAACCAACAAATTTCTATCCCAAACTCAACATCACCCAACAACACCCCACTAAATCATATTCAGACCACAAACAATATTTCAGCACCCATCCCAATCTCCTCCCCCATATCTGCGCTCACCGACTCCCTTATCAACTCCGAACAATATTTTATAAATTTGGAAATTGACAACGACACCTGTTAACACCAATAAATTAACTCATAACAACGACTCTGCTGATCAGAGGCCGTGCTGTTCGGGCTATATTGATAAACCGAGCAACACAGCTCCTGAACAGCAGAGTTACTCATACAACAATCTTTCCACTGGTCAAACCTGCTCTAACGCAAATAGCAGGCTGCCCATCTTATGACCCAAACACACTTTACCACCCACAATGAACACCTTTAAAATACAGAACACGGTCACACCTGACCAGCCCCATACGCCACTTGATCAAAGTAGATTACCTATAAAAGGCGACAACAGTAACACAGGCAATAATGCAACCATCGGTACACACAATTCTACTTGTATAGAATCGGCCAGTACAAATTCACATCAAAGCACTTTTAAAATTCTCCAGTGGAATATTAAAGGTTATAAAAACAACTATGATGAACTAAATTTACTTATCAAAAACCAGCAGCCTTGTGTTATTTCCCTCCAAGAAACCCACCTCCCACATCAACAGCAACCATTCTCACCGAAAGGATACAGTGCAATACTACAGCCAAACAAGGCATTGGAATATTAATCAAAAATAACATAGTACATTTAACATCCAATTTACTTGGCATAGCAATTGAAATAGAGCTTCCAATCAAAGTCACCATCCTAACAGTGTACATCCTACCTGATCAACCTTTCACAAAAAATGACCTTACCAGCATCATTAATCAATGCAAATCACCCTTAATTTTGCTTGGTGATGTTAACTCATGGAGCGTATTATGGGGTTCACCCCAAACAAATTCTCGTGGGACAATTATAGAACAAGTCATAACGCATTCATATCTAGCCATCCTTAATGATGGGTCTCCCACACATCTTTTAACACATAACACACTCACACGTAAAGACCTCACCTGCTGTTCGACCCAATTACTCCCATAAATTACCTGGCACATTCTAGATGATTTCCACAATAGTGACCACCTCCCGATTATAACATCTATCAATCTCACCCAGAACCGCAATTAAATTCCACCCACAATCAGATATAAAACTGAACTTGCCGATTGGATGAAATTCAGAGCTCAACTCTCACAGCTTCTAAATACAAAAGAGCCATCATCTGAAGTTAATAAAGAAGCGGCCACATTATTAAAGTGCATAAGATACGCAGCAAACGTCTCCATCCCCCAATCATCCCCTAATAAGCATAAGCACTCAGTACCCTGGTGGAACGTAGAACTTGCGTTATTAAGAAACAATAAGGTAATTGCATGGAAAAGATTCAAAAGAAGTCCTATGTTAGAAAACCTTATTGCTTTAAAAAAATCGAATGCTGTAAATTAAAAGCATTCGGACAATTCACTGCCTCCATTAGTCCATCCATCTACATTCCACTACACAAAATATTTGGCATAAAATCCGCTGTCTCACAGATAACAATATCAGACCAACTATCAAAGCCATTAACACCCCTAATGGAAGCATATTTGTATCTGAGGAAATAAGCAATTTCTTCGCAGATACATGGTCACAAGCATCGCACAATGATAACTTTCCACATAATTTCACTGAATGTAAGAACCAATCCCTAAACATACCTAATCTTATAGCTGTCGACAATTGTGCCCTACAATTAGAAGGGGAGATAACGCTACTTGAGATCAGTCACTGCCTGCACAATGTAAAAGGTAAGACTCCAGGACGAGACCGCATTTCATACCCAATGCTTCAAAACCTCCCACATATTGGTGTCGTTAGACTCCTCAAACTTTACAATACTATCTTTAACACCAGCGTCTTTCCACAAAGCTGGAAAACGGCAGCAATAATTCCTATTCCCAAACCCAATAAAAATCCTAACTATATTAGCGGATACCGTCCCATATCCCTTATAAACTGTACCTCCAAAATTTTAGAAAAAATCATTGCAAACCGGCTTCTCTGGTACGTTGAATCAAAAAATCTAACGAATATAAAACAAGTAGGTTTCAAACCTAAACGCGGCTGTATTGATGCCTTATTGCATATAAATTTTGTCGTGACTAATGCCCTCTCCGCTCGAAATCATGTTTCGATCTTAGCATTGGACTTCGAAAAAGCTTTCGACCGGATAGGCATACATTTAGTCCTAAACAAACTAAAAGATTGGGGCGTTGGCCCAAAAATGTTCGGTTATATAAAATCGTTTTTAATAAAAAGAAAATTTTGTGTGAAAATTAATAATCAATTTTTGAACACAATCTTTAACGGAATTCCTCAAGGATCTCCGCTATCGGTAATCCTTTTCACAATTGCATTTGACGTTCTGTGTGATATCATCAACAAGTACAAGTATTTAGCATTGTGTTTACGCAGAAAAGATTTTTATCATGTGTTAACACAATGACCTAAACCTCACTCATAACATCTTTTTGAATGTACTAAACAATATCTTGCAATGGTCTGCAAGTTCTTGCGCGAATCTCTGTTTGTCTAAATGTAAAGTGTTACATGTGTGTCGAAAAAAACTATGTTCACCTCCTGAACTTTATGTACAAAATGTAAAAATTGAAACTGTATCTAATTTAAGTATACTTGGTTTGTCAATAAATTCAAAATATAATTGGAAAAACCATTGTTTAGAAACTAAGAAAGCATTGGCTGCAAGGTGCAACATTATAAAATATTTATCGTGTAAAAAGTGTAACTCTCACATAAACTACTACCAAAACTCCATTTTTCTACAGGCTCACCTATCGACAAAGATGTACAACTTTTAAAAAATGGGCAAAGAAATAGAAGAATATGTTCAGCTATTGAAAATTCTCTCAACTTGGGAAGAACCATAGAGACACCAACGCAGAACTATCGGAAAATCATTCCAACACAAGCTCCATGGACATTTACCTCCTCTCCCTCTTCCTCTATACCTGCTACCTACGTGCTGTGACTTGATCCGGTCACTTAAGGGTACTCGCAACCCCTTTTGCACGCGTCAATTATAAAAAAAAAAAAAAAAAAAAAAAATCCAGAGTCCATCCTTCTTCAACTTACCGAATACAAAAAAGGTAACATAAGCGCAGCGTTTATTCGCTCCACATTTTTATTGGAAGAAAACCGTTTAAAATCAGAAGGATGGAATTTTATGTTTACCGATGGATCAAAATCGGATGATAACACAGCTTTTGCAATTACACTAAGCGACGGTACTGTTCAAAAACAAGGTATCCTACCAAACATTGCAACGGTATTCACAACTGAGGTTCAAGCAATATTACTGGCACTAAAAATTGCAACCAAAAGCAATCGTAAATGGGTAATATGCTCCGACAGCCTTTCAACGTTACTGGCAATTAAAAATATTAAGAATAACGCTTCCATTATCACTGACATACGTAACACACTCATCAAAAACGCTAACAAATCCAAAATTATGTGGGTATCTAGACACGTAGGAATAACCGGGAACGAAGTAGCGGACACTGTTGCAAAAATGGCCTGTGTAGCACCCACATATCTTTACAACGTCTACAGCAAAATAGATTTGCACAAATTTATCGTTGCTAAACTACAGACAAAACTTTTAGATGACTGGCACCTATATCACCATCACTACAAAAAAATTAACGAAGAATATAATTCACCTCTGTATCCCTCTTCAATAAACAAAACTTCAACTACAAATTTCGTCAGACTTAGGCTCGGTCACAAGGCAATAACCCATCAACATCTTTTAAAAAAGGAACCACCATCAACATGCCCCAAATGCAATCGTATCTTAGATATAGACCATATTCTGGGTAAATGTTTCCTCTCTTCGGACTATGCAAAACTTATTCTCAAAGACGACTAAAAAAACCGAACACCTTACCTTTAATTAACAAAGTAGTTAAAAACCTTAATTTAATTTTATAACATTTTACTGATGAGCCGAAAGCCTCTGCAGCCTGTGCTCCTTAATATGTTAGTATGTAAGTATTTTACTATGTGCGAATAAATAATAATAACATACGATTACTGCAAAGGACCAAATGAGTCGAAGTTTTAGAAATATAATTTTGATATCCCATAAAATTTTATTGTCGTTCACATGCTAAACAACAACAACAAATTCAACTCAAAATTTATTGCAAAGACAGGGATGGCATAAAATAATACATTTTTTTATTATTTTTAATTACACATATACAATATTGCAAACATGATTTAAAGTTAATTTAATATTTCTTGTTTTGTTTCCTTGTTAAAATTATATACATACATCAATATGACACTCACAATAGTATCTTATTATTCACAATATCAATAAGCATTTAAATATGTTGTCCTTTAGTTCTTAAACAACACATAAATTACGTTAAAGAAAATAAATATTCTGTCTAAAAAGTTTTGTATAAAAAACGACATAAAATTTATTTTTCTTGTTTAATTCAAAATCCTCACATATGAAGATTATGAAATACAAATCAATTGCAGTGATTTTATACAAAAGTAGATACTTAAATATAATTCGTTCTTTTAAAAAAGCGCAATTCAATTATGCAGTCAATTAAATGGTTTTGGTTTTGTTTTCTACCCAATAACCGCCACAATTTCCGCACGGTAGAATAGAAATCAAAAGACGCAGTTTATAAAAATTCTTTGTCTCGTCACAACCGAAATATTCACAGGAATTAAAATATTACAAAGTACAGGAATGCATCCTGCAATTTAAGGAAAAATTGAAACAAACAAAGTAGTAGTAATAATCTATAATAAAAGGACGGACATACTACAACAAAAGATGTATTGGATAGCTTGTTGTGCAATATTATCTTAAACTGATTTTGATTCGGTTAAAATGGCTCGTTGAACAAACCAAAGATGCGATAAGAAAGGCTTACATCTGCTCAGTCTTTTTAAAATGTATTTTTAACAAAGAAGTAATATTCATTCTGAAGGGTATCCAAGTATGACAAATACTTTTATTTTTTGTAAGTAAAGCTGAGATGAAGAATAATACATTTTTATTCAGGTTATATGAATTAACACGAATTTTTAAAGGAAAGAAATCATAAGCCAGCATATGGCTGTGGAAAGTCATAGAAATACAATTAAACATTTTTCCATCAAACAGGAAATGTGTACAACTGCAAGGAATGTAACGTTAATGAAAATTCACTCAAACTATAAATATTGAAGGGATGTCACAAGTCTGACCAGCAGAACCCTAAAACCCAGTTGTGTTTACTGAAAGTAAAAGTCAGTAGAAAATGATTCAATTATTTTTTAGATGAAACCAAAGAAACTTAAATGCCTGAGAAGACCCCTTGAAATTGAATACTTTTAGCCGTGTATTGTGCTAACAAACTAGATAGGGAACCAAATATTGAACAAATTTTAAAATAAACGTAGACTATTTAAATTACGTGCAACAAAATACCAATAAGAAACACAAATGGTCAAAGCATAAATACGTTTAAACCCTAAATTTGCATGTAAGCATATCAAAGATTCTTACTTTTGGTAGCTACCTATAAATAACATTCACATTTCATTTTTTGTTACTGATTCTTTTTTTCACTGATATCAATATAAACATAAATATCACGTTAAATATGTACCACATTTATTTCATTTTTTTTACGTTTTGCTTTGAAGTTATTTATTTTTATTCACGTTTTAATTCTATATGTAATATATGTATATTCAAAGTTATGGACATACACATTGTTTTGTCCACTTATTTTCTGCTTGCTATTCTTTTTTCGTTAATACTACTAATTATGGAATTACATTCTTTCGATCTCTTCAACTCTTAACTAAACGTTGAGATTTTTTTTCTTCACGCATATTGAAATCTTAGTTTTAATTTTTGTTTTTTCTGTTAATAAAAAAATAAAAAATATATATATGTTTCTGTTTTATTTAATTGTTTAGTTCAGTTTTCAATTTTTCCTTATTCTTTTACTTAATCGTAAATATTTCTTTTTAGATTAACATCTTTTTAATAAAAAGTTTTAATAGCTACTTTTGTAAAAACATATACACACATATATATAAATATTTTTTTTTGCTTTTTCACGATGGTCTCCTATACATTTTCCGCTTTAAAAAACCTACTTCAATTAGCAATAATTTAATTTTATAATCAATATGTAAGCAGTACTTGTTTTTTCTCTTTTTAACACAACTGTTTATTTGCTTAAAATGTGAAATTCGCATTAGTATATCAATATGAGTTAAATAAACGAGTACCAAATTCTATGGAATATGTTTGCATTAAAATATAAGTTAATATAGCACATACATGCAAACTTTACTTGCAAATTCAGACTCTGTATTACTGCTGATTAAATATAAGTAGTTTTTATCTAATATTGGAAACTTTCATTGAATCAAACTTATACCGTATTTAATTTATAATGTATGACTTCTTTAAACATAATAATAGCATTTTGTTTGGAATAATTGTTTTGCCAATCTTAGCTTTAACAGCATTCGGAAAAGAAATTTGATCTGAAAGTACCTTGCCGATTTGGAGTCAATAATGCTAAGCTTTGATTTGTAATTCGATGAATGGTCAATTAAGACTGCATCAGTTGCATTGCAATTCTGGGTTGCATAGGTCAT
This sequence comes from Eristalinus aeneus, assembly GCA_955652365.1. Classification (NCBI taxonomy): domain Eukaryota; kingdom Metazoa; phylum Arthropoda; class Insecta; order Diptera; family Syrphidae; genus Eristalinus; species Eristalinus aeneus. Next base: position 18,504,514 of record OY019132.1, on the reverse strand, counting down.
ACTATTTAATCAGCTATTACATTTCCTTGAATACCTACATACAAAATTTAAATTTTATTCTTCTAATAAATTTATTCAAAGACTCCTGAATTTAAGTTGACAATGAAGACGGAGTAATTTGAGTAATTTGTAGTTTGTTGTTCAATATACATGAACTTCCTTAAAAAAAAAAAAAAAAAACATTTTCAAATATAAAAGATCTACGAAAAATGATCTCGAAATATACCCACACAAATGAAAACTTTCGCAAAAGCGTAGCAAAGCCTATTTACAAATACTGTACGTATTTGATGCTAAGTTTGAGTTATAACGTAATATATAATTAAGGTAAGGAGAAAGATCCTTTGATATACTAATGCAAATCTTTTGCATTTATGGTATCATGGTAATTTCACACTTTCCAAAACAAATTTAAAACAGTTTAGGGAGGTCAAAAAGCTTACACAACGACGTCTTTTGTTTTCTTCCTATATACATACAACATTCTATGACCATTAATTGAAAGAAAAAGAAAGTACAGTTTTACAATTTTACTCCACTTAATTAAGCATATTTTCCTTGCTTAATGGTAATTTTTAATAAGTTTTGTAATATCAATTAACCGATTGGAATGAATGTAAATTTGAGAGGAATAAGTCGTTTTTTTTTGTATTATTACTAAGATTTTAATTATTTTTCCTAGTTCATACTTATTTGACCATTTCTATCTAAGCAAAGCATTGAATGTGTTTTTTATTTATTTTGCTGTTTTATTCAACGTCTATTCACGATAGTAAGTTTTGAAGCTTAAAATTGATTTCCTTAATTCCTTTGGAATTATTTATTGGAAGCTAATTAACAGTTACCATTATTTTTAATTAATTCGTTTGGTAATCGAACACCTTTCTTAGCGTTTTTTTTAAATCTGCATTTATGGTAAGTTTTATGTTTGTAATTCGTATTAAATAAGGACAAAAATGTGAATAACATGGTTATCAAAAATATATTGTATGTATTTATCACAAAATAATAAAAAGGAAATCAGTTTCCAAGAAAAAAATATAGAAACAAATAATTTACAATAAACTCAGCCTCATATACTAGTAAAAATTAAAAACAACAAAAAGAGTAAACAATAGCGTAGTCCTAATAGTGTTAATTCAAACAAAATAAATTTACAAATTCAATACATTAAGCCGTACACATGGTTGTTTATGTTGCAAAGTATATATTCACACTGTATTTTTAATTTGTTTTCATGGAAATTTTTTGTGAATATTTATATGATTTGGTTAGTTTTTGTAGTGAATCACAAAATTTTGTGAATAATATGAGAAACATATATTTATATTTATATATTGAAAAAATTTGTTTGTTATTTACAGAGCTTCACGACTGGAGAATATCAGTTAGTTGGACTTTTATTATAATTTTCTTTTTATGTAAAATTTTACTGTTTACCTTTATTTATATTTCTTTTAATTTTTGTGCGTCTTACTTAATGTCTTACTTTTTTTTGACAATGAAATAATACCAAAGTAATTTGAAATTAACAAAATAATAATTAAACCATTACAAATGCCTCTTTGCCACAGAACAAATAAGGAAATTGGTCAATCATTGTTTGAACAATATCCTCAAGATAAGGACGCAGCTGCTCAAAATGTCCCATGTCCGTAAACTCGATCGGTATTAGTGTTGGCCACCAGCAAATTGCTAAGTTTTTGCTATCCATACTATTGAGTTTTGAATTTTCAGATACGCTGCAAGACACAAATGAAGAATATTAAGACATTTACTGGGACTGCATCTGGTGCGTTCGGTGAATCGAGGCATTAACATATCACACCACCAAAATGAAATGTTATACAATGTTAGAGAAAATTTAAATATCGCTTGGGTTGCTTTATATATGATTTTAAGACTTCTTACAAGGAAAATGGATTATAATAATTTCTCTTAAATTTAAAAAAATTAAGAACATTTGTTGCAAAAAAACATATAAATTTAAATTTAAATTTTAAAACTAAAGTCGATTTCTTACCGAACAAAATGTTGAAATATAAACTTCAATATAGCAAAGTTTACAACTGGTAACTTGTTAAGAAGGTTCCTTAGCGATATTAAACGACAGCTGCGGTCGGTTTTCACTTCCATGCTTAATTTAGCGGATGACATGTTGCGAGATCCTGAATAATCATAAAATGTAAAGCATAAGGTCAGATAGGAAGAAACAAAGTCGTTAGGTAATGAACTCGAAAAAAAAATTTTATGGACAAACTAAAATTATAGCCTATGTAGTAGCAATATAATAAAATTACATGAAATATACTGATATTGAACCTTTACAGCAGGGAAAAATGCAGAGCGTGTAAATAATTGCAGTAGGAAAAATGAGCATTGTAGAGATCTAATTTCGATGAGCGGGGAATAGGAGATTATGAATCCAACTTAAATTCAGGCATAGGTAGTTAAAACTTACCAACAGGTTCCGTTTCACACTTTACATTGGGCGTACCTATTTTGAAATAAAATTTGCCTATGACTTTTCCACATAATGTAGTATAATATAATTAAAACGTTTACTCGTTTGTTACCTCAAATGATGTTATCAAATCAAAAAATAATTACGTCTCACCGAAAATTAAAATAAAGGGAAATAACAGAGATCTAGAAAACAAGCTCGGCCAATCTATATGTCAGATTTTTCTGCGATTGAAGTTCTGCACTCCTTTAAAACTACAAGTTTTAATGTGTTGATTCCAATTGTAAGAAAAAAAACACAAACTTTACTAGAAGTAGAATATTGCATTGTATATATAACTTTCTGAGCTGTATCAATCAATTTTGAAATTCGAAATGTGCACTACTATTGTAGAAAGGTAATTACATCCAAAAGCAACAATAGTGAACGAAAAATCCTTGCAAGGTAATGATGTTAACAAAAATCGAAGAAAAAAAAAACAAAATATATATTTATTCACAAGGAGCAAGAGTAATACAAATGCTCACATTCGTTAGCAATAACAAGTGTGCATCGCCATCTATTTACGACAACAACATTGTTTTTGACTCTTCGAAAATGTTCATATTCATCTTAAAAAAATCAACATTATATGCGAGAAGTATTGATTATCTTTTTTTATTTGAGGAAAAGTGCAACTGAAGCCCAGTGAATGTGTGCTCTCCTCAGAACAATAAATTGTGCAGAGAGTGGTTTCGACCCTTCAATCGATGCCAGAGAGGACATATTTTTTTAGAGTTGGTAGTTACCAGATAGATGTGCAAAAGTGGCCGCTTCCACCAAACAATACTTACGTAGAGTAATTTATTTACATGTTTTCAATAAAAAAAAGTATAATCAATACTATATTTTGTGGATAAAAACTGTCAAGGACATAGAGGAAGTTCTGTAAACTTTGTTACAGATAGTTAGTTGAAAGAGTAACGGATGAAATAGTTTAAGTTTAGAAAATAATAATAACAGATGTAAATAACTTCTTAGCCAACAAAAAATTTAACACCATTACGAACACATTCTGTAAAATTTTTCACTAGTCTGTTGCAAGACCACGTTTTGTGTATCTACGGTAAAGCATCTTAATTAACTATCAGTAGTGTTAAGGCCTTACGCCAATAAGCTACCTGTCGTAGGACAGGTCTACTGCTGGAGAATAGCTGATAAAGCGATAGCAAAACTCTTCTGTCCGTGGGTTAAATGATAGACCTGGTATACAAGTTTCTGGACAATGATTTTCGGTTTTGCATGTGGAATATGAAGTCCCTTAACAGACCACGTGCCGCCGAGGAACTTGCAGAGGTCCTAAACTCCTACGAAACAAACATCTTCGCCATCCAGGATGTGGGATGGGATGGTAACGGCAAAAAAATACGATGAAAAACTGCGACATCTACTACGGCGATTGCTACAGAGAAAGCGTTACTCATTCGGATAGGGATTTGTTGTTCGAGGTAGACTTAGGTAAAGTGTCTTAAGCTACGACCCCGTCAGCGAAAACCTCATGACAATCTGCATCCAGACAAAATTCTAGAATATAAGCCTTATTCGCACTAACGCCAGAGGAGGGATGAAAACATCAAGGATAACTTATATGATCTTCGAGAAAGAACAGACGCTCGATGTCCCAGCTACGACACCATGATCGTTCTATGAAATTTCAACACTCAGCTGGGAGTCATAGAGAAACACAGCCTGCACGACAAAACATCAGGGGGGCGATGTGGCTAGCACACGGTTTCCACACCTAGACACTAACAAAGGAACCTGGGGATCCACGGATCAATCTACCGTCAATCAGATTGATCACGTTGCGACCGACACTCCCCCAATATTATCGATGTCCGAACTTTCTGAGGTGCCAATATCGACTCGACTTTATTGTGGCCAAGGTAAGTACCCAGTCGAGTCGAAGCGGACCAATAAGGTTTGGAGTCGGAAAGCTACAATCGCAACTGATCTCTGGGAACATTGTTAACCGAGTCTTCCTAAAACTCGCTCAGAGTTCGACGCTGCCTGCTCTAACTATAGAAGAAGACTGCAAACGATGTCAAGTTAAGAAGCCAACAATGTTACCACAGATGTGCTGGAATTAACGTCACAACCCCAAGTTTGACGAAGAGTGCAGGCAAGCATATGCAGCCAAACAAGAAACCTGTAAGGCCAACAGAGAACAAGGAAAGAAAACCGGCTTCTCAGAAGAAAAAAAAAGAGCATTAAAAGCGAGCGAGCGATTAAATTGATGGAAAGGTAAAATAGCAGGAATGAAGTCCAAACGTTTTACCTAAAGATAAAACACCTACTTGATGGATATAAAGTTCGGACCGAAACCTGTCGTGACTAAAATAAACAATTAGTAGTAGAGTTGCAATCGGTGCTGAGAATCTGGAAGGATCAATTCTGCAGACTGGCGGTGACAACCCAAATCCCAGGTAGGCGGAATGCTGTCTAGAGAAGCAATTGTCGCCGGAGTTCACCGCGATAGATTGTGCGACACTCAAAACCTATTCTTTGTTTTCAAGGCCGCTTACGGCAGCGTGCAACGTTTCCATATGGCGCACATATGTGGAGAAACACGTCAACTCACTTGGAGTCTCACTCACTGAATAGGTTTTTTAGGCGAAGACAAAAACAAATATTAATCATCGAAAATAACTTTATTTTTTTTTCAAAATATTCCCCATTAATTGTCGAAGCCCCCCAATTGTCGAAGCACTTTTCCCACTCTGATTGAGGTATCTCCAAACCATGCATTCTGAACGCATTAACCGCTTTTTCAGGTGTCGAAAAACGATAACCTCTCGTTTTATTTTTTACGTACGGGAATAAAAAGTAGTCATTCGGTGCCAAGTCAGAACTATACGGCGGATGACTCATCAAATTGATGTTTGAGTGCTCAAAAATGAAGTTTTTTGAGCCGATGTGGTGAAGAGTGATCCGAAACACCCATGTTTACTTTCGGGCTCGTACACGTAAATCCACCATTTATCTCCTGTCAAGATATCATATACGTGTTTCGAAACACCGCGATCATATTTTTGTAGCATTTCTTTCGACCAATCGACACGAGCCTTTTTTGGAGCGATTGACAAATTGTGAATCCAACGCGAACAAATTTTTTTGACGGTCAAATGTTCATGTAATATTGAATGTATGCTGGTCCTACTAATGCCTAAGGTTGTTTCAATCTCACGATAGGTTACATGACGATCTTGCAATATCAGTTGGCGCACAACATCAAAGGTTTCCGGAACAACAACTGATTTTGGACGACCTTCACGAAATTCGTCTTGGAGTGAACTACGACCTCGGTTGAATTCACCATACCATCGATAAACACTGGTCCTTGATGGAGCTTTGCCAAAAAATTGAATTAAGTTCATCGATGCACTGTTGTTAAGTTATTCCACGTCGGAAGTTGTAAACAAATAATCGCACGAAAATGTTTACGATTTAATTCCATTTTTTGGACGAGATGAATCTTTTAACTTACTGTAAACAACACAAATAGTGAGTACGTACTCTTCAAAAATGTCAAAATTTACGATAGAACTTGCAGTTGCCAGATTGCAACACTAGGGTTGCCCAATCCAGAAATATAAAAGGTAACCTTCGTAAGATTAATGACAGTTTTACATGCTTTAGCTTAACTGAATACTTATCATCCACTTCTGCAAGAATAAGTGAAGTTTTAGATTCTACACTTGTGGAAATGTGACCGACAGTGACACGAGACGAGGTAGTGTAGACACTTCGCACAAAGCACTTCCAAGCAAATGATCGCCTGTTTTTTCGGAAAAACTGGACATGTCGTAACCGTACCTCTAGAACAACGCAGAACAATCAATTCTGAGTGGTTCACAACCATTTGTTTGCCAGCTGTCTTCCAAGAAATCAGAAAAACTAACAAACGGATCACTCTTCACCACGACAATGCGAGCTCTCACACATCGGCTCAAACAGCTGCATTTTTGAGCACTCAAACCATCGATTTGATGAGCCATCCGCCGTATAGTTTTGACTTGGTACCGAATGACTTCTTTTTATTCCCGTACGTAAAAAATAAAATGAGAGCTCAACGTTTTTCGACACCTGAAGAAGCGGTTGATGCGTCCAGAATGCATGTTTTGGAGATAGTGTGCATAGATGCAAAGGTGTATAGATCTTAATGGGGAATATTTTGAAAAACAATAAAGCTGCCCGGTTCACAAGAAAGAAGACCCCTTTGATTGCGCCAGTAATCGAGGGATACAAGATTTTCTCTGTCGTATTGTGTGAGCGTCTGAAACCCTTTATCCACAACCTGATCAATCAATGTGGCTTCAGGCCAGGGAATTCCATGATAGACCAGGTCTTCACTTTACGGCAGATCCTGGAAGCGTCAAGAAGTCGACACTCACCACGTCGAGGTGAGCCCGTCGGCCATGTAGAGTGCATTATGCTTAGGACCGTCAAAGATGGAGGAACTGAAAAATCAGACCCCCCAAAAAGTACATAACGGTAAAAGATGCAATTAATTTTCGTTTGTAAAGTTCTCCCGGTGGAACACTTCAAATTTGTCACGGCACCACCTCTAACAAGCTGCTGACATCACTCAAAGAGTATTAGTTTTTCTTAAACTTCGCCTTTCGGAGTCGGTAAAAAACTGTAGGTTCCTTCTACTCGTGAGGGAACAATAGCGCGCACAACACGAGTAGTTGTTGAGAAAGCTAGGCTCTGGACCCGCTTTGGACTGTCGCGTCATCCAATTATTATTGCTATTATTATTACTAAAGTTCCTCGACCATCCTATTTTATACAGACTCGGAAAGTAACTATCTAAATTTTTATCAGTTATTTCAATTGAGTTTGTTCATATAAAATTTTTTTATGTTTTTGACAAAGACTTACGATAAATGCATTATGTTTTTCTTAAATTGTGCTAATACTCAGCAAAGTAACGGACAAAATGTAACGTTTCACTAGTCAAAACAATTCCTAGCAATTCCTGCCTAGCATGCTTATCAACTAACTTTTTGTGATCTGCTGGCGCGTTCTTTTCTCTCTGGAGTAAAAGGGACCTACAGCTTTTGGCGACTCCAACCGGCAAAGTTTGATAAGATTTTTCATAGTCAATTATTTTTTTTTTTTATTTTTTATAATTGACGCGTGCAAAAGGGGTTGCGAGTACCCTTAAGTGACCGGATCAAGTCACAGCACGGGCCGAAGGTATAGAGGAAGAGAGGGAGAGGAGATACTGATGCACATTGGTTTTAAATGCATGTGGATTGTAATGAGGAGGAAAAATCGAGCTGGGAAGAGCATTCCAGATTCGTGTAGTGCGGCTAAAGAACGAGTCTCTGAATTTGACTGTACGTCCGAAAGAGGGCTTGAGGGTGAATTGATGGGCATTGCTAGCGAGGCGTGTATTGCGGGTGAATTCTTAAAGGGGAGGAATGCAACTGGCTAATTCGTCTGAGCATTTCTTGTTGAAATAGCGGTAAAAAAGTGACAACGACGCGACATTACGTCGGTGTTCTAACGAGTCAATCGACTTCGCAATATTACTGTCACCTATAAGTTTTATCGCTCGCTTTTGAATTCTATCCAGCAGGTGCAGGGAGGTCTTAGAAGCACCTGACCAGATAGGAGCGTTATACTCAAGTTTTGGGCGTATGTATGCCTTGTATATTGTAGCCAGATCAGAGGGGGTGAAGTACTTCTTGCATCGTTTAAGGAAACCTAGACATTTCGCAGCATTTTTGGCGACCTCAAATATGTGATCGTTCCAACTAATTGTTGGGTTGATACACATACCGAGGATGGAAAGTCTTTCGGTTTCAACAACGCAAATGCCGTTCATGGATAACGGCTGATTATTTTGTGATCGCTTTAACTACAGTAGACAGCACTGTGTTTTGGAAGCATTAAATTCCACTCTATTCTTATTTCCCCAATCGATTATGCTGTCAAGGTCGGAATTTAATGTGCTTAACATACGCTGCCGTTCCGAGTCTAAGGCCGAAGTGGAGGGACGTGAGCCAAGGAACGAATATGAAAAGCTGAGGGTACTGTCATCAGCGAAGGAATGAATAGGATTAGAAATAGCAGACAAGAGATCATTTATAAAAATGAGAAAGAGTGTCGGAGACAAAACAGAGCCCTGGGGAACACCAGCATTAATATAGTGGATATCAGACTTGAATCCATCCAAAACGACTTGTATTGAACGATTCGAAAGGTAATTTCTAATCCATTGAAGAAGAGACTCATCGATCCCAAAAGCACGCATTTTCGACAAAAGAGCCTGATGCCAGACCCTGTCAAATGCCTTTGAAATATCAAGCGCAACAATCTTGCTTTCTCCTAAATTGTGCAAAGATTGGTTCCACTTTTCAGTGAGATATGCCATCAGATCACCAGTGGAACGGTTGCTTCGGAAGCCGTACTGCCGGTCATTAAGAAGCTTCCGGGACTCAAGATATTTCATAAGCTGACGGTTTATCAGCGTTTCCATGACCTTGGAGAGAAGGGACGTTAGTGCTATGGGTCGGTAGGAGGTGGGTGACGAACATTCGCCCTTTTTAGGGACGGGCTGGACAAATGCAGTTTTCCACTTACTCGGAAAGAGCCCTGAAGAGTAGGACAGATGGAAAAGCTTACGCAGTGGTTTTGCCAGCGTAGAAGAACACCTCTTCAGAAGAACAGGGGGTATACCATCCGGGCCAGCGGATTTGTGTATGTTTAGATCTTTAAGTACTCTTGCTACTGTACGAGTGCGAAAATGGATTTGCCCCATGGAGAAATTTACGCTCTCAAGTACAGGTGGGGACAAAGTGTTATCTGGCAGCGTTGAGCTAGCTGCAAAGTGTGCAGCAAGCAGATTAGCTTTGTCCATAGAGCTGACAGCTGGAATGTCATTGCAAATGAGCGTTAGGATCGAAGACGAGGCTGAATTCCTTATGTTTTTTACGAAAGACCAAAAGCTTCTGCTACCCTTGGGGCATTGTAGAACTTTTTGCCTAAACTTTTGGTCAAAGGAGAATTTAACACGTCTTATTAATGCAGTACATTCATTTCGGATCCGTTTGAACTTTTTCCGGGCTTCCTCAGAAGGGTTGGCTTTATAATCCCGGAAACTCAACTCTCTCATCCTGATAGCCTCTTTGCAGCTCAAGTCAAACCACGCGTTTGCCTTAGGCTTGATGCTCTTCACTCTGTGAGGAATGAAGGACCTCATGCCCAGCGAAATAATGTTTGTGATCGCATCAGTAGCGGCATCCACGTCACTATCGAGGAAGCATAGTGACCAGTTAAAATTCCTAAAGAAGTTGTTAAGTCCGCTCCAGTTGGCTTTCTCGTAGAGCCATACTGTTCTTTTCGGAATTTGTTCTCTAACTGTGTGGGAGGAGTACGAGAATTTGGCTGACACGACACAGTGGTCGGACGAGCCTAGAGGCGACAATATATCAATTGAACATTTTTCCGGATGAGAGGTGAGAAACAGATCCAAGGTGTTGGCGGTATGATCTGCAATGTCAGGTATTCGTGTTGGCTCATTCACAAGCTGGGTTAAATTATTTACCTCAGCGAAGATTTCAACATACCTTCCTTCGGGTGTTGTCTGGCCTGAATGTCGAAGCCAAGTAGAATTGTGTACATTGAAATCGCCCGCAAAAGCGATTTCAGTGCGAGGGTACAGGGATACAATTCTTGAGATAGAGTCAGACAGCGCATCAAACTCATTATATGTTGAGTTGCTGTCCAGGTTTGGACTTCTATAAATAAAGCAGTAGTGGATTAAATGCTTACGGACAAAGAGTTTTAACCACAGAAAATTAAATTCCGGATTGGAACAGTGGCCATATTGTGGTTGAATTTGGTAAGCAACATCACTACGCACATAAATGGCGAGACCGCGGTGTAAAAAGAATAAGGGCACCAAGCTATATCCAGGCAGGTTCAAATCCGATAAATCGGTATTCTCACCCACCTGTGTTTCGCTCAGCGCCAAGACAGCTGGTTTGTGACGAGAGAGGTGGACGTACACGGCAAAGAGATTAGTTCTCAGTCCGCAAATGTTGCTCACGTCAACACGAAATTGCCCCCTCATGTCAGTCGTAGGCATTTGAAAACCAACTCCGACAATGCAGTTGGTGAAAGTAAGCAGAGTTCAGAAGTGTAAATTCTGCGATTAGCTTCACAAAACAAATCAACGTAGGTGTTATGCCCGTACATTGACTTGAATTGGTCCACTAACAAAAATTCACACTTCCGAATCCGCTATGTCAGATGTTAGGCAGACTCGGACATCGCCCCAGCCCGTCTGGTAAATCAAACGGGAGTTGCGACCGAGAATGCCCAACAGTGGCTTGTGAAGGAGTGGGAGAGGGGGGAGCGGGCCGCGTGCGCTCTACCGAATCACTTCACTGCACTACACTGCACTTTTTTTTTTGTAAGAATTTATTTATTTATTTTTTTATTTTTTCCACTCGCGGAGGTGTTGGGCGGACCGCGTTAAATGTTCTTAAGAACGACGCGAGGAATTCTTTTTTTTTGTTATTTATTAAGTGCATGCAGCGACGACACGTCTGCATGCGTCGGAGGATGACACGGCACTCTTTGAGTGTTGTTAGCAGTTCGAAAAATGTGTGCAAGGTGATCAGCGAACCTAGAAAATTCAGCGTGTGTGTCACACTACCCACACGCCACAATAATATCAGTTTTAGAATCTTCAGTTATCTGACTTTAGTTAGTTTAGCTGGCAACCGTAAAAAGTATATACCAAAGAAAGTGTAAACAATAATAAATTGTAAGACATAATAAATTTTTAAACATGGTGCAATGAGAAATGATATCAATTACTTAACAAGAACAACGGTGTAATAGTGATACATACGAAATTTTGAATCTGATATCTTGCTTTTATGTGTAAAATAGAAGTTATTTTAAGGGCGGTATAATATATAATTTTAATACCAACGTACTGTGCTCGGCATTATTTCGGGGCTCATAGTTAAAAGCTTATTCCAAATATAAATATTAGAAAAAAAAACACTTAAGATAACGTGGCATTCAAGTGATAACTTCTTATTGTGAATTAATTCAAAGGACAATTGGTCACTTAGTAGAAAAAGGGTTTTTTTTCCTTCAAAGCATTTTGTTAATAACTTAATGGTCTATGTTAGTATGTGGCAACCATAATTGGGCAATCATAAAGGCATATGAGAATAAATTAATACATAAAATAAATTCTGTATTCCCATCGAGGAGAAGAAAATTAAATAAAGAGAGTAACTATGATCTGACCTTTTATGATTTTGCTAAAAGGATTCGGTTATTTGTTTTAGTTTAAAAAATTTCAAGGTCCTTTTTTTTTTTTTTTGAATAACCAGGTTATATAAATAAATTTAAGATTATGTAACTTGCCTGCGATTTCTTCTAACTCCGCCATAACTTCTTTGTCGAAAAGAGGTGGGAAGCGTTTTGAAAAGAAGTCTTTCAATGCTGTAGCTACAGCGTTAACTGGTATATCCAAGGATTCGATTTCAACATTTGAATCTATAAAAAAAATGTGTCATCTCCCGCCAATTTCATAAATATGTGCGTGTCATCTACCTTCCTCAAATTTTTGAAAAAGTAAATCAACATGAGCGCGATTACCCGGAACACGATAAATTCCTTCAGAATCCAACCCTTCTTGTTCAATAAATTGAATGCATTTATGCAAAAATATTGGAATATTATTTTTATCGGATTGCATAAATTCTGGCAGAGAAGACAATGCCGACTCAAGACTCTCGCAGGTACCAGAGGATGCCTTGCTATTTTGTTTTGATTTTCGTTTCATTTTCTTCTCTTGTTCTTTTTCTTTATCTTGTAATTTCCGTAGTTTTGCTTGCTCCTCTTTAAGCCGACGCTTTTCCATCTTTTCTTCCTCCTTCCAATTCTTTTGCTTTATTTTTAAGTCAAGAAATTTTTCCCGCTCATTTTCACCCGCAAGTTTTGATACCATTCCAAACTATTTTAAAATAAGAAACAAATATGTCTTATTATGTCCTTCTGCATTTTATTTTATTTTACTCACAATTGGCGAGTTGTTGTCCCTTGGAGAAGAAACGTCTACACTAGACTCTTCCTCTTGTACATCAGGGTGCATTAATTTGACTGTCAAAAAAGGATTACACAATATTTCGTAAAATATAACTTTGTTGACAAAATAAATCACCTTTTTCTAAAGTTTTCATTTTCTGGTAATGTAGTGGAATTTCTGGAGGACTAACGAATGTTGCAAACGGTGGCACTTTTGGGGGTTGTACAGGTATGGCCACACGCTTTTTTCTTGTCCTTTTATGGGTCTGCGGTTTCCGATTCATTTTGTAGTAACCGTCGTATCCTCGTGCCTTACGCTCTGAGGAACTGGAGTCACTGTCCGACTCGGAATACTCTAGATAAAAAAAATATATAAGTATATGTTCACTCTTTACAAAGATTAATTAACATGTGTTTAATGCTAGTTTGCTTGCAAACGTTCAAATCTACATCTTGCTTTATGGTATACAGTATTAAAAGTAATACATATTACTTAAACAGGGGAAGGTTTTGTTATACACACACCTTCACCAAATGTGGGTAAAATCAAATTTCGGTGTTTTTAGGACAATTTTCATAAAATAATACTAAATGGAATCAGTATTACATTTTTCTTGTATTATGCAACCAACAAACCCATCTACACGCTAAGTACTACGTCTTAATATGTACAGGTTTAAAAATGTTTAAAAGTATCTATCGAACCACTTTCGAGCAAAACTATTTTATTATATTTATTAAGTGCAAATTTAAAATGTTGTTGGTAATATTCTTGCTTGCGATAACTTTTTCATAACCGTAACGCTATTAAAAATGAATTTACTTTGTTCTTTATCCCGACGGTGTCTAGATTTGCTTGATTTGCTTGATGTCAAATCATGTGGCAAGTTGTACATTTGATCATTGTTACCTTCATCCCCGTATACGTCTTTAATTTGTGCGTATTCGGCCATCTCATCGGAATCATCTTCAGGAGCCGCCAGGGGAGCATGATCAAATATTGACGATTTATTATTTAAAGTTAAAACGTTTTTCTTATCACCTTCTGCTAGATTTGTGTCACTGCTAACGTTCATCCGGGCCACTGCATCACTCACTAATTGGAAGTTCTTCAAATTTAATTTTCCGGGTTGCTGGTAGTTTTTGAACAAAAGAAAACAATAAAAATGTGTTAAAATTATACAATGTATATTTATAGAATATGCTGCCACATTACATAAAAAAATATATTTTCGTATATCTGTATGTCATATAAACAAGTCTTTGTTTTTGAGTAGACGACTTAATAAGCAGAACGCCGTAGCTTCGATATTTATATCCAGTATTATATCCACTATAACTTAAAATTACGTTTAGTTTTCGTGTGTGAAATTGTATACCCATTTTTCGTTTCACGCCGTGATCGAGTTACACAACTTCGTTTTAGCACAATTTTAATTCCCAACTGTTAACATTCAATTTTTCGCATAAAAGAAAAGAAAATCCATGAAAAATTTAATAAATATTTTGTTCTTCAAACCTTTTTTTATTTTACACAATTGTAATAAACATTGTTAGACTTGTCTTTTGGCTTCTTCATTCGATTTACATCGTTTTATGTCAAGTGGATATTCAATACAATAAATAGATTCTTTGTTTAATATTAATAATACATTTTTTACATACGTGTAAAACTAGATTGGCTGAGCCCAATCCGAAACGAATATCGAAACAAATGGAATTCTTAAGAAAACGTTATATCGAACGTAACATGGATCAGGACAATAGAACCATTTTCATTACATTTCAGAGCTTGTTATATACACACATAACAATTCTTTATTTGATTTTTTTTAGATACAATTCGTTTTAAATTACTTATATATGCGCCAAGTTTTACTTCAAGTTTTATTCACATTTGGAATATGCCCCCTTTTAACAACACACACAAGCCTCAGTGTGTACAATCCTTTACCAACTGCATACTTAAGTCAAGATGCAAAATAATTATCAATGTTTAAGAAAGCTTAACTAAAGATGGCCGCTGTGGCGTAGTGAATAGAGTGTGATACTCACGCCGAAAATTCACGTATGATTCCCGACAGAACACATCGAATATTTCACGGCACAACTTCTTTCGTGTTGCTGACAGCACTCAGTCTATATTAAAAAAAAAAAGCTTTTAAAACTTGCCGTTCGGAGTCGGCAAAAAGTGTAGGTCCCTTCTACTCGTGAGAGAACAGTCAACACCAGGACAACAAGTGCAGTTGATGAGCAAGCTAGGCCCTGGTCCCCCTGTAGACTGCTGCGCCACTCAGTTATTAATTATTATCATTAAAAATATTCCAAAATGAACAATGCAAGAAACAAGAAAATAATGGGAAGCATGAATATTATCAGAAACTAATTTAATTTGTGGCCACCGTGACGTAGTGGATAGATTGCCACGCTCACACGCCGAAGGGTCTAGGTTTGATTCTCGGCTGAACACCTTCAATGTTTCGAGCAACTTACAACACTCAAAGAGTAATAACTATCAATGAAAGCTTCTCAAACTTCGCCGTTCGGAGTTGGCAAAAAACTGTAGGTCCCTTCTACTCGTGAGAGAACAGTCAACACCAGGACAACACGAGTAGTTGATAAGCAAGCTAGGCCCTGGCCCCCCGTGGACTGTCGCGCCAACAATTATTATTATTAATTTAATTTTTAATGGCGCAGTTGCTATAAGTGAGAACATATTTTACTCAACGATGTTCATATAGAAAAATATTTCCAAAGAAAAACAATTAAACTTCCGTCAAAATAGAAGTATTGCCAAACTACATTATACATTTATAATACAACTTGTGTAATTTATTCACTAACACGTACCTTCAAGGTTTGACTGGGTCCCTTTGGTCGAATTTTGTTAGCAAAACTGGTTTCGTTTTGTCGTCTTCCGGTCGTGAATGCATGATGATTGGCTCCGCTAAAGTTGTTCCAAATCATATTTCGTCTAACACTTCCTCGAGCATCATGTTTATCAGCATCTCTATTGATGAAAAGTGCATCATCAAGCCATCCTATTAAACAAATAGACATAGCCGGATTAAGTAAATTCTTTGTGAAACAACACGTTCCATTTTGGAGTAAACTAATTTTGTGAAAATGATGAATCGATCAGGAAGTATACGCAAATAAACAAAACAAAAATGCGAGATTAGTATATTTAACCTGAGTCATGAGTTGTCAATGAATCCTTAGAACCGCTCACATCCGCTAAATGAAAGCATGAAAAAAATCCCCAATATTATTACTCTCTAATGAGGTGTATAAACGTAAGTAAATAAATATTAACAAAACAACAAATCATGTACTAAAACTAAAAGGTCAAATAAGGAAAAAACACAAACATTAAAACTATTATAAATAACAAAATATTCTAAAACGGCATCTAAAAACGGATTTACATGTTATCTCATCTAAACTGGACTGAGATGCCGAAACTAAATTCCCCTTGAATTGACGCATTATCGATGAGGGAGCCATATGGTGATCTGGTGGTGCAGGCTCTGGGGGCGTTGTTGGTGGTGGATAAATCTGGAATCCTATATTCAAGCAAACATCGGAACATTGGTTATAGACATCATTGACATCACATACCATGTAATGTAATGTTGGACAGCAAATAAGATACAATACAAGCATACAAAATTCACATTCAAGAGAAAGAGGAGAATGAGAGAAAAAAGATAAATAAATTATCAAAATCAAAAAAAAAAAAATAATAATAATAAAACAAATTTTATAGTAAGATAAACTATTGTAACTGAAAACTAAAAAATCACTCTCAAGCAAAAACCAAACAAAAATTGTAAACATACATCTTTTAATTTAAATTATATCTATGATGATGGTGTTAGCGATTGTATCGATGATGGTAGAGATTAAAGGGAAGCCAAAAAAAGTGTATTACCTTGATGCAAAAGGCGAGCTTTATCATCCTTATCATCATCATATGTATCATCCATAGATATATCTTTTTCACCTGCGGAATTTGCACTCTTTTATTTAGTCAATACGGGTTGGGAAAAAATTGTTATAATACAAGTAAATGCTATAATTGTTAGTTAGAAATTAGAACTCGTCATTTTGGAGCTGAACTATATAAGAGAGAGATAAAATTTCCACATGATACTGTCCAAACCAGAACATCTATTAAATACAATATACACTAACGTTGTTCAACGTTCTTCAATTGAGAAACGAAATAATCAAGACTGCATACAGATAATGCAACGGAAACAGATTACGACATCACAATAGACTTCAAATCAGAGCAAATTATATATATATATATATATATATATATATATATATATATATATATATATATATATATATATATATATATATATATATATATATATATATATATATATATATATATATATATATATATATATATATATAAGAGTATAAGCAGTTTTCAAAATGTATTTCTGCCAAATTTGATTTTATCTTGAAATATTTTCCAATGACGGAAAACCACACCATAAACAACATAAACAACAGTTGTGCACGTACGCACCCTGCTCACTCCTTACGTTATTTTAATTTCTCCTCATGTAAAATAACGTGACAATTTTATTGAGAGCCAAAAAAAAATACTTTAGTCACAATTGCTTCCATTTTAATGAAATAATGATTAAAAATAGTTCTTAAAATATGAAGGAACAATACTTGTTGTGTCATATGGTTTCAATGCTTAAACGGAAACACTGTTTTTATGTCTCCAGAAAACAAATTTTTAATTAATAAGAGGAAGATGTTACCTATGCAGTGATCAGTGTATTTCGGAGCATTTTCGTAATTTTCTTAGCATTTCTTTTCAACATATTGCAAAATTTGAATTACTCAAGAACACGAAAAATGTGAATTCGAGTGGTTGAACACACAATGTGTAATAATTCACATATTTAAAAAAAATTATAAAAATGCCTTTATAATATATAATAAAAATAATTAAACATAACCCGTTTAACCTTAAAGTATTTTCCAAGCGAGTTAATAATTATTTTGCGCTTTTTAACTTTGTAAACCATTTATCTATACCACAAACCTTTTAAATTTCTTTTTCAAAATGTCATATAAACACGTGGAACCAAATTTCATGTAAGAACAAAATTTTTCAAAATTTTTTTCTGTTGGTTTTGCAGTACTGCATATTGTGTATATGAGTCTGACTTTCTTTAATTTGTTTGGGTTGAAAACAACTTTCAATGTCAAAATAGCCTATTGTGAGAAAAACACTAGATTTTGCGGTTTATTATTTATTTATTTATTCATTTATGAAATGTTCTTATATGAGCATTTATCTATGTCAACTTTATATTGACGATTATATATGGTCCAGAAAAAAGGTGGTCGTAAATATGAATTAAGACAACCAAAACAAACCAGAAAAAATATTGATACTTTCTGATGTCGAAGATGCAGGTAAGGCTTAACATACTTCCACGATTCTTCATGAAGAAACCGGATTTAGACTTTTTTAAGGATGCTCTTCAACAATTGAAATTGACCTTGACAATATATAACGTATGTATATAAAGATCTTCAGTTTTTTTCCGACGAGGTGGTGCTGTGAAAAATGCACAACGTGTGAGTGTCGTCACGGCGGTCACAATTTTGTTTGTTAAGGAACTGACAAATACGAGTATTACAATTTCCTAGACTGTGCGAGCTTATGAGTTTTGGTCTTATGAAAAAAAAATGGAAAACAAATAAGATGTTCTACATATCATTTCCAGTAATATCTTTTTCTAATACTTGTTTTAAGAAAAATAAGAACTTTAAATACAAAAATATCCGACTTTAAATAAAACAGTAATCACACTTATTTTTAAACAATGCTGTATATAACTCTTAATAGTCACGCATGTGCCTAAAGTAGTTTGTAGGGCCGCTGATTAATTAAAATCGAAAACATATCTTTAATTTGCATGTGTAATTTATAAAATATTGTTATTAATTAACCATCAAAAATATGGATATAAAAAATACCTTTGCCGGTTACAGTTACTTAATTCCTTAGTACTGCAGATGTTTATCCCTTGTATCAAATGATATACCAACATTCCTAACACGTTCCCTGCCAAACTGTTTTTCACTAGGTGTCATTTCTACGCCGCGTGTACCGAAAACAGTACACGGTAAGCGCTTTAATAATTTTGTATAAATTCTTATTGCTTTGTTTTGCTTTGCTATTATAACTAATCACCACGCCGCGTGTACCGTTATCAGTACACGATGCAAAAATTCCTCTAAACATCACTAAATAACATAAAACAATCATAACGAGAATTAAAATTTAGAAAAAAAAAATTTAATTTGAAAAAAACACGTTGGCGTAGAAATGAAGCTAGGCGTGTACTGTTTTCGGTACACGCTGCAGGGAACGTGTTAAATAAAATTACGAGGGCACACCACATGAAACTACTTTTTTAAAATGCCAAAACCAATCAACAACATACATTGTGTGTGATGGAGTAAAAATCGTCCAAATATTCATGAAGTGTACTTACGAAAAAACTTGTGTAATCTTCCGATGGGATAGGTGAAAATCGAAAGTAATGTTTTGAAAAATCGTTAGTGTGATTGTCGCAAGCGGGACAGAACACAAGCGCAATGGATAGAAATAAGATTTTTTCGATTTGTGGTTAATTAACACACAATCTCACCGCAACCAAATTCATACTTAAATTATCTAACCTGATATATTGTTTTAATCTTCAACATTAAACAATTTTTCTTTGTATATATCCCTCCACTCACTTGCTGCATAATTCATTCTTCACATAATTTTTAATATTTGCCATGTCTGACTGCCAACAACGGGATCTTATTTACATTGCAGAAAATTAAATTTCTACAATATAGCGCAGCATTTGCACAAGAGTTTACTTTCGGCCTTTTCTAATTTTATAGTTTTATATAAAAGCTTATTTATTAGATTCAAAATTTGTAGAAAATAAAAAGTATCCGCGGTGCTACTCTTTTAAATGAGATGCAATTTTGTTGCTTTACATTTCAAAAAAAAAGTTTAAAAAATTAAGCTGATCTAGTATAATTTGTTTAAAGGTTGGTATTGCACATAAATCCGGAGTTTCAGCTACGGGAAGGCTAAGATATGCAATGCGTTTATCACTTGTGGCAAGCCAAAACCAAATAAAATTTAAAGAAAATATAAGGAAAAAATAATTTTAGAAAATTACACAGAAAAGAAATAGAACTCAATTGAGAAATTGTGCAACAATATTTCATGTAAAATTGCAAAAATAACGTTTACAAAGATGTAGCATTCACTTGATTAAATCTTGTATTGTTTGTAAAAGACTTACCATTCAATGAATTTAACGATCGCGTTGGTAGATGTTCATAATTTTCACTACCGGACCCGTCTGTTCCTGCAGTATTCTTTAACATATAACTTTCATGTCGTGGTGGAGGCTGTGGCAAATGATGCATGGAGTGTTCCAAAGTACCCTCACCTGAGTCCAATGTAACAGGTTCCTCCATATGAAGTGTTTCAATTTCCGGTTTACGGTCCCACACTTTCTTCAAAAATGGCGTATAAAATGCAACTATGAAATGAATAAAACCTTAATAACACCCAAATGACATGGCAATTAAGATTGTTTTACATTTGAGTGGTTGACCTGCCGACGATGTCATAAAATGCGCCCTGTATCTATCAGCAATTGCATTACCTTCTGTAATTAACATTTGACTCAAGTCGTTATTGAAGAATGCGTTAGCACCACCATTTTCGGTGATGGCAATCATTTGTATTGGCATATTTGGAATGTTCATTGCAAATGCACTAGAATGAAAAACATGTCTCGTAAAAGGCAAATCGACATTATGAGCTAACTGAGCACTTACTTTAAATTGGCTAGGGATGATTTCCTTTTTGTAGAAAAAAACAGTATAAATCCATGTATCAGTTCATCGCGATACTGATTCGCTCCGTGATAAGAGGATATTATGAATTCCACTCGCCTCTTTGACTCGCCCAAAAACGTGTCTATTAAGATACTTCGGTCTTGAGTAACACTTGATGACGACTCCGATATTAATGGTCCTAAAACACTCTCGACTGGAAATAGATCACCGCAGAACATGCACACAATTATCCTTAAGTCAGGGTGATCAGGCTGATAGGAATCATCGCATTTGATATCTGACAATCGTAAGCTTATTATCAGATTATTTAGGATTTCGTACACGTATTTTTGGTGTGGAGTTTGGCGATGTCGATAAAAGTTCATAGTATCAATAAATTCACAGTGCAACATTTCTGATAAGCGCAATCCTTCAGCTCTTAAATAATCGATTTCATTCTCCTTTAAATCATGTGGCTGATACACTAGTACAATAGGGAGATTTTCAAATTTGTCTTCTAATTCTAGGTTGCACAATAAGCTGCGTTCTAAGTTGTCTTTAAGCGTTTCAAAGGATTGTTGATTGGAATACACACAAATTAAACCTAAAACGTGTTAAAAATATTTATATATTACAAAACAGGAATGGGGCAATCATATAGAGGATTAGACTTAAATAAATCAAAAAGAAAATTATAAAAAAAGTGCCGGGCATTTTCATTTTAAAGAAAATACGTAGAAGTAGTCCGTATTATTTTCTGTGTTCCCGTCTTTGAGCGCAAAGGGTTAATATCATCGATGTTCTTAAAAAAATATTTTGTGTATTGTTATTATTTTTCCATTACACGAGGAAATTTTTATGAAGATTCAAATATGCCCAAAAAAAGATTGTAGTCCGCAGTTTCCAAATTTAATATTTTGAAAAATATAATATATATCTAGAGGGTTCTGAAAACCATCTTTCTTAATTTGCAAATATTGTTTAGTTGTAAAAATGTTCAGGAAGTTAAAAACATTATGGCTAGGGAAATTGTCCTCACCACAATGTGGAATTCCTTTGAGATATTTTTTAAATTAAATAAATTAAATAAATTAAATAAATTAAAATAAAACAAAAAAAAAAAAAACATGCAAATAAATTTGCAGAAATGTTTATAGTGATAAGACAATGTTATTGTTTAGCGTACTGGTATTGAAAAAAATACAACCCTTATGTAGCTTAATGAGATGATATTTATAAAGCATCGTATTTCGCAAAGATTTCTGAAATTTCAAACCATAGTCGTTCTCGTTATGTTGAAAAAATATGTCAGTTCAAGAAAGTTAGGTTAAAATATCAGACAGCAACACAATTTTACAAATATTTACTCATCATTTTCATTTTAGGTAAGAAAATCACATAGTTCACTTTTGTAGTTGCTAAAGAAAGTAGACCCTGGACTTTTGTGGGTCGAAGCCTATATGAAGACTTGTTTTTTCTCCATCATACTGAGATACTATAAAATATTGTACCGATTTTCGAATTTCATTAGAAAGCTTGATATGACATGGTATGGAATTTGCGTCCGACATTCTAGATGAAAAGGTATTAGGCGTATAAAACCATACCATTTTAAAAAAATACACCTCAGAAGACGGTCTAGTGTATGTTGAAGTGTTTAACTTTTTTCCACTAAGAAAATTTAAAAATTGTATTCATCTTCTTTGCATCGAATGAAAGCCTCATACCAAGTTTTATTGGATCATACCTCTAAATTTTTGATACGCGGTACTTTCTTGACGTGAAGAAATTATCTAAAAACATTACATACCAATTTTCTTTCTCAAGATTATTACTTACCACTACATTGAAAATCAATTGACTTGAAGGATTCCATATCCCCGTTAACAATACGATAGTTAAGATAATAAGTTTGATTATCGCATATATATTCCCCTTCGCTGCCAGCACTAATCCGAATATCGTTAAGTAAATCGCTGGCTAAATGTTCTGATCCCATAATTAATAGATTTAAAATGCTTTCTGTGGATGCAGATTTCCATTTGTTCGACGTCAAAGTACTTGTCTTTTTCGAATTTATTATCCTTTCTATGATACAGTCCATGCAATTTGGAAATGCGGGACAATGTTCTCTTATAGGACAATGAATAAATCCAAGATGTTGAAACAGCATAACTTTTCTATCCTGATCAAGACGGTCCAAAAGCTTATATCTGTATATGCATCAACAAATTTTAAGGAATTTCGTAACAATGGACCACTCCAACCACATACCTTGAATCATCTTGTAATACCTCTGTAATTTCCTTTATGTCATCCTGAGTTATAGTTCCAGATGGCTCAAGATTCTTAAAATGTTGAAATAAGTCTGCATGTTCCAGCAGTAATTCCAAAAAGTTATGTTTTGCTTTGTCGATTAGTTCTCTTTGATGATTATCATAAATTTGCTGACAATCGTGTTCGGATAATGCCTCGAAACATTCTCGTCCCATGAAGAGTACCCGAACTTCTGCTAACTGTTTCCCTGGTGTAACATATCCAGTTTCCTCCAATAATTTCTTAAATTGTTTCTTCCACCTGCAATTATTTACAAAATGCATGCTTAAACCTCATTTCGCAACATGCAATTGCTGAGCTCTACCTTTTTGGCATCCTTGGAAAGCGAAATAAAAAATATAATGAATATTAAAATGCTTTATGTTTTGTAAGATTAATAAGTATGCAACCAAGGAAAGCCAAAAAACTAACCGAATTACGACCTAATCTACTCTTTTTGTATGTATCGCTTTAGAAATTTGCTAATTTTATTTAAAATTGTTAGAGACATGCCATATATTTTCCCCATCTCATGCGGAAATAGGAATTGAAGGTTTATGAGAAATGAACTTAGTAAAAATAGTGCGTAAATCTTTCTACTTCCTGTTGGTGTACCTATCCGCTTAATAACATTGATCGATGATTCACTCGAAATTGTGAAGGTCCAGTTAGAGACAACAGTAATTTATGTTGTAAAAAAATATTATAGTAAAACTTCTAAACTCCCCCCGACGTTGGGTTTACTTCTTTGAAGTATTGTATATAGAACCGCTATAATTTGGAAATAAGACGAAAACATTTTGTCGATGCATTCAAAATATGCATTCGATGCAATTAAAAAAAAAGAATTCTATATTAATACTAATAATTATACGTTTTCTGCAGTATAGTATTTTAAGGTCTTCAATTCGATTCATTCTTTTTTAACAGTGTTTGTGTTTACATGTAAATTGCAATGCATGCTTAAAAATTAGACAAAATTCTACACAAAATAAAAATTGTTTAAATTCTTAAAAATCGGTATTGAAATTCTTACTCTAGTCTCTTCTGCTCTTGTTGCAAAGCATTTAAATGGTTTTTAAAAACAGTCTCGGCCTCAGGTGTGTCTAATATATCAAAAGGTATTCTTGCTTCATCTTCGATATCACTAACATCACTTAAATCCGTCCATGGTGCCCGTTGACAATCGAAAAAGTAGTGGTCGAATTCCACGTGGTTTCTTATATAATTTCTTACGGAATTCCAATCTTCGTCTGTTTCTATATTGAATGTGTTTATATCGGGGATAATATCTTGCAAGGCGCATGCAAATCCTTCCATATACTGTTGTAGTCGTTTATTCAAATGATCGTCGCGTAGTTTTTTCATGTGTCGTCTGAAGATCCTTTGACCAGCATCTTGACCAAATAAATCCAAAAATTCATTCCATTCTCTATGCTGCGCGAGCTGTTTTGAACCATGAGACCATAAAGTATGATAATCAGTTATTTGACTTCGAATTAACCGTGCAACTGCTTCTGTTCTTGTATCCAATAGTTCCTTACGAGTTCTTGCTGCTTCTGCATATGTTGTAATTTTTGTTCGGTTCTTTGTCTTATCAATTATTTGTGCCAATAAAATGAAAGCCATATCAATATTAATTGACTCATGCGCAGATGTTTCAACAAGTTGGATGGAACCTTTATACTCTTTGCGTTGGCAAATCTTCTCCGCTTCTCGGATATAGGCTTCATTGCCATCATCATTTTTTGTTGTCACCAAAACAATAGGTTTCTTTGTCTTTAAGAGATTCATAAGAATGTTGTGCACGAATTCAACTTGTTTTTCTAATGAGCGATTCGGAACAGGACTCACATCAAATACAACAACAAATCCATCAATTGTTAGACGCCCATCGGGCAAGACCTTCTGTTCATACTCCTTTTCAATTCCCAATTGGTTTTTACACACATACATAAGCTTTTCGGCAGATGTCACTTTTGTTGCTGTACATCTCTTATAATATGGCTCCATTTTTCCCACTTTAAATGGTTGGAATGTTGCATCGTCGATGAATTCGGTTTGTTCAACGACATTGAAAACGTACTCGACTCCTTCATCAGTTGTCTTTTTGACTTCTCCCCAATATAGGAAATGGTCGTTGTTTACTATCCGTCCGCTGAAATCCGACTGCAAGGTATTAAAAAAGATTTAATATATTTAATATGTGCGACGAAAAACATTGGCAGCAATATTTACCTGACTTAAAACGGATATGTGATCAATAAAGTAATCATCTGTCATTGGGCGTATGAACCGATTGCATAGGCACGATTTCCCTACGCCCATTTGTCCTTTTTCTTTTTCATTTCCAGAGAGACCCACCACACTTACATTAATTTGCTTCATTGCAAATTTGTTTATCTAAAAATGCATACGTCAAGTCAATATTGAATTAAAATATTTAAGTAGTTTATTGATAGATATGTATGTGCTACCAAAAATAAATTGAATAAATCGGATTCAATTAAAAATTTATATTTTCCCGAATATGGTGAAAAAAACAGGTTACTATTATACGTCTTCACACCACCTGAAAGTTTTGTGGATTTCTTATCATATGTATATGTTTAAGCGAAGTTATCGAAAGCAACCTCAATTTCATACTTCATAATGTACATATAACAAAATTGAATAAATAATAAGTTGGCGAAGATAATTCGTTGACTTTGTCGAACGTATTAGTGCAACTTTATAACACTAATAAATTACATTTGCCGATCGTGTGAAATATAAACGACGAAGCAAAGACTTAAAATGTTAACTCTTTGCAAAGTTATAATTCGGGATTATTAACCGATCCCACTATAGACACAAATGTTTGACTCAAAAACATAAGACTTATTTGAGTTTTAATGCAATAGGGCTTATTTATTTGAATTTAAAATTTCTTTCAAAATCAAATGCAAAAATAGTTAACCTTTCGTTGTAAACAAAATAAAAGAAAATAATATTTAAATGGAAAACTCCCATATTGTAATTTTAGGGATAAGAATTGCGAAATTCTTATAAATTCTGATGAATAATATTTGTGAGCCTTAGCATAAAAAAATAGGTACTCCAATTATCAACTTTATTTGATTTTAAATTTTTTTCGTAAAACCATGCGAATAAATAAACTTAAAACAAATGGGTCTTGTGGCTAATAAGGTATTATGCCCTAGTTTCTGGTGAATTCAGTTTACTCTATCTATAATTTAAATAAAAATTAGATTAGCTGGTAACGCCTACAAATGCAGGATATTGTTAGATTGCACAAGAAAGCGCATACCATGTAACCAAATAAAGCTAATCGCTTTAAACGCTGATGGCTTACACATTAAGCTAACTAACCATTGACGGTAGCATCTGTGTAAATAACCCCACAAACCGGACTACCGAAGTATAGAAAACGAGAAAGATACGGCAGCGACAGCTTTTATTAATAAAGCGTCGAATGAAATCAATGATGTCAGACGAAACGCAGCCCCGCATAGGTGGCGAACTCCGCTAAAAGCAACAGCAACAGATCAACCTCTGCTGCGGCCACAATCAACATTGAAGGGCTCCAATAGAATTCGCAGGGCATCGAATGCCGATTTTCATACAGAAGTGCTGGTTTCATTGGATGCTGACTCCAAAGGCTTAATGAGGAAAGAGAAAAAATCACCATCAAGTTCCTCTACAGTAAATTTGCGGCGAAAGGACCAGCTCAATTCTGGAGCTGACGCAAAAACAGAACCAACAAAAGCAAAAGCAAAAACAAAAACACAGCAACATGCACTAGAGCCGATGAATTTCACTTTAAAGGCAATTCAACGGTTGTAACAAGCTCAGCAGGAAGCGAACAACTACAACAAAAAATGAAACGGCAACAGCTGAATACATACCACCAAAGCATCTACAGCAGTAGAAACTGCAGGATCTAAAGCTTTAATACACACACCGTATAGAAGTCAAGAAAAGAAAGGCCACACATTTTGACCCTTAAGGGCACAAATCCTTCTTCAGGCCCGAAGGTCCTCCTCAATAAGCTGCGCCAAGTAAATAGCAACGAGTTCCAAATTGTTAAGGTTGAGCCTTTCACCAAGGCGGTAGCGAAAGCGCCGTTCATGTATCTAATAGCACTAAAATTGACAGCTTACGAAAAATCAGTTACGTTGGCGGTTTGAGTGTAAAGTGGTACATAATACTGAAATTCCGTTGGGTGTGATGTACATTTAGCGACAACAAGGGAGAATGTCCTTAACAATGAACAATGGACAAGACGATCTCGATTATGGCGACATCTATCGGAATGCTACCATCGATGCACTTCACGATTCAAGTAGGCTCCTGTCAAGCCTTGAATTCTCGTACAAGCGGTTTCCGGATCCACAGAGTGCAGAGATTCGCTTTCTGAAGTCAGAAATAAAAGTTCTTCAACAGTTAATGCGGCATAATTACAGACTACCTGTAAGCTTCCGTTGGGGCAATAAGATTCGCCATCCAACAACCTAAGTAAATATATATAATAATATATATACAATATATATTTATATATAATGTAAATAAAAACCCAACAAGTAAATATAACCTAACGAGGAAAAATCATAATGACATTCAGAGCATTCGACTAGACAGAATAAAAGACAACGCTAGATAGGGCAGTACTTGACAACGACTTTTTCGTAGTTCGGGGCTGTTTTGCAGAAAGTGTAAATAGTCAATGAGACTAGTAGTCCGAATCACGACTGTCGCCCATGATGGAAACCTTATTTCTGCAGATGAACTCCAAGCTATCCTCAACTCACTGAAGAAGTCAGTGGGAAGAGACGGGATACCAAATATTGTATTGCGTCATATATATCTATCTGGTTGTATACGCAACAATGCGCTGAGCAATTCATATTATCCTAGTATAAAATAGGCTTTTGAGACGATAGTCTGTAGAGCTCAGAAAATGTATATTCAAGAAATAATATTGATAACGACGCCATTTATGCCGCGTCTAAATTGGTTTCCGACATTCAATGGAATAGAAACAAAACACAGTGCACAGGAGCCTGCCTGATTGACATGGAAGAGGCTTTCGACACCGTATGGCTAGAAGGTCTCTTCCTAAAGTTAGTCAACCTCAACATTAATAAAACATTGCTATATATGATCTATGATATGGTGACAGGCAGAAAGTTTGTTGTGAAAAATGGCAACGAAATTTCAGCAACTGTCTTCCATATAAAAAATGGGTTGCAACAAGGGGCGGTGGGTTCGCCGATCTTGTTCACTATATTCACCAGCGATCTTATAGGTTCTATGCCTAACATAATAGCGTTTGCCGATGATCTAATCGCGTACAGATCAAATCCGAAGGTAGAAGCAATAAACGGTTTGTTGCAGAGTGACTTCGATACGATTCAACGATTTTGCGACGACTGGAAGTTGAAAGAAGTGTGAAACTATCCTTTTCAGAACCCCTCTGTCCAGAGCCTCAAGGGATACGAAATTGAACTGGCGCAAGTTCTGCATAGCTGACCTACTGGGACGCCATTGACCGTTAAAAATGTAGTAAGATATCTAGGCATCTAGATACAGCTCTGACCAGGGCTAAGAATGCCTTCGCTATGGCAAGAAGACTGTTTTACAGCAGTCAACCTGACTTTAGAGTGAAGGTTATCTGCTACATGAGCCTCATCCGGCCAATAATGGTATATGGTTGTCCTGTGTGGTTCAACGTGAGTCCTTCCCAAATGGAAAGATGAGGGTGTTCGAGAGGCAGTGCCTTCAGGCCTGTCTTCGTTTATATCGAACACCAGAATCTCAGTACAAGAAATTCCACCCCAATGAGGTTCTGTACAACGAGGCAAACCTTATAAGGATAGATAATTTTATTATTAAGTTGATTCGGAGTCACACTGCTCGTGCCAACAGTTTGATCTTTGGGGCTTACTACCCAAATCAAATGTACCATGAAAGGGTACGTCTTAACGGCTTCATCCCGCCTGAAGCTTTCCTTTATTTGGACTCGAAAGGCCTGATACAAGATAGGGAAGGCTGCCCTATCATCTTCCACGTCGCACGTCGAACAGTAGAAAGGCAACTCCAACACGAGCCGGACGTCGCTCGCAGCAACGAGGATCTCCTACGGTTCAGTAGAGCGATTTCTGCCCGCGATAGAGCGGTTTCAGCCAAAGAACGGCATTTTTACTGGTGGATGCACCAAAACCAGCTTTTGATGCCGCTAGCTTCGTAAGGTGGAATGGGATAGTTGAGTCTTGAGGCCAACTTACATAGGTTAAGATAGTTTGTAGGTATTTTACAAAAATTAACAAAAAATAAAAAAAAAATAAAAAAAAAATAAAAAAAAACAAAAAAAAATACAAAAAAATAAAAAAAAAACAAAAAAAAAATACAAAAAATTAAAATATAAAAAACCATTAAACACAAAAACCAAAAAAAAAAGAAAAAAAAATATAAACAAAAAGGTGCACCATGACGTATTAGATATATATGTAAAGCATATTAATAACACACACGTCATGGTGTACGCGTCCGTAGCTTATTACGGGCATAGTTAAGTTTAATGTAAATAGTTAAGTTGGATTAGGCTTAGACGTAAGTTACTTGTAGTTAGTTTTAATTTTAGCATAGGTTTTACTCTTAGTATTAAGTTAAGTTAAGTTAAGTTTAAGAATGTTATTCCCAAGTTTTTTTTTTTCTTAAGTTTCTTGAGGAAATTTAACAATAAATTAGGATAATAAAAACAAAATGAATCAATTAAAGAAGCCGAAAGGCAAAAACGAAATGAAACTGGGTTAGTTAAGAGTACTTGTTAGAAGTCAGTAAGCTAGAATTAAGATCAATAGATTAGATAAGTAAGCTAGTTTAAGTATTTTTGTCTAGTATTAGAGAAACCATTATAAATAAATAAAAAAATGCATACAAAAAAAAAAAAGATATGGCAATAGGGTTGTTTTACAGCATCCAAACAACAGGGTGAAAGTGATCTGCTACATGGCAAATGATTGTCCCGTGTGTTCCAACGTGACTTTCCCAAATGAAAAATTTGATGATGATCTAAGATGATCTATATCTTATTCACATAGATTAAGGTAGTTGTAATACATTTAACTAAATGTAATGTAAATGTGTAGAAATATAAAATATAAAAAAACAACAAACTACGAAAATATACAAAACAATAAAAAAAAAATAACATAACGTAACGTTGCTGATTGCGCTCAACAAGGCGAGCTGCCAACACTATACTCGTTAGTGCACATGTCAAGTTGACATACAGCCTCCACGCGGCGCCCCCTGGATAGCCATCACAACACCCGTTGTATGGTGAACCAGTGTATGCAGCGAGCCCCTCGCCCGAGGGTCTAAATAATGGACCTGGCCTACCAGTCTGTGGGTTGTGCGTGAGGGTAACTTCCTCACCACGTAAAAAATTGTTCGTTCAGAGACAAGAACATGCCTTTGATAATAAAGGATCAACTGTTGACGACCCTTGCAAACGTTTAAATGACAATGATCGGTTTTGCACGTGGAGTGTGAGGTCCCTTAATAGGCCACGTGCAGCCGAATAACTTGCGGATGCCCTTGACTTCCACAAGGCAGACATTACCGCCATCCAGGAAGTGCGATGAGATGGGCTTGGCAAAAATACGATGAAGAACTGCGATATCTACTACAGCGATTGCTATAGAGAGAGAATGTGGACTTGTTGTTCGAGACAAACTAAGACAAAAATTCTGGGGCTACGACCCCGTCAGCGAACGCCCCATGACAATTCGTATCAAGACTAAATTCGGGAACATCAGCCTAATTTACGCTCACGCCCGACAGAGGAGAAAGATGGCAACACCCAGAATGACTTCCATGATTTCCTAGAAAGAACATATGATCGATGCCCCAGTTACGAAACCAAGATCGTTCTAGAAGTGAACGCTCAGCTGGGAAAGAAGGACATCTTTGTTGAAGTCATCGGTAAACACAGCCTGCACGATAACACATCCGGAAACGTTCTCAGGCTGTTGGACTTCGCCTCGGGGTGGGACCTCTCTGTGGCTAGCAATCGGTTCCCACACCTAGACATTTACAAAGCGACCTGGCTTTGTACCTGAACAATCAACCGTCAACCAGATTGATCACGCTGCGATCGTCAAACACTCCTCCAGTATTCTCGGTGTGCGAACCTTCCGAGATGCAAACATTAACTCGGATCATCACCTTGTTGTAGCCAAGGTAAGAACCCGGATATCGAGAGAGCAATGGAGTCGAGATAGACCAAAACGGTTTGACGTCGGAAAGCTGCAATGGCAGCCGATCGCTGTTAACTTTGCCGACCGAATCTCCCTGAAACTCGCTGCCTGCACTAAACATAGAAGAAAACTGGAAACGTTGTCAAGAAGCCATTAAAGAAACTGCCACTGATGTGTTGGGTTTCACGTCAACACCCAGAAGGAACCCATGGTTTGAGGAAGAGCACCGGCTTCTCAGAAGGAAAAAGAAGGAGCATGAGAAGCGCGCGGTCGAGGAAATGGAAAGGTGTTATGACAGGAATGAAGTCCGAAAGATTAACCGAAATGTAAAACAGCTATCCAGAGCATACAATGCTCGGACCAAGGCCTGCCGGGACCAGAATGGACAACTTCTAGTGGAGTCGCAGTCTGTGCTGAAAATCTGGAAGGATCATTTCTGCAAATTTCTTAACGGCGATGATGGCACAAGTCCCGCTGTTAGGCAGGTTTTAGACAAGGCGACGCACTGTCATATGAATTCTTTAACATCATTCTCGAGAAGATCGTGCGTAACTCACAAGACAACACCAGAGACACGATCTTCCAGAAGTCAGTTCAATTGCTAGCTTACGCTGATGACATTGGCGTGATTGAACGAACGCAGCGAGCAGTCAATGGGGCGCTTGCTGGTATTGAAGCGGAAGCGGCTAAAGTGGGTCTGACGGAAGGACACACAATATCGACGTCTCGAACAGAGTGTCACACTAGGCAGCAGAAACTTCGAGGTAGTCAAGGAGGGCTCCACGGTAAACAGGGACAACGACATCAGTACCGAAATTAAACGCGGAATCACTCTTGCCAATCATTGTTTCTTTTGCGCTCAAGAGGCAATTGAGTAATAAAGCCCTCTCTCGAAGAACTAAGCTCACTTTATATAACAGCTTGATCATTAGCAAAAGGCCATGAGGAAGCCCTTAGTCTTTTCGAGAGAAAAGTTTTGCGTGCGATTTTTGGTCCTGTTGGCGTTGATGGCATCTGGAGGAGAAGATTTAACGGCGAATTCTATGGGCTGTACAGCGACATGCGCCTGGTCAAGTGTCTACGGATACAAAGCTTAAGATGACTAGGCCATATAGATCGTATGGACATCACTGCTCCAGCCCGAAGTCTTCGAATCTGAATCATTGGGACAACGCAACAGAGGACGGCCTATGCTAAGATGGCGCATACAAGTGGAGAAGGACCTCAACCAACTTAGAGTGCGCAACTGAAAGCAGCTGGCGAAAGATCCTTCTGGCTGGAGAGGCATGTTGGGGCTCAAGTCCATCCCGGACTGTAGAGCCACAAGAAGAAGAAGTATATTGCATACAGCATACGTTTTACACTAGTTTTTAGTTTAAGTCTTAAACTTTCTTTGATCGGAATTAAAATTAACATGAATTAAAAAAAACACGAACACAAACAATAAAATACCAAAAGAAATGATCCTGGGTTATTCTAAAGCTCTTGTTAAGAGTCAATAAGTTAGAACAACAGATTAGATTATTAACCTAGTTTTAAGTATGTTTTGGCTAGCATATAAGAAAACAACGTAGAACCATAAAAATATATTATAAATAAATAAAGTAACTGACGCCCTTCAAATTTTTTTGCGTATCCACAAATCAAAAAACTCCTTAAAAAGTAAACTAATTAAATGACAAGAGAATAGTAGGTATTACAGCGAGAAAAACCTACGCCCAAATGGTGACAGGCATAAAACTGGTACAACAGACAATGGCGAAGATGAGCTTTCTCAATAGCCAGGCAACCCGATGCAGGCGCAGATGATTACATGCTCTTAGAAGTGAAAAAAAAAAAATCCATAAATATGTAATATTTCTACCTAAACCTCTCCTTGATAAAACTTCATAATAACAAGTTGTCATGTAAGTATCATGTTAATTTAAAATTTCATGAAAAATTAATTTTGATCGGTTTACTTTTCAGAACGAAACCAAAATGGTAAAAATACCATAAGCCCTTATTGAATACTGTCCTCAGTTACCATTTCGGTAACAGTTACATTGGCTATCTAATAAGACATAGGCTTAAGTTATTTTACCTCAAAAATATTCGTTTATCCTGTTACTAATGGCATTGCTGTTACATTCAATTTTTCTTCTACAAAAGCGTGTTTTTGTGTGCGACAAAATCTGTTTTATTTGAATAGATTATTTTAAGCAAGCTTTAAGTAAAGCTAAACACAGGCTTTGGAATTAGAAACACGCAGTATTAACTGTTTATGAAAAAGCTTCTCAAACTTCGCCGTTGGATGTACAATCAGCAACTGTAGGTCCCTCATACTTGTGAAGGAACCGTAGCGCGAACAATACGATTAGTTCATGACGGAGCTAGGTCTTGGTTAAAAAAAAGTTGTCAATCCCTATAAAACCTTATGAAAAGGGGGTTGCATTCTCCTGCCTGGGATTGCTCAAAAATTAAACAACAACATTTGGATTGAATTGTCCACAATCTTTTTATAAATACAATTTAAGTTATTTCTAGTGTGCCAAACAACTGACGAGATCATTAAAAGTAATTGAAGAAAAAATTTTGAATTAATGCAAGTTAAATACCAAAATGATATCATCCCACGATCAACGGCAGTGGCTCTTGGCTACGTCAAA
The DNA here is from genome assembly GCA_955652365.1 of Eristalinus aeneus. Taxonomy (NCBI): domain Eukaryota; kingdom Metazoa; phylum Arthropoda; class Insecta; order Diptera; family Syrphidae; genus Eristalinus; species Eristalinus aeneus. The sequence goes on along the minus strand of OY019132.1, from coordinate 18,470,813 downwards.
ACGGAAGCTTATTGAAAAATTACGAAAATACTTAATGAGAGATTTCATTCAATTTAATTAAATCCCACTCAACATGGTTACTGAGTTTAGCTTGCATGCATCTACCCAATTTAACAGAGGGTTGTTGCTTGATGGAGAGGCAACAAGCGAAAAACAAAATGTGCTCTTGCTCGCTAATGCAATTACTTGAATATAGAAACAAAACAGCATTATTGCAACTACTTGCAGTGGGAATATGTACTCAATTGAAATGTAATCATACTTTTTCAAAACTGTTCGCATTTGTTTCATAAATATTATAAGTCACTTAAAAATTATACACTGTGCATTATATATACACTAGGAATGTATTAATAAAACTATGAAAATAATATAAACAATGAAAAAATTTAAATCCATGTATGTTCATGCAAATGAACAATTTTTTACTTCTTAATTAAAACTAAATAAAGCAATCCAAGACTGGGCGTATTAAAATTTAATATAGGCAAGTAAACTAGACTTGAACAAAATTATAACCTTTTTGTTGTCTTCTATCGGACAAAATCAAACTTTTCTCAAAAAGGAGAAAATTCAAATATTTTTTATAAGTGTGTATGAATTTTTTTCTCCATGGCCAATTGCATTTTATTACATATATGTATGTTCCTCTGCTTTTTATCTCTTTATTCCAAAAAGTCATAAATCTTTATCCAAAAAATTTTGCAATACAAGATGCTCTATATTTCGCATGCTAACTGCTCTTGGTTCTCGGTGGTTCTAAATATACCTTACGCAAAAAGCATTGTTAATACATGTGTATAATATATGAATATACTGCTTAAAGCGTTGAAAAAATATGAAAGAATATATTGATAGTTGGTACTTCAACTGTCAATGAGTACAAACAATTTTCGATAGGTTGTGACATATTTATTTGGCGTCCGTTGAAAAATGGAAAATCAAAACGAAAACTTTCGTCAAATTTTACTTCATTTCCGAAAAGTATAAAAAAGGTATCGCAAGCTCACAAAAAGTTATGTGCTGTTTATGGTGACGAAGCTTTAAAATAATGGCAGTGTTAAAATTGGTTTGTTAAATGTCGTTTTGGTGATTTTTAACTCAAAGATGAAAAACGCTGTAGTCGTCCAATGGAAGTTGAAGACGACCAAATCGAAGCAATAATCGATTTGGATCGTCACAGTACAACACGTGAGATTGCAGAGAAACTTCATATATCACATACATACATTGAAAATCGTTTTTAACAACTTTCCTATGATATATGGGTTCCTCATGAACTAAAAAAAAGACATTTAACACAACGCATTTACATCTGCGATTTGTTAAAGAAATATAATAAAAACTATCCATTTTTAAAACGAATGGTAACTGTTGATGATAACTGATTTGTTAAAGAAATATAATAAAAACTATCCATTTTTAAAACGAATGATAACTGTTGATGAAAAATAGGTTGCTTGCAATAATGTCAATCGGAAACATCGTAGAGCAAGCTAAATGAACCAGTTTAAACAGCAACAAAAGCTGATATTAAGTTCTGTATGTTATCAGCTTGGTGGTACTACAAAGGAATTGTCTACACTGAACTTTAACACCCAATCAAACGATCAATTCAGATATCTACATTGAACTACAAACAAAATTGAACAATTTAGTTGAAGAAAACCAGCCCGAATTGACAAATCGAAAAGGTGTTGTATTCCATCATGACAATGTAAGGCCACACACATTTTTGGTCACTTGGCAAAAATTATTGGAGCTTGGTTGGGATGTTTTGCCACATCGACCACATAGCCCTGACCTTGCACCATCTGATTACTTTTAATTTCCATATTTGCAAAACTCCTTGAACGGTAAAAATTTTAATAATGATGATGATGATATCAGTTTGTTGTTAAAAATCAAAAGTTTTATGAACGTGGAATCATGATGAAAGATGAAAGATGGCAAAAGGTCATTGTTCAAAATGGACAATACATTACAGAATAAAGTTATTTCGTTCCATGAATAATTGTCTTTTTTTTCTAAAAACAATCGGCAATAACTTATTTGCCAATAATAGAACCGACGAAAATAAGGGCTGTAATCACGTAACTCTTCAAACGACTATCGTCTGGACGATCCACTTAAACGTAAGGTTTTTTTATTTTCACTTTGATAGTCATCTGGTTTTTCTTCGGCAGAAATTCGTAGGGATGAGAAATATTTTATTCTCTCATGAGCTCTCTCTTCTACGAAAGATTCAGAAAATGGAACGCCTTTTGTTAGTTTTTCGGAGAATTTCGTAGGCCTTCGTACCAATTCAGTGCAATTGGAACGTACCTAATTGTTATCTGGGCAGTTGTTATTAATTGTGTCGTTGTGTCTACACATTACGAATGAACGAATGACGAATGCTTGTGCGAGTGGAGTAAACAAATGTAATATGTGAGGTTTGATTTCAGGGAATATATTTTTAAATAATTTTGGATGCACTTGCGTGAACTGAGGATTGTATCTAAACATTTTGTAATTACTAATCACTATTTTTCTCACTCTTTCTTCGAATTTTCACCACTTGCGCAGTGCAAAACGGGAGTGAAATAGCTATCATCAAAAACCGATCGTCAGGACGATAGCGATTGACAGTTTTGAGAGTATATGAAACAACCAAAACGTTTCCGGTTTTTTGATATCGTTTTCTTTTTGCTTGCGTGATGTAAAACATCGTCATCTGTGATTAAACCCCAGATCATTGTCCTGTTCACCAAGATCCAAAAACAAATCGTTGGTAAGTTAAACTATTAATTTAATAAAATAACAAAAAGAAAAACAGTTTTGCAAAGTCTTATTTTGGATTAAATTAGGGTTATTTACCAGATTGGCATTTTTTTAATTACTTTTCAAAACTTCATTAACACCTTTAAACTTTATATTAAGTTTAACTTTAACTTTATTTTAAGTTTAAACATTTTCTTTCTTAGTGCAACCGTTGAGTACAAATATAATTAATCCCGACCCCAGTCTTCGTAATGTGTGCACATGGCTTCCTGCGACCAGAGTGTATTTACTCCAAGTATATTGAATTGATTCTCTTTAAGGGCAGGCCAAATAGCTAGAGGGAGAATAACGTCCTCAAGTACATTTTGTTTTTACATACTACAGAGAATAGGCGAATCATCTTGCCGGTGCGAAATATAATGAAGCGGTAGTATTTTTACTCCTCTTTTAAGATATTTTTCATACATAAAAAGTTATTCAGTCTTCTATAATGAACGAAGAATTAATAGTACTGGAGAAATTATTATTTTTTCCTTCAATTGCAGTGGCCGACTAGAACTATATTTAAGTCCAGTGTTCCCTCAAAATCACGTTGCCAATGGTTACAATTTATATATACTAAAATCATTTTGACCATTCTTAGCGTAAGCACAAAAGATTCCTTTTTTTTTGTCATCTCGTCTTTCATCTCAATTGTTACATCTTTAAACTGATTTCTGTAACCAAACAATTTCCCCTACTTACTCTTCCAAACAAATATGTTTTAACTGCACATACATTTTTTTATTGTATTGTTATAGAAAGTAATTCTAAAAACTCAATATATGTTTTAAAATGGATAAAAATATTGATTGCATTAACTTCATAAAAAGATAAAAAAAAAAACTGTAACATTATAATCAAGAGATTTAACTGCAGACTGTTTTTCGCCGGTCTGGTAGACGAGTGTCATTTACTACGTTCTAACATGCAAGCGTGCCCTTGAATTCCCTTTTGTCACGTGTATAGCGGTCGGCTTTCTCACAAATCCACTTGACACTTGTGGTCTTACTGCTCCTTGTGACGTTGTCATAATAACACTGTTTTTTTCTTCTATTCAAGAATAAACTTCGAATTTCTTCCGCGTCTGTATCAATGCCAAATCTCATTTCGACACCTTATTTCCAATGAAACACTTCCGCCTCCATGTAAAGTTTAAGATTTTGCCAGACGTATTACAGTCGTGAAGAGCTTTCATGAAAGGAATGTGTAGTTAATCTTTACGCAGGATAACTTTTGTACTTTCATAACACCACAAACATTGTTTGCCGCATGGATACGTAACTGTTTCGTTACCATTTCATTTGAGGTGGACTTATTGTTATTTAACGGGTAAGTATTCAACTGCCATATATTAGATTCCGTGATTTTCTGCATTAGCATGTCTCCAACATTCTGTTTCGTCTTTCAAGTAGTGTTCACACTAAGTCTTTAATACCATCAATTTGCCAAAGGCATCGAAAAATTCAGATTTTGAAGCAAATTTCGTAACATTATCGAGTTTCCTTTAGTTTCTTAAATGCGACATATCCCAATATAATTGTAATTGAGTAATATTTCCTAGATAATTTTTGCTAATATACACGAGCATGAATACGCCCTGAATAAGTATAGATATTTCGCGAGGCAAAAGCCGTCGATAGTCAGCAAGATTAGGCGAATAATCTTTGCAGCTTTACACAATGACTGTAGTCTGAATTTTTAAAAGAGAGTGTTGCAAGTTCCTTGCTTGTACCGGATTGTAAATGATTGTATACCTAAAAGGAAATATGGACCAGTACATGTTCAGTAAAAAAAAAACAACCCTAAACACAGTTTAAGTGTTCTCTGTAGGGTCCTGATTTAATATTTATCTAGCATTTGCGGGTCCTAGTAGAAAAACAGTTCCACAAACACGAAATTACTTCATGAGTTAAATTCAAGGAATCTACGCTATCAGAAAACCTGAATACTTTTTACAAACCCTGATTTGTTTAATGCGATGGAGAGTCTAGGCATCTACGCTTACAGAATGGGATCGGATATCTGTCCACTTATTACAGAACCTGGTTTGTTCACTACGAAGTGGAATTTAGAAATCTCGTCTTACAGAATTGGATCAGAGCATGGTTTACAAATTGCAACGGAGATAACAAACCGTAATCAAATCCCGTAAATTTAAACAAACTACTTCGAATATTTAATGTATAATAATAGCCCTGTTTTTAAAAGTACGTTTAATTTTATAATCTAAATGATAGTTTGGTAAATTAGTTAATAAAAAAACGATCGACCATTCGCTTTCTAATAAATAAGTTAGATGACGATGTTGTGCTAATATTAATTAAATCAAACTGTTGCTACTTTTCAGCATAGTTTTTATTTCGTAAAAGAAGACAGTCCATATGTATTGGGGAAATGGAAAAGTTGCAACACCTTTCCCAAAAACATACAAAAAGTTTAATTAGAAGTAAACACAGAAATATCTAACAACTCCTCAAAGCCTCATAAGACCTCTTATTAATATAATGACAGTAGGTGAAATGTGAAGAAGAAGGATAAATAACTAAGTGAGAAACATTTAACGTTCACTTCTTAATATACATTTGTACATTTATGACTTACTTTTGATTCCCTGCTGCTTCCTGCATGTTGCCACATTGCCGTTTGATTACGATTGGCACAAGTGGATATTTGATATAAGTTTCTGAATATTTGTAGAAACTATCACAAATTGGATTTATTTAGTGTCTCTGACTGGTGAAATTTGAAAATTAGTACGTGTAAAATAGTACCCTATACAGTCATCCCGCATTTAATGATGACAATGGCTTCCATCAAACGGACAGTCGATTATTCAATTGCCGATTATTGAACCTAAAGCGATGAACAAAAATTTAAATATTAATAATCATTCCGTCAAGTAAAAATCCCTCTTTCATATGTACACAAAGGTAGAATAAATATGTATATTTTTTAAAGATTAACATTAACGGTACAACGATGAGATATTAAAAATTGTTAATACAAAGACAGATATGTGTGTTTAGATGTATATTTAAGTATACATGCTAAGCATCATTAATTTAAATGAGCGCGCTTATGAGCAGGGAATGACAAATGCAAATGACAAAGCAACGGTTAAATGTAAATATTTAAGACAATGTTAAAATCGAAGTAGTACCTATATTTCACATGGTTTTCAAAAGTATTTATTTGATTTAGTGTTGAAAATTAAAATTATCCACATGTGTAGCGGTTCCCTTTTAATAAAGTGATTACATACAGATGAATAGCTACCATTCTAAACTTAGAACGTGAAGTGAATATTTTAGAAAAATGTGTACATACATCCAGCCACTTTCGTTGGCTTTATAACTGTGTAAGTAACCTTGGCATGTGCCTAAAAACATTGTACTGAAAAACAACCGACGTCTTTTGGAGTATTTTATAATAGAGATTGTAGCCGATATATAAAAAAAATAATTTCTGTCTGCAAAAGAATGTTATGGTAATAGCTAATGAAAACGAAAGCTGTTTGCCTCTCTGCTGTTTGTGTATTACTTAACTATTAACAGAGAATCACGTTGGTTTTATTCTGTTTTTGAATTCTATCTAAAGAGTATCGGCCAATGAAACGCAAAATATGGGCAAAGCCTTTTACTCTAGTCTGCTTAAACAAAATTAAAATATTTTGTTTTAAATAGTACAATACCTTATGTTATTGAAATAGCCAAATTATCAAAAATTAACTTTAGTAAGGCTCAGTATTTAATAATTCATTTAACTTAATTCATAAATTTTTAACGTTCTCTAATATACTTTATTAATATACTGCAAACAAAAAATATATTTCTGTAATTTACATATATTCAAATTTTGCTATTTTATGTAGCGTAATATAATATTAGTATTGATATTTCTCAATTATACTGAAATGTGTGTGTACCGCCTACCGCGAAGACAGTTCTTACCTCCCTCCCAAAAAATAACCAACTAACCAACTGATATTTATATAGTTAAAACCTAAATTTGCCAAAAAAAAAATGAAGGATAAATCACGTTTGGGGTTAGTATGATTTGAACGATCATGAGTATGTATTTCTAGTCTGTAAATCAATTAATATAGAAATGTTCCAAATTAAAAAAAAAACACATTAATCAAATCAAGTTATAAAATTTATGTGAACTAATGAAAAGTTTAGTTGAGATTTGTCTTACATATGTTGGTGCATACATATTTACGAAGTATAAATACATACATTTACTAATGGTTAAACTGCAGGATCTGAGATACATGCATAGTATATACTGTTCTTACTTAACTGCATTCAGTTTCTTTAATTTTCCTGTATGATAAGAGACGCCAAAATACAAGAGATTGTCCTCTCTTCGAAAAAAACAATTAAAAATAATCTCTCTCCATCTAACTGATAATTAAATCAACAAGTCACACTATTTGGATATATTCTTTTAACAAATACAGAAGAATTCATGTACTTCTTTCTCCCCTACTTTGTTTTTTTTTTTTTTTTCATTGATTCGCGTATCCACAGTAATCTGTAACCAAATACGAGGACATACAAGAAAATTTTTATCAGAAGAAAGTACAAAATCTGGGTACACAGGTTCGCCTGCCGTGCGCATTATCAATGAAAAAAAGGACCAATGCAACAGACCTTTCCTCTGCCAGACTCCCCTTCCTCATTTATCCTATACCACCCACCCTGATATCGCACCAGAAGTAAATGGAAAACTCAACAAATATTTTTCGTCGACCATTAGACGAACGAATTTTCAGCTGCCCACCTACACCCTTTTTACTGTATATGCACCCAAACAAAAATGGTTTCACACCATTACTTTGTACTGTTTTTAGTTGAGATTTTCAGATGTTTTTTTTTTAATTTAAATACAATATGATTAGACGTCGGAAGATGTTTAATTAATTTGACCGCACAGCATCCTCCGGAACGACAAAATTAATGTAAGGCATCTCGGTTTCATTTTTATTCGTGCATTTTTCGATGTCAAGGTAACATGTGTAGATTTATGTATCGTTATAATATTTCTGCAAAACTTTATACACATTGAAAAATAATTTGTTCTACGCAAAGGCAAAATATGCAGATATTCTCAGAAGCAGGTAATCAATTAAGCAATTTCCGTCCCGATATCCCGTCAATGGAGGAGCACACGGAGAGATAGACATTTTATGGTGATTCTTGTGATTTTTTGGGAGCGAACAAAAAAAAACTACTTATAGTGTTAATTTCATATAAATCTGTTGAAAGACTTAGTTTGTGACAATAGTTAGGATTGAACACTTACTTTTCAGTTACAAAATCAAAGACGAAATACACACCGAAAAAATTTCTACTTTGGTGAAAATTTCTTTACAAAGAAAAAGAAACCGAATGACCTTTAGACACTCATTTCACTTTTTGTCACAATTTTTCGTTCACTTTACACGATTTCTTTATATTAAAATATATTAAGTTTTATTATTTTGACACTTTAGTATAAGTTACGTGTTTAATTTGTTAAAATCGACAACATTTTTGCACAAAACAATCGAGGAAAACTTTTAACAATGTGAACTACCCGCCGCCCCATATGACGCCATTTGTAAATTTTACTTCGCTCGTGAGAAAAAAATATATGAGTGAATGAGAAGGAGAGGAAAACGTAGCGGCGATATTGCAACACGGATTTACTTTTGTATATAGTGTATGTGCATTTGTGTAGGTTAGGTTTGACAGCTGACAGTAGAAGGCATTGCCTTATGAAAAAGGGTGTTGTTTGAAGACAACGTTTTTGTGGCATGATATTGCGGTTTGTGTCTTTGTTACAATTATTTTAGTACAGTATGATATAAAATTTCTTCCACAAACAAATAATATGAGGACATAGAAATCAAAGTTGCAGTTAAGCCATTGACCTCAGTTCGTTAAGACCTGGCGGGATATTCGGAGTGTATTTTGTGTTAGTCCGAAATAACTTGGTCTGGGAACTCTTCGTAGCTGGAACTCCCTTTCTCCACATTCGTGGTAAATAAAGTCACACTCATCAATAGAAATGTAAGACATTACGCAGAGCACCGGATCAGCATTAACAAATTTGTTATGTTAAATACAAAAATCTGCAGACCTCAGTGAATATCCTGCAGAAGTTTAAGAGAAAATTCACGGAACTTCAACAGCCTGGAGGGCTGTAGTAGCAAAATATTTAGGAAAGGAAAACCAAAATTACCAACAGTACACCAAAGCGCCCCACCCCAGCAGAACTTACTAAACCAAGAAGACTCGGAATATATGGTAAAAGTGTTGGCTGGAGAAAGTGAAGGCCAAAGGCTCCGTTTCTTATGCTGTGTTTTATTGAAGTGGTGACAATTGCGGCGTTACCAATTCGTAAGCGATTCTTTTGTAATTGCAAGAGTTTGTAGTGCTGTTTTCACCTACCTGCCTTTATGAAATGGATCTTAGTCTCATGTGCTGGTGAACTAGCTACTCCACTGTATTGAGATGAAAAGAGGACAGAAAAATTTGTCTAGTAATTGAATTTACTACCAGAGTTCTTATCCGGCATCGGAATTAAACCATTCTTCTTTGTTAAAATGGTATTTGGCGAGTTTAGTTCTGTCATTTGAATTATTTTTCTGTATTCTTCCTGTCTTTCTGTTGGTCGGGCGGTATTCGATCTGTGTCATTCATTTGAAGCGTCAAAGTGTCTGAAAAAGTGTTGCGGAGAGTTATTTTTCATTACTTTAATATAAAGAAAACTGCTGCCCAAGTCATCGTATTTTGGTGGAAATGGTTTGCACGATTTAAAAGTGGTGATTATTGCTTGGAAGACGATGAACGTCCTGGGCAGCCAAAAAAGTTTGAAGATGAAGAACTGAAAACATTACTCTATGAAGATTGTTGCCAAACACAAGAAGTATTTGCAGAATCCTTGGGTGTTACTCAAGCAGAAATTTCAAAACGATTAAAACCAGCCGCATATGTTCAAAAGCCAGGACAATGGGTTCAACATGAAAGACGGTTTTGCGTGTCCGAAATGCTGATGCTGGTGGTGGGTGAAACCACCAATGGATAACGCGACCGAACACAATTCCGTTCCGTTTGGTGAGAGCAGTAGCCGAAAAATAGCCGGAATACGAAAATGCAACTAGATGTGAGGCAATAGTTTTCCATCATGACAACGCTCACGTTGCTTAAATTATCTGTTGGAAATTTTAAGAGAGAAATAAAAAAAAACTACAAGTCTTTTATTGAGTGCCGCTGTCACCAGCTAGTCTGCACACTCTTAAGAAATGTTTTTTATTCTTCAGTAAAATACTACAAGTTCCTATATCAAGTCTATAGCTTGGCTGAACACTTGGGTATCCATCAAATAATCCAACCGATTTTTGAAATTTGGTTGGTTTTATAATACAGAATTGCTGAACCAAGCATTTCTTGTTCGATTTTGTTATCAGTTTGGGTTTCTGCTTTCCGGCATTCTGATAAAACAAAAGTATCATCGTGCAGTTTAACACTTTGCTGAGCTACTTAATACATTCTGGAATAATCAACTTCAATTTTCCTTCGACTTTGCGATACAAGCGCCCAGAGTAGATCTCATAATCGTGTTGTATTTGTTTTCCCATTGGAGAATTTTGCAGCGTCGCTTCTTTGATATTCTTTACTATATCAAAATATTATTGGCAACCGTCTTGGGCTCCAATGGCGGCAAGGTCTGAAGCTGATTCATCCCATCAACATGCTGCATTGTTGTTCCCAGACGATGCACGCACTCGAAATCAAATTCTTGTAACCTTAACCACCATCTCGCTGGCGGTAATAGCGATGTCGATGAACGAAGAATCGTTCCAATGTTTCTTCAATCGCCAATATTTCAAGTTCGTGGCTTGAGAATTTGCATCCCGAATCACTAAACTATCGACTAAATTATGATACTGGCTTGCATCCGTCAAATTCTCATCAAAAACAAGAGCCAGTTCTTACGCGTCAAAAAGCGTAAGAACTGGCTCTTGTTGCTCCTATTCCCATTCGAAGTCAGTGTTCTTTCTAAGAAGTTTTGTTAATGGCTGGAATGAATTTCTTGAAGAACCCAGTCACTCCAAACAATTGTCGCACTTCAGTTACATTGGTCGGATTAGGAAATTGTTCAATGCATCGCATCTTATGTACACCAGGCCGTATCTCTTCAGCTGACACTATATGCTCAAGAAATTCGACAGACATTGCCACTTTAACACACTCTGATGGTCTCAACGTAAATCCGGCTTAAAGTAACGCCTGCAACAGTTCTTCCAGTCCATCAGCTCTTCTTAGAATTTACGCGAAACCACTGTAAGTCAAAATATCTCATTACATTCTTGCGATAGGTCAGGTTATTTACAGCTTTCTGGAAAACTATCGGAGCGTTGACCAGTCCAAAGGGCATCACGTTGTGTTCAAATAAGCCACCAGGAGTTACAAATGCGGTAAAATTTTTTTTCCTCGACTGGGATCTGGTAGTACCCCGATATCATATCCAGTGTTGAAAAGAATTCGTTACCTGCCAATTGAGACAGCTGTTCTTCCTACTACGGGCATTATGCATTGTTCTTTTACAGTGACAGAATTGGGTGCTCTGTAATCGATACACATGCGTTTATCTCAATAAGCCTTTGACATTAATACCATCGATGCAGCAAAAACGATGTTTCAAAAACTTGCTAGTTATGGCAGCTAATTTTTCTCGAAGGGCATATGGAACCTGGTATCATGAAATTAAATCGAGTACTTCTTTTTGTTGACTCAGATCTAACATGTCACCAATTCCGGGCGTTTCAGTTGTTTTCGTTTCGATTTGTAAGACTCCTGCTTCGAAGATCATGTGGTGATTCTTATGTGGTGATTATTTCCTGAGGTAGAAACTTGTCTGGAACAACTTGAAATATTGCGTGGAATTCCTGATTGTCCATCACAATAAGCACTTCAATCAATTCTTTTGATTCATCCGTTGAGCCTCCGAATCCTTTCAATTGTTTCACAGATTGTTTTCATTCTGTCCCTTTTGGAACTATTGACTCATTAAAAAGTGAGTGATCACTTCCCGTGTTCACAAACGCCGACACATTCGCATTCAGATATAGTAACATCCTTCATGACTGGGTAACAAATTCAGCAACCTTTTCTAGGTTAGCAATTGTTGATTTGTTTCTGCAAGAGTTTTTCGCATCATGCCCCACTTTATTCTAGTTTTTAAACCGTGCTTTTCTTTGTGGTCGAGCACACTTCAAGGATATGTGTCCCATTTCATTACAGTTGTAACATTTTATATTTTTCTTGAAGTTTACAGCTCTTACTGGGCCTGACGTACGTTCTGTATCTTCCGTTGATGTGCCTGATGACATTGCTCGCGATGCAGAAACAAGAATCGTTGACAAATTTTCCAGTGACTTCAGTTCATTACTCATGTGGAAAGTCATTGCCATTAAAGTTCGTGCAATATTGGGATAATTTAAATGATTAATTATGTATGAATTTAAAGAAGAATCATCCAGCTTACTTCGCTTCCCAATGGTAAGCATAGCGTATTAAAACTCAACTAATGACTCTCCTGGTTTATGTCTACGTTTCATTAATTCTCGGTGGACCTCTTCCTCGACCGAATTAGGAAAATCGTAAACTCCAGCCATGTCTGGAATCCAGTCCGTAGCGATTCCTTTTAGTTTGTCGATGAACTGCTGTGCCGATAAAGTCCGTTTCATGGGATCAAAGTCCGGAAGGATTCCTATAAGGTCGTGAGTAGTGTTTGGGAAATACATTTGCAGGTAGCGTCTCTGATCTGAGTTCGTTTGACGTTGTTGGTGGAACTGAGCGAGCAATTTTTTTCATACTTACAGCCATTTCTTTTACCATTTCCACCAGATTCGTCATCATATTTTTTAAATAATCGACTTGATTCTGCAACGATTCCGCTTTAGCCATCTCAAAAGCCCCTTATTCTTCGGAATGAACTTCATCTGGTTCGTAAATTTGTTTTGATTTTTCAATTTTTTCGGCTTTGTTGCCAATTAATTCCACCACCAAGTCTCTCCTGTCTTCCGCTAAATGTTGCCGTTGACAATTTTTTATTGAATTGAAAGACCTAGAAATCTATCATTCAGAAGCTTATCACCCAAGCTATTTTTAGTTTGAATTGTACATAGTTTTTCTACAATCTCTGGTACATAAATAAAATACGACAAGAAGACAAAGCTAAGGTGACTACTTGCAATGTGGATTTAAATTGGAGTTAGAATAGGTGTGTTCCAGTACTTTCTGTACCAAATTCTGAAGTACGTCATCTGTTAAGGAGTTAGGGTAAATTTGAGAAAGAGGTAACGTATGGGAACGCATCTAAACCAAATGTGTAAAGTATGTCATTAACAAATATCAATTTCACTTTTTCGATACAGAAAAAAAAAACAACAGAATTTGAGACACATACACAGAGACAATGGGTCAATGCTCACCTATCTCAGTACGCACACCAGTTTTAATTTGACAGAAAACCAACAACCTACCCACAAAAACTTCTTGTGTTAAAATGGGCAGGTTGGGGAAATATTTTGCTCTCTCTCGAGTGCAGCTGTCAACGTCAACTCAGTAACGCGTTAAACAATATAGTATGGGTAAGTTTTAAATTAACCTCCATTGGTCAGTGACAGTTCGTAACTGTAAAAACTAGATTATTGGTCAATTATCGTTATATTTTATGCCTCAAACCAGTTAAACTACTCGGTCTTGTTATAAGTTCTTTAATTTAAGTCGACTTTCTGTTTTTCATGAGTTGAGAGAGAATATTGTCTTTTATTTGCTTTGTCAACTCTAAGTGCGAATAGATAGCTTCAATAAAAATTTTCCTATATTACATTCCTTTGCAGCAACTAATTTTCTACTTTTTGTTTGTGTGTAAAAATATCCTATAAAAGATGCTATTAAATATCTTAAAAAAAGAGTCAAAACACTTTAATAAGCCTGCATGCAGCCGTACCGCACGCACATAACTAAATTGGATTTTATTTTATCATACAGACGACCTCCATAGAGCTTTCCTACATCTATTCGTTGAATAATAAAGAGATCTGAGATTTATTTAAAATACGTAAAATAAATTCAACGAAATTTACTAAAGGCACGAATTGGTAGAATATACTCAAAACGTTGGTTTTTTAACAAGAGTCTCCCAAACAGAAATTACGGAATACTATATGTTATTAGTTATAAAAACAAAAAAGGTTGCTGATAATATTTTCTCCAAATATTTGTTATTCCTGATGAAGTGATAATCGCAGGGCTTATACTCTGCCCACGACTTTCTATAGCACTACATGTAGCGTCAATGCGTGTTATTTTAATGTTTCGTTATTCACAACATTATCACAATCACAGTATTCCCTTTATCCAAAATATTGCAAATATTTGCTCGGACAGCTCATAAGGAATCTTGGTATGCACTCCATTAACTCATACACTTTTGGTTCCACTTCGTAGCCACCATCATGTGTCTGCAAGGCCTCTTAAGATGGGCGAACAAAAGAGTGAAAAACGTTCCGTATTTCTAATTTCCTTTTGCTTATTTTGAACTTTGAAAAGTCACCTTAGACAGTCCTTTTATAAAATTATGTTTCTCAATTTTCTGTTCCTCATTTTTGGTGTATGTTTGCATCTTTTCTTTTTGTGGCTTGGCTCTTGATTTCACTAAAACACTTGACACAGGAGAGTTTAAAACAAAAGTTGCCTGTATTGTTGTCGAGTTATTCATATCAAAGGAACTGCGCAGGAACGTGATAAAGCAAGTAAATATTTTTGATCGTCTCCATTACAGTGAGGACGGTCAGTAGTAAGAAAAATAAAGTGGCTTTAAATAGAATTAGTGTTTGAAGAAACAGTTCGTAGAATTTGACAATAAAAAGAAGTAAAAGTAACTGAAGCACACAATTTGTATATACGAACTTTTCTTTTATAAGCAATGTAATATATGCCTGCCTGCTATTTCGACTCGGAAAAAAACCTATTTACATATTGATTGAGTCATAGTATACGACTTGATCTGAGATCTTATATTAATATACGTTATTGCATATAACCATATAAAGTTTAGTTTCTTACATTCAGTTAATTTAGCTTCTGCTTTAGGGTCATTATGTTATCATATCTCTTGTCATAATTGTACACACACAACAAAGCTATGAATAATGACGACTTGATAGTTCGTCGTGTGCGTACACATTAGGAATACACAAAAAAAATATCAGGTTTGACTTCAGGAAACATAATAATTTTAGATGAACGTTCATACTTCCGTTAGCTGAGGATAGTATCCAAACATTTTGTCACATTTTTTTCCTTACATTTTCTCCAAATTTTCACCACTTGCATGCCAGCCCCGAGCAAAACGATAGTGAAATAGCTATCGTCAAAACCGTATCGTCAGGACGATAGCGATTGGCAGTTTTGAGAGTACATGAAGCAACCAAAATGACATCGTTTTGTCAATATCGTTTTTTTTTGCTTACGCGATGCAAAACACTCGTTTCGACGATATCGTGGCACGATAGTCGTATGTTATTTATATATATATGTTATTTTTGTCCTCTTACTGACGACACTGTGCACACTCATCAAAATATAAGAAAGGTTTATCTGCAAAGGATGGTATTCAGTGAAAGCTCTTTGCTTTAGCGAATTCAGTGGGTTGTTGTCGATGGCGTCGAACGGAAGGATGTTCAGCTCCGCAATCATGTGTACAGAGTGAAAGCGGCAAAAGATACAATTCCAGATTATAGCAATATTAAGTAATGTTTTTATTTGTGTTTAAGTTAGTTGATCTTGTGGTGAAATTAATTACTTTAATTTAATAATAAAAGGGATAAATAAATAAATATCCGAAGTGCTTAGATTATATATATTAAGTTAACTTAACCAAGTGATTGGAAATCCAACAGGATTTGTAAAGGTTAGTGTTGGCTATCAATTATGCTGTTGTGCGGGTTCTTTTACACACCCTTTAGGTGCTCAAACAGCAAGGACACCTGTAATCACGTCACCCCAGTATCGTTTTGTTTGCCTCATTTTTTCGTTCGTTTTCAGTTTTATGTTGCTTTTGTGGGTACGTCTGTAAGAATTTCATTTCATATTGGGGCTGTGTGTTTGCGTGCACGTTGTCGTTCGTTGTTCATGTGTTTCCTGAAAATAATCGATAAAATTAAACTAATGTTCACAGTGTTGTGTGCAAAAAGATTTTATTAGAATGTCAACCCTTAAAGTGTATTTTTTCTTTCCGTGCAGTAACGGATGGGTTACTGTTATTTTGCAAGTTACAAAAAGCGGTGTAGTGGTGCATATTCAGGTTGTACGGGTCATGTTTCGTTTGTGTATCGGTTATAATTGTAGTGCTGACTGCTACGAAATTTGAATTTTGATTGGCAGGATAAATAAACTGTACATTAAATATTGAAGTGTAAATAACCCGAATGTGTCAAGCCAATTAAAAGTGTATGTACATTTGAACATAATTACGTATTCGAACAAAGAAAATATTTTCTTGGATAAGAAGCAGTATGTAAAATAACTAGATTACTTCAGTAAGATACATGAACAAAAATTGATTTACCATTTTTTCGGCTCATAGTATCCTTAGGAAATGAAAAACGTCGGTCGAAAACTTTGGGTTGTGAAGTTATAAAAATCGTTTATGTAGGGAAATAATAAAATTGATGAGCTGTGTGATGTCCACCCAAATGATCGGACGTTGAACCTAACCTACTCAACGGATTTCTGAACCGAAATTTTATATCAAACGCTGTTATGTTCTCCTTAACATGAACAATCTTGAAACAAAACATATAATTTTTACGACATCCTTCCGATTTTCCTTGATTATATAGATCTTGTTCCTAAAATGTAACTTTTAACGTCTTGATATTATTGGAAGGATATAAAAATTAAAACAATTTAAAAAAAAAATAAAATTGATAATTCCTGAAGTAAATATGCTTAACCACAACGTTGTTCAAGTTAATCCACACTTAAAAATTCCACATAAGCTACAATATTCGTTATGTTGGGGCTTAAAAAATTGCACTTATATTTCGCTTTGAAGTACAGTTGCAGAGCAGGAAGGCGTCAAATTTGGAAGAAATCCTTACTGTTATCATTGCAAAATTACCCGCAGCTTACTTCGTTTTTATTTGGAACATTCCTATAGTAGATACCGGTCATTTTCTTGTTATAGTATGGGTAAAAACGGATAATATTTGCCCGAGATCGTTTATGGGCGATGACGACAATATTGCTATCAGACAGAATTGCCCAAACAAATTTTCCGCAGAGCTGCTTACAAAAGCTGAAGGTTACCCAATAATTTGTCATAACCGCCAACTGTGTACATATTCTACACGCGGTTTAATTTATTTGCGGATATGATCATATGCCATTTTGAGTTGAATCCCAACAAAGTTTCTTTAAGGGAATCGGAGGTTGTATTGAAGCTAATTAGAAAATGTATTGTAGACCGTAGTCCGGTCTACATACATAATAAAAACAATTACAGTTCCATACGATACTTTAAGGTCAAACACGATCGTATATAAAAATATATTTGTAAAATATGCACATCCGCACTTAAATACAAATTTATAATAAGATTTTGTGTTATAATTGTTTATACTTTTAAATATACTTTGTTTCTTCTCTGTTGTTCCCTAGGAATTACTAAAACTCTCAATTTTCACCAATCTCCATTATCGAATTCAGTTCTTTTAATGAAAATGTTATACGTTATATTTTTATACGATTATAGAAACATCCAACACGTAACAAGAGATTTTAAAGTGGCTCAATTTAGTAGTTTAAGCTTAATTACGAACAGAGTAATAAAAGGTAAGAAAAACTACATGAATTTCCTTTAAATGCATAGTGTTCTATGTTGTTGGTTTTTATAAAAACACATTTTTATTAACAAAACATTATTTTATTTTTAATTCAACATAGTTCTGGCGTATCGTATATTAAGGCTTGAATGTATCTTTTGTTCAGATTAAATCATTTTTTTTATTAATATTTTACTTTTGTTAAGTAGAAGACATTTCCTGTTGAGTTTGGACTTTGGCTTTTAAGTTTCAGAAGCACTGTTAACTAGACCTCAAAACTTATTTTATAATAAATATATATATATATATTAAGATAATATAAATAATAATAATAAAATTATCTCCTTAGTGATGAAATACAATATTTGTACAAGAGTCGCTGAGGGCAAAAACTGCTGATGAGTATTTTTGTTACAAATGGATGAAAAAGAAGCTCAGCGTCTCTTTCATTGATTTGTTTACATTTTTGCATTTTGATTAAATTTCAAGTCGAGTTCTTTTGTGAGTATACAAGTTGGCTGTAATATAACATCTCCTCCTTCAGAGTTATATACGATATACGATATTGATATTATTAACAATCGCTTTATCTTTCTTTATATTTTTATTGTATTGGGTATTATTGCTTCTTGCCTAATTTTTTTTATATGTTTAAAAAAATTTTTTATATGTTATATTATTTAATATGATTTGACAATTTTTCAATTTTAACATGTATGTTTTTTTCTAAAACAATATTTTGTTTATTACAATTTAGTTTAAAATTTTGTTTTCTTAGGTTAATAGCAATAACGTGATTCAATCCTACTTTTTTTTAGAGATTCTTTTGTATTTTTCACATAAATTTATTATGTGCATTTATTATTAATTTCTATTAAATCTTTTATTGTTTTTGTTGGAAAATATATATTTTTTCATCTTTTTTAATATAAAATGAATATTAATTTGCATATCTAAATAATCGTTTTTGTTTGGAATAGGTATTATTTGTACTTCTTTATAAACGTCTTCTGTTTGCCTTGGTACCTTAATGATAAAATTAATGTTCGTTTTTAATAAAGCTAAACTAAAACTTAGTTCTTCTAAATTGTTGATATTAATGCCGTAAGTGTAAACACTTAACCTCCTAGTCTTGAAATCATAATTATTTCTTTAATTTTTTCTGTCTTCTATTATTATTTTCTATCTCAAATAATCAATATTATATTTAATTTGATTTCATTTTATATCCTTTTTTGTAGTTATAATTACCTACAAATTCCAGTTTATACATAATGCCTTGAGCCTCATTGTTCAAGGTTTCAGTCAGTCTTTGTATCTGTTTGTTAAATTTGTCATTAATTATTATGTGGTTGTTTATTTTTTTTGTTTCATTATGCCTGTTTAATTTAACTATTTTTAAATCTTCTTCGATTTTTGCCTTGTCATTATTGTCCTTTGCCCCGAATAAAAATTGTAAACCTTTTCCTACCAATCTAATAAACTTCTTCTGTATGTGGTTTGCTTAGGGTGGGGTAAAAGAGTTTGAAATTATTTTCGTAATTCTAACGTTTTCCTATATATACTACTGTTTTCTTCAGGTATTCTTCTTATACTAATTTCCATAATTTTGATGTTTTTTCGTGTTCTGTTAATTTAATTATATGAAGTATTTTATCGTAGTGCTTTATTAACTGGTCCTCGCTTAACTGTGTTAAGGCAATACCATTTCCTTTATTAAGGTCTATTATTTCTAACGCCCCTTGTACTTGGTTGAGAGTCATAATTGTCATAATTGTCATAATTGTCATAATTCCGCATAATCATCATATGTTGCGATATTTCATAAATGTCATAAAAATTAAGATTATCTTCATCATAATCACCATATGTTGCGATATTTGAGGTCGTATCTTCAGGAGGCCTGAAATTTGATAATTTTATTTGTTCGTACTTTTTCTTTTTCCTAAAATGATCTTTGTGAAGAATACGATTGGGACTTTCTTAAATCTCTTTGTTTATAACTTTTTTCTTATGTTTCGGGGCTAATTTATTTTTAATTATTTCGTGTTCTGTTATATTTGCATAATGTTCATCTATTTCATCATCCTTTATATTATTGTTTAATTTATTTAATATTTTTGTTTTATTCTCTTCAATGCGCTTATAGATTAATTCATTGTTGATTTTATTGAAATGTACACCAAAAGATTTTTTTTATTGTTAAGTGGATGACATTATTATAAATGTCTATTGCTTTAGTAGTATTTTCTATCGGTTCAACTTTTTCATTTGCTTCTTGTATTCGACTTGAAATTCGATCGTGTTCCTTGAGTGTGCTAAGGAGGCGTTCTATATCAAAATTAGCTGTATGATGACTAGCTGTGCAAAAATGAACATTGATTTCATTATTTTCTACGAAATTTCTTAATGATTCAGAGACAAAAGCGTTTTCATTATCAAGGGTTATGTGTTTAGGTTTTTTCATGTACGTTTAAAGCATCTGTATATGTTTCTTGTTTCATTGGTTCAATAGCAGTGTATTTACTGAATTTACCCATACATGAAAGATATTTTTAATTGTTGTTTAAAAACCAGATATCTATGTTATAATGTTCATTAGGTCCTTTTGCGGTTTTGGTTTTTTCATAAGACAACTTTATTGGATTTCTTTCAATTTTGGTCATACATAGATGACAATTAGTTATTTGTTTATTTATGAGGATTTTTAAATTAAATATATAATATTTTCGAATTAATTCTAAATACACTTTTCCTATGCCAACGTGATTGATTGTTTTTCGGAGTCTTAAGTATCTTTTAAGAGCTTTTTGCTTCTAAATAGACTTCCTGTTCTCTAATTTCCATTTATCGCGATATTTCTTAAAGATGTTTTCGTCTTTTATATAAATGCTATTCAACATATTTACTTCTACTTCTTTAATTATATCTTCAAAGTCTTTTTCTTGGAAGTCTTTTTCTTGGAATCTGCATGTGAATAAGATTCTTCTCTTTCCAACATGTAAATAATATTCGTCTTCATTCGCTTCATTTCGCTGACTTAAGCTTTATTTGTCCATTAAAAATATTAAGCTGTTTTTCACTTATAGGAATTATATTTGAATTATCCGATTCGGCACTATTTTGTGTAATTATTTATTTTCACGCGAAAGAGGGCGTGAATATTGAAATCGTACTTTCCTAGCTTAATCTTCCACCTTTGGAGGTTAAGACTTGGTTCCTTTAATTAGAAAGCTAAACTAGCGGACGATAGTTATTTCTTATAATGAATACGTTCATATAAATAATAACGAAACTCTGCGGTTGCCCAAACTATTGCGAGAAGTTCTTTCTCGATTGTGGTATAAATATATGGTTCCATGTGTTTGACTTCAAACTGGGTGCCTATTTATTAGATCATTTGTCATTAAAATTTTTAATTTATCAAAAGATTTTTTGTAGTTTTTGCCATCAATATTTATTTTAATACCCTTTTAACGGCATAACGTCATTGGTTATCTTATTACTGCATAGTAATATCCTGTTAATCCTTGAATTTCAATAATTGTCCTTGGGATTGGAAAATTCCTTACTGTCTCAATTTTTGTGGATTCGGTTTAACACCATTTGGTGTCATCACATGCCCTAAGAATTCTGTTTCTTTTCTTAGAAATTCAGATTGTATACTGAATGAATGATGAATGATACTTTAAGATTTGCGCTCTTAAGTGTATCAGAATTTTATGGATTGAATATGTTCTTGTAGAATCGAGGAGAATATAATGATTTCATCTAAATAGAAATAACATATTTTTCCTATATAATCTTTCAAGATTTCATTCATAAGCCTTTGAAATGTTGTGGTTGCATTCTTTAGCCCAAATGGCAACCGTAAAAATTCATAGTGTCCAGATAAAGTACTAAATGCTGTTTTTTCTCTGTTCTTAAGTTTCTGTTTCTATATGATAGAAACCTTTTGTTAGATCCATTGTGGGTAATACATTGCACGTCCCAATTTATCTAATATTGAGTCCATTGGTATAGGATACTTATCTTCCTTAGTTACATTGTTTAATTTTCTATTAACCGTAAAAATTCATAGTGCCCAGATAAAGTACTAAATGCTGTTTTTTCTCTGTTCTTAAGTTTCTGTTTCTATATGATAGAAACCTTTTGTTAGATCCATTGTGGGTAATACATTGCACGTCCCAATTTATCTAATATTGAGTCCATTGGTATAGGATACTTATCTTCCTTAGTTACATTGTTTAATTTTCTATTCTCTTTATTACCAGCGTGATCTTCTTTTTTAGGTACGACCAAATTGAGGCTTTATAAGACGAAGTAGAATGCCGAATAATTTTTGATTTAAGCATTTAATTTATTTGCCTTTCCACTTCTTTTCTGTGAATCTCAGGATATCTATAAATTCTCGTATAAATAGGAGAATTGTCTTCCGTAGGGATGTTGTGTTTTACATGGTTAGTAAAAGATAAACCATCACCTTTTTTGTAAAATATTTCATTGCCTTTTTTTATTACTTTAAGTAGTATTTTCCTTTCTTCTTTTTTTAAATGATCTGTTCGAAGATCATTATTGATTTGATTATTTATTATTTATTAATACACCGGTCTTATTTTCATATTTCGTTTTTTCATTTTCCCTGAGGAAAATGGGTGTGATTTCCTCATTCAACTTTAATGCTTTACTCTTTTTTTACATAACTAGCTATAGGTTCTCGCCTAATTTGGGATGCTGAGGCAGGTTTTTGAGGATCGGTTCAGGTTTTTGAGGAAATTTTCTATAATTATTTCTGTTATGATTATAATTATTATTTTTGTTATCGTGATTGTTATTATAACTGTTTTTGGGTGTATATTGTTTTGGTTGCCAGTTATTATGGTTTTGGTTTTTATTATTGTTAAATGTATTTTTGTTTCGAGTTTTGTTTTAAATTTATTTTGCCTATCTTTGTCCTGAGGATGAGTAATAAATCCTGGTAATTCCATTGCTTTTAGTTTTAGAGCTTTCATTCATTATTTTTCATAATACTATAGAAATCCATTTTGTTAAATGAGGGTGAATTTCAATACTTTGCCTGGCCCTACCTATAAATTTGGACTTTAATAGGTTTATACACATTGTATAATATGTAAGTAAAGTAGGTATTATGTCGTCTGCATTTTGAATAAAGATTGGTAAATCTTCTGTTTTGCCATAAAAGCTCAGCTTCTCTTTCATCAATATAATTCTGAAAAAGCAGAGACAATGTTTTTGTTGCGGTATATTAAATACTAAAGATTACTTTTAAAGTAAAATTTAATGAAAAGTCTAGTTCAAAACAGTTGGAGCTCAAATAAAATAAAAGACAAATGCATGGCATTAAAAAAATTTGGTATTGTGCATATATGTACCTAATTTTATGTGATATGCAAAGTAATATTTCTTTAGCGAATAGCTGTAAGAAAACGGTACACTGAACGGTTGTTTAGAGCTCAAAAATATTTTGTCGTTTACAGTTCTCAATTTAGGTACTTTATTTTACTTTGGAAGCAAGTCCCAGGTTTGATTTTAGCACTGAACGCATTTCAATTTTTCTGTCAATAATTCAAGAAAATTTAATACAAATTGAGTATGAAGTTACTTGTTAAATTTCACCTTTTTGGGTCGGTGGAAAATCATAGATCACTTCTACACGTCAGACATTAGTAGCACGCACTGCACGAGTAGTTTAATGTCTTAATCTGGTAGCATGCTCCTGTAGGATATTGAATTTGTCACATTTTGCTCTTCGGAGTCGAGAAAAAATTGTAAAAGATGACTTTCTTTCGAAATGAGTGAAAATACGAGGCATTATCATAATTCTTTGCCGTTGTATTACTAATTTTGTTAGAACATTATAATAAATATAATAATAAATAAATATAAAATAAATAAAGTAATAAATAAAAATTAATATATAATAAAAAATAAATAAATGGATTGAAATTGTAAAACATAAAAAAAATCAAATACTATCAGTTGTTATTTTATTTTTAAATTTGATTGACTAATGAAGTTTTTAATTAACTGCTGATAGTTGTTGGTAGGTGCTAAAATTCATGTCCACATAATAAAGAGTGAATCCGTTACAGATAAAATGTTAAGTATACATATACGTATAAAGTGACACCTTAAAAAGATTGGGATCATGATTGAGACATGATCACGAGAATATGAACAAAAAAAATATTATAACAAGTATTACATATTACAAAACATTAATGAAATGCATATATACATTTAATATTGAAATAATGAACAAGTCATTTTTTGCTACGTATAAAACTGAATTCCTCTGTAATTACATTGTTTGTTAATTTAAGTAGATAATATCATTTTTTCCTTTCAGATGGAAACACTTTACTCACATCACCTTCATACGTTTGTATCCCCAATAAATTCTTCTAGCGTGACGTTTGGTGCCCAATGGGGTTCACAGGGAAGCGTAATTGCTCTTGGCGTTGTTCTTGGAAGCTCCATTAGCCTAGTTGGTCTCGCATTTGCATTTATTACTTACAGGTGAGTACACCACTGCCGCATCATATGGTAGAAGCTTCAGTATGTGTAAACATCTGTAATATAGATGTGTATGTGTATTTATGTTTTATTTAGCATTTGTTAATATAAATTTGTGCACTCGGGTATTATATAGTATTATGTAATTTTGGGACCTTCAGTGACTCTTTGATATATTATGCGTTTTTCTATTGCAGGCAATGAATATGCTTACGCTTGATGGTTCAATGAGTCATCAATACAACTCAATTAAATTTATTCTATTGCCAATAGCACCATTAGCCAACACTGTATTTTACAAGGATTTTATCATGTAGAATGTACGTTATTTTCTGCAGAGATGTTGTATAATGCTCGATTGTATTGCACGATATTTTATTACCAAGGATTTTTGAGTTTCTCTGCATACTACTACTCGTATGTATAAAATTGGTGCAGAAATCAACACAGAACCGATGAATCGAATCAATAAATTGACAAAACGCTTTTACATTATTGTGTTACAATCTTCTTCTTCTACTTCATCTGGAGCTACAGTCCGGGGTGGACCTGGGCCTCAACCAACATGCCTCTCCAGCCAGCACGACCTTTCGCCAGCTATCTCCAAGTGCGCACTCCAAGTTGGTTGAGGTATTTCTCCACCTTAGTCTAGGCCGTCCTCGGTTGCGTTGTCAAAATGACTCGTATTCAAGGACTTTTCGAGCCTGAGCAGCCATCTTAAGCGTTGTATCCATAGACGCTTGACCAAGCGCATGTCGCTGTACAGCCAATAGAATTCGTCGTTAAATCTTCTCCTCCAGATGCCATCAACGCAAACAGGACCAAAAATCACACGCAAAACTTTTCTCTCGAAAAGAATAAGGGCTTCCTTATCCGCTTTTGCTAACGTCTAAGTTTCCGTGCCATAAAGTAGGACTGGGATGATCACGCTGTTATATAAAGCGGGCTTAGTCCTTCGAGAGAGGGCTTTATTACTCAATTGAATCTTGAGCCCAAAGAAACTGCGATTGACAGAGTGATTTAGCGTTTGATTTCGGTACTGATGTTGTTGTTCCTGTTTACCGCGGAGCCAAGGTAGACGAAGTCTTTGACTACCTGGAAGTTTCTGCTGCTTAGTGTGATACTTTGTTCGAGACGTCGATAGTGTGTGTCCTTCCTTGATGATAGCATGTACTTAGTTTTGCCCTAATTTACCGTCAGACCCACTTTAGCCGCTTCCGCTTCAATGCCAGCAACCGCCTCATTGACGGCTCGCTACGTTCGTTAAATCACGTCAATGTCATCAGCGTAAGCTAGCAATTGACCTGACTTCTGGAAGATCGTGTTTCTGGTGTTGACTTGTAAGTTACGCACTATCTTCTCGAGGATGATTTTAGAGAAGTCACATGCCAGTGTGTCGTCCTGTCTAAAATCTTTTTTGACATTGAAGGTGTCGGTAAGTTCGTTACAGACCTTGACGGAGCAGCGAGAGTTCTCCATTGTCATCCTACACAATCTGACGAGTTTGGTAGGAATGCCAAAACTAGACATGGTACTGTATAGCTCGTCTCTATGCACACTGCCATATGCGGCCTTGAAATCGACGATTAGGTGGTGAGTGTCGATTTGCACTTCTTGAGTCTTTTCCAGGATATGCCGTAATGTAAAGATCTGGTCTATTGTGGACTTCCCCGGTCTGAAACTACACTGATAGGGACCTTGGAGGTCATGGACAAACGGTTTCAGACGCTTACACAATACGGCAGAGAGGATCTTGTATGCAATGTTGAATAGACTAATCTCTCCGTGGTTGACGCAAAGGGGTCTCCTTCCTTGTGAACCGGGCAAATCGGGCAAAAATCGATTGGAATAGTCTGCCTAACAGCGGGACTTGGGCCATCATCGCCGTTAAGAAGTCTGCAGAAATGATCCTTCCAGATTTTCAGCACAGACTGCGACTCTACTACAAGTTGTCCATTCTGGTCCCGGCAGGCCTTGGTCCGAGCCTTGTATCCTCCGGATAGCTGTTTTATATTTCGGTAAAACTTTCGGACTTCATTCCTGCTATTACGCGCGCGCCTCTCATGCTCCTTCTTTTTCCTTCTGAGAAGCAGGTGCTCTTCCCTGCTTCTCTGTTCGTAGAGCTCACGATGATGATTCTTCGATGCAGCGTTGGCTTATAGGCGTCTTGTTTAGCTGCATGCGCTTGCCTGCACTCGTTCTCAAACCATGGGTTCCTTTTGGGTGGTGGTGTGAAACCCAGCACATTAGTGGCACGACGTTTAAAGTCTTCTTCTCAGTTTAGGCAGGCAGCGTCGAACTCTGAGCGAGTTTCAGGTAGATTCGGTAGGCAAAGTTCCCAGCGATCGGCTGTTATTGTAGCTTTCCAACGTCAAACCGTTTTGGTCTATCTCGACAGCGTTGCTCTCTGGATATCCCTGTTCTTACCTTGGCTACAACGAGGTGATGATCCGAGTCGATGTTTACACATCGGAAGGTTCGAACATCGAGAATACTGGAGGAGTGGCTGACGTCGATTGCAACGTGATCAATCTGGTTGACGGTGGATTGATCAGGAGATCGCCAGGTCCCGTTGTGAATGTCCAGGAGTGAGAACCGCGTGCGAAGTCCAGCAGCCGTTTCCGGATGTGTTGTAGTTCAGGCTGTGTTTCCCGATAACTCCAACTCCTTTCCCAGCTGAGTGTTCACTCCTAGGACGATCTTGGTGTCGTAACTGGGACATCGATCGTATATTCTTTCTAGGAGTTCATAGAAGTTATCCTGGGTGTTGCCATCATTCTCCTCTGTCGGGGCGTGTGCGTTAATTAGGCTGATTTTTCCAATTTTAGCCTTGATGCGGATTGTCATGAGGCGTTTGCTGACGGGGTCTTAGCTCAAGTGTTTTTGCCTAAGTCTGTCACGAGCAACAAGACCGCATCCGAATAAGCGCTGCCTTCTCTCTCTCTATAGAAATCGCTGTAGTAGATATCGCAGTTCTTCATCGTTTTTTTTTGCCAGGCCCATCCCATCGCACTTCCTGGATGACGGTAATGTCTGCCTTGTAGCAGTCAATGGCCTTCGCAAGTTATTCAGAGACCTCACATTCTACGTGCAAAACCGAAAATCGGTGACCTCTGAACGTTTTCTGGGGTCATCAACAGTTAATCCTTCATTATTCGAGGCATGTTATTGTCTCTAAACTAATGATTTTTTACGCACAAACCCAGACCGATTATTTCAACCCTCGGGCAGAGGGGGTCGCTGCATACATTAGTTCACCATACAACGGGTGTTGTGATGGCTATCCAGGGGGCGCCACTTGGAGGCTGTATGTCAACTTGACCTGTGCACTAACGAGGATAGTGTTGTCCCAATGGCTTTTGTTGAGCGCAGTCAACAACGTTACCTCACGTGAACAGGCCCATGCCCCTCATGTGTTGCAATCACAGAAACCAATTTTTGGGATAAATGTATGCACAAACGGTTAGAGCCCAACGATTTCCATATGATATTTGACCTGAGATTGCACCGCTCTTGTAATACGAATTTGCGAAAATTTGGTTAAGAGTCGAAGAGATAAAACTTTTTACGTACGTTGAGTCAATTTTTTCATATCAAACCCCCAGTTATGTCGCCCCAATTCATTATAGAAATAAAAGAAAGATCGACTTTTCTAGTTTAGCGAATATTTAGAACGAACAATATATCTGAACTCTTCGGCGGTCACGCACAGAGTGATCTTACAACTAGAGAGGCAGCAGCAGTGTACGAGAGGGTTATCGGTTATGCATGCAGTAGTTGTTGTTGCTCCCTTTACATAGTGAAAACAAAAATTAAAGAGGAAGAATACTCTAAATATACAATTTATAAAATAAATGTGTATATGCACAGCCACTGCTACACTAGTGCTTCTAATTTTTTGACTTGAAACCTTGTTGAGACTGCCTGATTTTTTTGGGAGCATTTAGATGGCATAAATGTCCAAAATGCGGGCAATAAAGCGCAAGACCCATTAGTCTTGTTATATATAAGCCGCATCTGTTATCTCTTAACAGATAATGTTACATTAAGCTTATCGACTTGGAGCAGCGCCACTGCACGTGAAAATTTTTGCGTAGCTTAGACTCACTGAATCATCTGTTTATCTATTGACGTGGGCAACCATTTCTTTTTCTTCGAAAAACGACACATTTTTAAATTCTTAAGTAACCCTGTTACTTAAAAAAAATATAATATAATATATATAATATATATAATATAATATATATATATATATAATATATATATATATATAATATAATATATATATATATATATATATATATAAGATAATAACATATAAATTACTCTTAACAATTTTCTTGCTTTCAACTAAATCTAAATCTGCAATGGCAAGTAGTAGTAGGTTTTATTTCCACCGCGCAATTTACAATTGAGAGATTTGATATATAGATTCATGTTATATCTCCACTGTAAATATTACAGAAACAACATACATGTCAAATAACTGTACCATGCGATGGGAAATTACAACCAAACAACAACAACAAAACATAAACAAAAAAAATTAATAAATATGTTTCTACATGAACCAACAAATATAATAATAATCATAATAAGTCAAATTAATATATATATATATATATAAATATGTAATACATAAATATCTAAATAACTAAATGTATAAATATCTAAATAAATAAATAAATAAATAAATAAATAAATAAATAAATAAATAAATAAATATATATATAAATAAATAAGTAAATAAATAAATAAATAAATAAATTAGTGAATAAATATGAATAAATATGAATAAATAATAAAGATTTAAATAAATAAATGAATAAATAAATAGTTTGGTAGATAAAATCTAGAATATATAAAGATCTATAATAACAAACAAATGGGAACAGACAGTTAATAAAATAAATATAAATAATAAAATAATATAATTTATAAAATACTTTAAATTGCCACATAACATATTATGAAAAAATAAATTTAAAATGTGCTACACGAATGTACCATACTGCCTATTCATACACACGGTTTACAGATCATTTGCAGTCTGACTAAGAAGGTCGTATTCACACAATTAATTTTGGAGCTTCGCCTCTAGCAGAGTGTAACGAATGGACAGATTGAACGATCAATAGGTCATTTGGCCCTTCGTGTTTTTGAAGATTCTCGCGAATCTAATTTACTCGTATTTAGAGTAAAAAGAGCGTTTGATTCTATCCAAAGAAAGCAGTGATTTTAGTTTCCACCGCAATTGACGCGGTAGGCGTGGATGCTGTAAATTACAGTAGAGCCCTAAAAACTTGAACAGGCTGGAGAAAGCTAACGACAAGGAAAAGCAAACGTATTGCAACGAAACCGAAGGCCACTCAGCAGATAATGGACCATTCAATTCGTCATCGTCATCTATCGAACGCTCAGTACAGGAAGCAGATACTGCAGTTATTAATTCCACACAGATGACAGCACTGACGGAAAATCATTTCTAAAGAATGGCTTCAGCCATGCAACCAAAATAATATTAAGGAACTTTTAATAAATATTATATACGGCTCGCTTTGAAGGAAATGGAAAAACCAACAATGTCGAAATGTTCATTACGACGATAACAGTGTACAAAAATGCTGAGAACTTTACTAATGAAAATGCTCTGACTAGTATGCTGATATTATTAGAAGGATTTGCAGCGAGTTGGTGGCAAGAGGTAAAAAATGAGGTAAAAATGTTCGATGATGCCATAAGGCTCCTACATCAAACATTTTCTCCAGAAAAACCAGCGTGGTGCATTTATGCTAAACTTTTTGTAAACAAACAAAAACCAGATGAACGTATTGATCAGTTAATTTGCAGGAAAAGAGCTCTATTTACAAAGCTTTCAGATGATCTATCAAATTCAGAGAGAAATTCGGAGAGAAAAGATTCATAGAAAATCGATTAGCTCATTTCAGAATCTCTTGGATCACGCTTGAGCTGTTGAAGCCGAAATTAAGGAAAAGAAGGCTTCCAAAAACTTGGTTGATGACAAAAGGCGCGCAATTTTTGTAGGGAAAAAGATCACTTAGCCGAGTGATGTTTTAAGAGGATAAAAAGCGAAGAAATAGGCAGCACGGCTGTAAACAGTAGAAACACAAGGCCAGCACCAACTTGAGACATCAATATCAACAGTCTGAAAGGTGAGGCTTATTTACACAAAGCTGCAAGAACTATAGCAAAAAATACATTACTTCGAAAATTGAAGCAAAAACGATGTCAATTTGAGCGTATTAATGCAGAGATCACATTTGCTGACGGAGTTTCTCTCGAACAATGTGGTATAGTTTTGAACATAGTCCAAATATGTTTCTTTAACACTGATGATCCAGAAAAGGCGTTTGATTGCAAAATGGTAAATAGTGAAGAAATGGTAATAGTGAAAAATAAAATAAGCAACAATCACACCGGGACTCAATGGAAGATAATGCATCGGCTTATCTCACCTGGTAAGGGAATCGCAAACCTGTGAGTCCAGTTTGCGATACACCAAAAAGAAAGAAGCCAACTGATTACTCCCCGCATATGATACAGGCGATTTTTTCGGACGCAGTTCCAGTTGGTATGATAACTTATAAAAAACCAAAAAACCTTTTTAAGGAACCACAGAAGGGTAAACACAACAAATCCCGAATCTTGGTTTGAGCTTAATTCCGTGCATTTAACTTTACGTCCAGAAGAAGGAACACAGTTTTTACCTCACGAAAAGGCACAAATTGAAAATTTGTGAAGGCTTATTAAGACACTTTTGGTGAAATCAAAACATCTATTTCTCATGTAGAGCTTACGATCAATACAAGGAAAACCATTTTCCTATGATCCATATAGGTTTTCATTAGCACGGAAGGAACTTAAAGAATCATACATGACAACATTGGATTTACGTTTCGGATATTGGCAAATAATGGTAGCTGTAGAAGTTTAGTTAAAAACAGGATTCATAACCCCATTCGGCACAAAAATCTACCAAGGACAATGTTGCTTGCCTATCTCGGCGACCTTATAATATACTCACCAAGTTTAAAGAAACACTTAAAGGATCTTGAAGAAGTTTTCGATCGACTCAGAGAGTATGGTTTCCGACTAAAGAGAGAAAAATGTAGGTTCTGTTGTTCGGAAGTAAAATACTTTGATCACATCTTAACACCAAGGGGAATTAAGATAAACTTTGGAGAAAACAGAAACAATGAGTAAACGGCCAAGACCCAAAAACACAATACAATTGGTTTCTTATCTTCAAATCTGTTCATGGTATAGAAGATTTATTCAAAATTTTGCAAAAATATCCAAACCACTGACAGACTTGACTAAGAAAAACGTGTCATGGAAATGGGGTGATGCAGGGAAATAGTCTTTCAATCATTTAAAACGGCTTTTGTCTACTGCACTAATAAAGGGTGATTTTTTAGCCATTATCTTTTTGGCAACACTGGTTTAAACAGCTGACTCACGTTTTTGTTTCACCGTCAAACATCTTCGGTTTGGTCTATAATTTAACCATGAATCGTCTTACAAACGAACAACGTTTGCAAATTATTGAATTTTATTATCAAAATGAGTGCGCTGTTAAGAAAGTTATTCGCGCGCTTCTTCCATTTTATGGAACGTTCAATGGGTACGTAAATAAGCAGAATTGTCGATTTTGGAGTAAATATCAGCCAGAAGCATTGCAGGAGCTACCAATGCATCCAGAAAAAGTCACAGTTTGGTGCGGTTTATGGGCTGGTGGCATCATTGGACCGTGCTTCTTCAAAGATGATGCGAATCGTAACGTAACCACGAATGGTGAGCGCTACCGTGAGATGCAAGAGCTTGACTTGCATGACATGTGGTTTCAACAAGACGGTCCCAAATACTACATAGCACGCGCAACAATTGACTTATTGAGAGGCGAGATCGATGAAAATTTTATTTCACGTTCGGAACCGGTCAATTGGTCACCTAGATCGTGCGATTTAACGCCTTTACACTATTTTTTGTGGGGCTATGTTAAAGCTAATGTCTATACAGACAATCCTGCTTCAACTGACGCATTGGAAGACAACATTCAAGCATTTATTCGTGAGATACCGGCCGAAATGTTGGAAAGAGTATGCCAAAATTAGACTAAGCGGATGGGCCATTTGCGGCGCAGTCAAGGTCAACATTTGCATAAATTAATCTTCAAACATTAAATTAAAGATTTAAATAAAGATTCAAATAAAGATTTTACGCATTTTTCTGAATATTTTGTGTATTTTTTAAACTTTCCTATAGCTTTTAAAAATGGCCGCCGTGGCGAAGTGGGTAGAGTGCGACGCTCACACACCGAAGGGTATAGGTTCGATTCCCGGTTGAACACCTCGAATTTTTCACGGCACCACCTCTTTCGAACTGCTGACAACACTCAAAGAGTAATAACTGTAGGTCCCTTCTACTTGTGAGAGAACAGTAGCGCGCACAACACGAGTAGTTGATGAGCAAGCTAGGCCCGGGTCCCCCTGCGGACTGTCGCGCCAACAATTATTATTATTATTATAGCTTTTAAAAAATCACACTTTATTTTTGTGTTAAAAACGGATGAAATAGAAGCTGTATGATATGCCCAATCGGTGTAGGCATACCGAAATGTGGTGCTAAAGAGCTTAGAGAAAAGCAATTACCGGATACGGACTTAAAGATTGCTATAGAAGCTTTCGAGCGGAACGACGAACGAGTTTTTCCATGGATCAACAGAGGTTTTTAATGATTGACGGAGTACCTTACAGGTACCGTAGCGAAGATTCTGACACTGTTTGGACACTATGGTTTTGATAAAACTTTAGCTCATAAATCAAAATGTTTTTTTTTACGGAAATGAAGTCAGACATTGCCAAACATGTGAAAAAGTGTCTTGAGTTTCAGAAATATAAAGCGACCAGTCTGAAGCCACCCGGATTGCTCCAAGTAGTCAAAAATTTGAAGTCATAGCTGTAGATTTATTTATTTATGGCTCTATGCAACCGTTGGGTTGAGCTTTTTCCACTAAGGGATGGAACTATTGAAAAATGTGCTCTTACACTTTTAAATGAAGTATTTTTAAAATATGGAGTTCCGAGAAAACTCCATAAAGGCATAAAATAAAAAAGGTACACATTTTATAGCTCGATTAGTGCAAAAATTAACTTTGTGTTAAAAGTAAAAATAGATAACTTAAAACACAAACATCCATATTTTTTGTGACTCAGGATACATCATGAAATCTGAAATTACCAGCAATAAAATTTGCCATGAATACTGCAAAATGTCAAAGTACTTGATTTTTTCTGCTCACTTGACGTTTGGTAGAGAACTTTGAACACCAAATGAAATATCGGAGAATTCCGCAAATTACGCAACATTTGCCACTGCTTGTCAGATACGCTACGGCAACCACGAGAAACTGCAGAAAAAGTACAAGACATAAAAACAACAACTTATCGATGACTGTGAGAGCTGTTTGGAGCTGTTTCGCCAGAAAAAAAAAACGGAACGTTTTGCGTCGGTATGTCACAATGAATGAAAAATGGATCCAGTACTACACTCCAGAGTCAAATCGATAGTCAGCTGAGTGGACAGCAGCCGGTGAACCACGCCCACAGCGTCCAAAACTAGAAAGGTCGGCTGGCAAGGTTATAGAGGTGATCCCCGAAACTGAAGCCTGTTTTAAAACCAAAGATAAGTCGATCTATCAAAAAAGGTATCGAAATGTTAAAGCAGGTTAGGTAGGTAGGTTAAGGTGGCTGATGAATGCACTTAGTCCCATATAGGACCATTGTGTTACCACACCATGTGGGAAGAACCTAAAACCAGCTGGAGCCGATAATAAATTTTAAAATGTCGGCGGGAGGGGTTTTATTGAGGTCGTGTGCATATGCATAACAGATGTAGGAGAGTTTTTTTTTGGTTAGTTCCGGGACTTACTGAGTGATGTGTTATGTATCGATGGATATTAAAATGTATATTAAAAGTACAGGGGGGACTAAAAATGTAACGAAAGATCGAAAAGTGTAGTCCTAAAAACTAGACGAAATGAAGTTGGAAAGCTAAAAATATTTTATTAAACACAAAACGCGCACGAATAAAGAACTGTGACAGAGAGAAGAGGAGGTAAGAAACGAGAAAAAAAATCTAAGTCTAAAATCTAACTGTAACTCCGGCCTTTTCCTATGCTCAAATGTTGTTCTGACTCCGGTGACCAAAAAAACGGAGCCGAAGAAAAAATTACCGAACTAATGTTTTCCACTTATTCAATACAAGCAAAAAAATCATCGCTCTTTAAGTTGGAAAGAAGGCGCATCAGACGTGTGAATAGACCATTATATTCTATCGGAGCTCGAAGCTCCTTTAAAAGCCATCGGCTTTAAAGCTGAACACCGCGACTGAGGTAACAGAGGATGAAGAGAGAAAAGAGCACTTTTATATGGAATGGAACGAAACAATATTGACTTCGACCCCCAGATCATCCTTTCTTAGGATCTGTTCTTATTTGATGACTAATTTAAAACCTGTATAATTCATCTTCATAATTAAAATAAGATCTAGATTACGAGCCTTAGCCCGAGAAGTAGGTTAGAGTGTGACTAATCATTCTACAAACATAAACCGATTATATCGATATCTGAAGTCGAGACTAAAACTCTTGTATAAACGGCATACAGATCCATAGTGTAAAAAGATCCGCTCTTTGAAGTTTAAAATCTTAGTCCTACAAGAATTAATCCGAAACTATTTTGGTATAGCTGTAGACTTGGCATAATCCAATCAGATTTGGGATGTGCTTTCCTAATTAATCCATTACTTAGTAATTAATATTCCAGAAGATTATAAAGACGTTGTGTTCCTAATGTTAACTTACGGAGGTGTTTCGAACTATACGTTTTAAGATAAAGGATATTTTCATCAAGGAATTTCGAGTTGGTAGTTGTCGAACTTAAACTGCACGGGATTTTGTTGTCAACTATTCGTATAAAGCAAAAAAAGAAAACAAAATTTTCAAACAGAAAATTGGCAGATTTAAAGAAAAAGTTAAAGTGGGAAATTATTCCGAATGTTTTTTGAAGCAAAAGAAATTCCGGCAGAATTTTAGATGCCGTTTTTTATTTTCATAAAATAATAGCAAAGAATTAGAACAGCATATCAATTATTACATAAATAAAAATTTTGAACATAAATAAGTTCCGAAAAATAAATATATGCTCACATTTTTTTATAAATATATTGTCTGAGCATTCTAGTAATGGTCCTATCCATTTACAAGCATAGAACAAGAAATATTTGTTTTGAGTAAGGTAAACTTCAAAGGTAATTCCAAATTAATTCTTCGCTTGAAAAATCAAAGAAACGGCTGCCTCCAAAAATGCTTTATCATTAGAACCACTCCTATGCTACTTGCTAACCACAACCAACAATTTTCTTCCTTCTTTTCCCCTCTTTTTAATACCGTTATGTTTGATATTGGCAACGACAACAACAGCATTATTCGTACTCTATGTGTGTATATTGTGTGCACAGGTGTGTATGGGGTCGCATGTACTGAAGTGCTTTCAAATTTTTTTTTCATGCCATACCCCTTCAGCTGTTCATATCCAATTCAGTAAACTCAATGTTAATTAATAGTCACTTCGCAACCCTACACATACACATTTAACGAACAACTGTATCCATGTAGTGTGAATATCCCCATTAAAAATACCCAATTTAAAGTTTATTTTCAGATTTACGTTCGCTTGCCGGAACGGCTCTACTTAGTCTTTTGGCATCCTTATTTATGGCACAACTTTTGTTTGTTATCGGAGTAGGTGGCATACAGGTACGTAATCACATAGTTGACAAGGCCTTCGTAATAATGATTTTCAGTAGATAATATAACATAGACTGAAGACACGATCTGTGTAAATAATACCTTATATAGATTGATACATATACACATACACATAATATAATTTATCATTGATATCATTATGTCACTTGAATAAACAAATATCCTAAATGTGACAAGTTAATAATGAAAAATACAAATCATGCATTATACAAATGTGCACATTTATA
Source organism: Eristalinus aeneus (assembly GCA_955652365.1). Classification (NCBI taxonomy): domain Eukaryota; kingdom Metazoa; phylum Arthropoda; class Insecta; order Diptera; family Syrphidae; genus Eristalinus; species Eristalinus aeneus. The sequence continues at coordinate 18,434,506 of OY019132.1, read as the reverse complement.
CGCAACGCACATGCGATTTAAGGTTCATCCCGATCCTAGCTATTGAAACTGTGTCCTTTCGTTCAGCAAAAAAAAAAAACGGTAAACCAAATTGAAAACGTATGATTCCCCTGTCAGATTTCCTCTTATTTCTACCAAAGAAGAACAAATTTAATACGATTAAGGTACATCACAAGCATTATGAATTGCGCTTTGGCTGGGATTAGATTTTACAAGAAGGTGAACAGTATTTCATATTTACAAAGTTTTTCTTTTCTTGAAGCTATAAAGGATGCTTCTTAAAATCACGAACTGAATGGATTTGAAAATTTAATTTAGCCGTTGTTGACTAAAAATAGTCATTGTCAAGACACGTGCAAGCAGACACTGTATTATTGAGAATTGTTGAAAGGGTGGAAATAATTTTTGATTTTTCAAGTTTTTATTCAATTCTGTTGAATTTAAAGTAAAGTGTGATTTTTTAAAAGCTATAGAAAAGTTTAAAAAAACGCAAAAAAAAATGCAGAAAAATGCATGAAATCTTTATTAGAATCGACAGTACGGTTCATATAATTAACTGTTTGAAGATTATTTCATGCAAATGTTGACCTTGACTGCGCCTCAAATGGTCCATCCGCTTAGTCTAATTTTGGCATACATTTCGGCAGGTATCTCACGAATAAATGCTTGAATGTTGTCTTCCAATGCGTCATGGATGAAGCTGGCTTCATATTTCATAGTTACGTTACGATTCGCATCATCTTTGAAGAAGTACGGTCCAATGATGCCACCAGCTCATAAACCGCACCAAACTGTGACTTTTTCTGGATGCATTGGTAGCTCTTGCAATGCTTCTGGCTGATATTCACTCCAAAATCGACAATTCTGCTTATTTACGTACCCATTGAGCCAAAAATGAGCTTCGTCCATTTTTAACCATAAAATGGAAGAAGAGCGCGATGAATTTTCTTAACAGAGCACGCATTTTGATAATAAAATTCAATAATTTGCAAGCGTTGTTCGTTTGTAAGACAATTCATAGTTATAAACCAAACTGAAGATGTTTGACAGTGAAACAAAATACGAGACGTGCGTCAGCTGTTTTTACCAGTCTTGCCAAAAAGATAATACCTAAAAAATCACGCTTTAGATATTTATAATGTTTAAATAAAGGTAGCTCAAAACGTTATAATAAGTTTAGTTCAAATCATTTAATGCATTAACTATTATTATATATAATAATAATATTAGTTTTAATATAATGATATATTATTTTATTGAAAATAAAGTTAAAAAGCTCCAACTCATGCTAGAAAATTGTTTTTTCTTAATTGTCGTAAATCAGAACGTTTATTTTTACCAATCTAAAAAAATTGACTTAAGTGTTTTAATTCAATTTAGTTTAGGGAAGAAGAGGCATTTTTATCGGCATCCTTTATCTATCGGTAAATACTACAGTTCTTGTTTATTTTGGCAATTAATGAACGTTAGCTTTTGTTTGTATAAAAAAAAAAAAAATAATTTTATGAGAACCTTTAAGTGTAAATATAAATATTAATGTCACATGCGGCAATCACGTTAAAATCATATTGCCCTCAAGGACGCATAATAATAAGCTTCGGTATTTCTATACAATATATGTATGAATGATTACACAATACCTTCTGTTTCCATTTGGAATTCATATTTTTACGTCCCTATTTACCGCGGAGCCGAGGTAGACGAAGTCCTTGACTACCTGGAAGTTTCTGCTGCCTAGTGTGACGCTCCGTCCGAGACGTCGATGTTGTGCGTCCTTCCTTGATGACAGCATGTACTTAGTTTTGCCCTCATTTACCGCCAGATCCAAACGCCTCATTGACGCCTCGCTGTGTTCGTCCAATCACGTCAATGTCATCAGCGTATGCTAGCAATTGAACTGACTTCTGGAAGATCGTGCCTCTGGTGTTGACTTATGAGTTCCGCACGATCTTCTCGAGGATGATGTTAAAGAAGTCACATGACAGTGCGTCGCCTTGTCTAAAAACCTTTTTTGACATTGAAGGTCTCGGTAAGTTCGTTACCGACCTTGACGGAGCAGCGAAAGTTCTCCATCGTCATCCTACACAATCTGACGAGTTTGGTAGGAGTGCCAAAACTATACATGGCACTGTATAGCTCGTCTCTATGCACACTGTCATATGCAGCCTTGAAATCGACGAATAGGTGGTGAGTGTCAATATGCATTTCTTGGGTCTTTTCCAGGATCTGCAGTAATGTAAAGATCTGGTCTATTGTGGACTTCCCTGGCCTGAAACCACACTGATAGGGACCTATCAGGTCATGGACAAACGGCTTTAGACGCTCACACAATACGGCAGACTTATCCCTCGGTAGTTGGCGCAGTCAAAGGCGTCTCCTTTTTTGTGAACCGGGCAAACGACGCTAAGATTCCACTCATCGGGCATGCTTTCCTCCGACCATATCTTACAGATGAGCTGGTGCATGCGCCCAACCAGGTCATCTCCAGCTGCTTTAAATAGTTCTGCGGACAGTCCGTCCGCTCCAGCAGCTTTGTTCGACTTCAGCTTGGATATTGCTATCCTCACCTCGTCTAAGTCGGGGGGACGGAATGTCTATCATCGTCCAAATTGAGTGGAACATTCTGCCTAACAGCGGGATTTGGGCCGTCATCGCCGTTAAGTAGTCTGCAGAAATGATCCTTCCAAATTCTGAGCACAGACTGCGACTCTACTATGAGTTGTCCGTTTTGGTCCCGGCAGGCTTTGGTCCGAACCTTGTATCTTCCGGATAGCTGTTTTACCTTTCGGTAAAACTTTCGGACTTCATTTCTGCTTCTCATGCTCCTCCTTTTTCCTTCTTAGAAGCCGGTGCTCTTCCCTTCTTCTCTGTTCGTAGAGCTCTCGTTGTCCGATGCAGCGTCGCTTTATATGCGTCTTGTTTAGCTGCGTGCGCTTGCCTGCACTCGTCGTCAAACCATGGGTTCCTTCTGGGTGGTGACGTGAAACCCAGCACATCAGTGGCAGCTTCTTTGATGGCTTCTTGACAACGTTTACATTCTTCTTCTATGCTTAGTGCAGGAAGCGTCGAACTCTGAGCGAGTTTCAGGGAGACTCGGTCGGCAAAGTTCCCAGCAATCGGTTGCGATTGTAGCTTTTCGACATCAAACCGTTTTGCCCTTTCTCGACTGCGTTGCTCTCTCGATATTCGGGTTCTTACTTTGGCTACAACAAGGTAAGACTCAATGTTTGCACCTCGGAAAGTTCGGACATCGAGAATACTGGAGGAGTGTCTGACGTCGATCGCAACGTGATCAATCTGGTTGATGGTGGATTGATCAGGAGATCGCCAGGTCCCTTTGTGAATGTCCAGGTGTGGGAACCGCGTGCTAGCCACAGAGAGGTTCCGCCCCGAGGCGAAGTCCAACAGCCTGAGTCCGTTTCCGGATGTGTTGTCGTGCAGGCTGTGTTTACCGATGACTCCAGCAAAGATGTTCTCCTTTCCCAGCTGAGCGTTGAAATCTCCTAGAATGATCTTGGTGTCGAAGCTGGGGCATCGATCGTATGTTCTTTCTAGGAGATCATAGAAGTCATCGTTGATGTTGTCATCCTTCTCCTCTGTCGGGGCGTGAGCGCAAATTAGGCTGATGTTCCCGAATTTAGCCTTGATGCGGATGGTCATGAGGCGTTCGCTGACGGGGTCGTAGCTCAAGACTTTTTGCCTAAGTCTGCCTCAAACAACAAATCCGCATCCGAATTAGCGCTGCCTTCTCTCTCTATAGCAATTGCTGTAGTAGATATCGCAGTTCTTCATCGCTTTTATGCCAGGCCCATCCCATCGCACTTCCTGGATGGCGGTTATGTCTGCCTTATAGCAGTCAAGGGCCCCCGCAAGTTGTTCGGCTGCACGTGGCCTGTTAAGGGACCTCACATTCCACGTGCAAAACCAAAAATCAATGTCCTTTAAACGTTTGCTGGGGTCGTCAACGGGTGAGCCTTCACTATCCGAGGCATGTTCTTGTCTCTGAACTTCTGGTTTTTACGTGGTGAGGAAGTTACCCTCACGCACAACCCACAGACTGGTAGGCCAGGCCCATTATTTAAACCCTCGGGCAGAGGGGCTCGCTGCATACATTGGTTCACCATACAACGGGTGTTGCGATGGCTATCCAGGGGGCGCTGCTTGGAGGCTGTATGTCAACTTGACCTGTGCACTAACGAGGATAACCTTGGCAGCTCTCCATGTTGAGCGCAATCAACGACGTTACCTCGCGTGCACAGTCCCATGCCTCACCACACTCCTCAGACCTAATGGTTTCCTATGTGGGTCCAAAATGCCGCAAGAGGATATTAATGAACTCAATCTTCGGCGCTGTACTATACGCGATGCAATCGTCCGCGTACTGCATGGATCCAATTAATTCACTGGTGAAGACAGTGAAAAGAATTGGTGATTTCACCGCACTCTGCTGAAGCTCATTTTTAATGTAATAGACATTAATAGAAGCCCTCTTTCGGAAGTTGCGGTTGATTTGGGGGAAAATATCCGGACCGTTCGTCGAATGTTATCTTGTTATCTTGTTACCGCAATATAAATTTGTTATGATTGATTCATCATTATAACAAAAGCAAAGCAACTTGAATTTGAATCACTTGTACATTTGAATCACAGCACTAAAATTTGTTTACCTTTTCATGAAATATGTAACTGTCAATATTGTCATTCTTTCTTCTTACCTTCTGCTTTGAAATAAACTCACTTGTGTTCTGAATTCTCTTGAGACAACATCGTTTATATTTTAATAGGTTATGGGCCCAGTGCCAAGTCCACTCTAACAAACCGTATCGCGTGTTCCAAATAAAAACGTAAAGAGAAGGAAATAGTTAGAAAAACTTGATATTCCGTATGCGGATAAAAGATGGGTTGTCTTTTGCATAATAAGAGTAATATTTTTTTTTAAGGTTATTTTCATTTACGTTTTTTTGTTTTTTTTTTTAATTGGAAGGGAACGATATCTTAAAATTAGATAAACTGCTAAGTGGAGATAAATGATAAATGGAGTATTTGGAAATTCCAAATCAAAGTTCTTTTAGTGCGAGCGATTTGTACGATGTTGTAAGTGGAGCAAGTCCAAATCCAGGGGGTGAAAAAGCAGCGGAGTGGGAAAAACTGGACAAGAGGGCACAGAAGATAATTGTTATGAGCGTGGGACCAAAACCACTTTTGCATAAATTAAATTATACCACAGCGTATCAGATGTGGAAAAAGCTCAAGTCGGTGTATGAACAAAAGGCGCAAACAACCGTAAACTTGCTTCAGCAAAATTTTATAATTTTGAAAAGGATCCTAGTGAAGACATTGCTACGTGTGTGTCGCGATTGGAGACAATAGTTCAACAACTTAAAGATTTTGGGGAAAATATTTCGTCTTCTACATTGCTGACAAAGATTCTTATGTCTCTACCACCGGAATAAAACCATTTTTATGCAGCATGGGACTGAACACAAGCATCAGAAAAAACTCTTGAGAATTTAACGGCGCGTCTCATTATGGAAGAATCGAGGTTATCTTCTCAGAATGTGAATCATGTGGATAACTGTGCAATGGTGGCTAAGAAAACAATAAAAATGGATAAATCAAAATCAGTTTACAACAACAAAACAAAGAAAATAGGCAAATGCTTCCTACGTAAAAAACCCGGGCATTGGAAAAACGAATGCCCATTTAGAAGGGCAAGTGTCGCACAGAAAAGTGAATATAGGGAGGCGTTTGTATGTACAATGGCATATAATAACTCCGCAGTTGTTTCTATTAATGGTGAAGATTGATTTCTTGACTCTGGGGCAAGCGATCACATGTCTTTTCGTAAGGACTGGATGGTGCAATATAAAGATTTTGTTCATCCACAGATAGTAAGAATTGGAAATGGAAAAACAATTAATGCTCTTGGATGTGGTAACATTAATATTCTTGCGCATAATAAAGAACGGTGGGTACCAAAATATTTATCGAATGTGTTGTACGTGCCTGACTTAACTTTGAACTTCTTCTCTTCAAATGCTACTTTGGATAAAAATCTTAAGTTAATATGTAATAAACATGAATGTGAACTATTACTTAATAATTCTACAGTTGCAATGGGAGTGCGGCAGTACTCATTATTTAAAATGCTGTTCAAAATAGAAATATCATCAAGTGCAAACATAGGAACAGCTATTAAATCAATTCCGCATTGGCATGATGTCCTCGGTCATCAGAACTTAATTTATGTGCGGCAGTTTCTTAAAAGTCGGAATATCCCGTTCCTTGATAGCAATGAGTTCTTTTGCGACGCATGTGCTCTCGGCAAATCGCATAGGCAGCCATTTTCCAACAGACGATTAAAGACGATTTTTCACGCTTTCGTTTGGTATATTTTTTGAAACGAAGAAGCAAGTATTGGGTTGTATACGAGATTTTATAAAAAGAATTAAAATGGAAACTGGACTCCAAGTGAAATGTATACGGTCAGACAACGAACTCGAATTTGTTAACACCGAAGTAGAATATTTTCTTAAGAATAAATGCACAACAGAATGGAAGGGCGGAAAGGGAATTACGAACCATTGTTGAGGCTGGGAGAGTAATGCTTAATGCAAGGAAGCTTCCATTAAAGCTATGGGCGGAAGCGGTTAATCACGAAGTGTTTATTCTCAACAGAGCAGGTCCAACAGGTACAGCAGGAAAAAGTGCATGCTATTTATGGTTTGGAAGGACATACGCCTTTGATCCAACTACTATGCATGCATTCGGAACTGAATGCTACGTACACATTCCGCAACAAAAACGTAAATGGGATAAAAAATCTCAGTTTGGTATTTTCGTCGGTTTTGCTACCTATGTTGAAGGACATCGTATATATTTACCTGGAACTTCAAAAGTTGAGATAAAGCGTGACATTTTATTTAAGAAAACTCCTTGTTCCAGTGAAAACGACCAATGTGTCATCAGTTGTCATCAGGGAAGTGTTTTCACAGAGCTGGTTAAGTCTGCTCATAATGGCATCCAAGAAGAAACCCCCGAAAACAAGGTGAACTCGGATTCCAGTGATGAAGATCTGAAGAAGAGGCTGATAATGAAGATAAATTAACTATCAATCGATTTGATGAAAACTTTGAAAACAATAGTGTTGGATCGAAGGAAGAGTGTGAGCATACCGATAATGAAGTTCAGCGAACTCCACTCAAGAAGCGTCTTCGAAATGCAAAGAAGTCTCCAATATCTATGATAGCCTTATCCAATCCACATTGTTTTGTTAATTTTTTTCCTTTTTTTTTTTTTTGAATGCATTTTTATTTCTATTAATTCATAATAATTTCTTACATGCGAGACAAAAATACTTGAAGCAAGCTTACCAACATAATCTTCTGATCTTAATTCTAACTTACTGACTCTTCACGAGTACTCTAAGCTAATATATATATATATATATATAATATGCCTTTCGGCTTCTTGTATTTGTTTTTAATTCAGTGTTTAAGTCTATATAAATTTGTTTTTCAATTTCCTCCAAGAAAATAATAAAAACTTGGATGTCCGATTACTCTTGTTCTTAACCTAACTTACATAACTATGTAACCTAACTACAATTACTAAAACTAAACTTAAACTTAACAACTAATACACCTAAAACTTAACTCTACTTTACCATATGTATCAAGCTTAACTAGGCCCGTAAAGCTATACGGACGCATCCACCAGGGCATATGTGTTTCTTATATGTTAAACATATACATCCAATACGCCGTGGTGGACCTTTTTTTGATTTTGTAATTTTTTATTTATTTTATTATTTTTGTTTGTTTTTGTAAAATGTCCTAAAACTACCTTATCCTATGTGAGTTGACCCTTTTGATTCAACTATCACTTTCATCATTATCATTTTCTATAAGAACTTAGCGGCATCGGAAGCTAATTCTGGTGTAACCACCAGTAAAAATGCCGTTCCTTTGCAGAGACTGCTCTGTCGCGGGCAGAAATCGCTCTGCTGAACCGCAGGAGGTCCTCGTGATTGCGAGCGACATCCGGCTCGTATTGGAGTTGCCTTTCTACTGTTCGGCGTGCTACGTGGAAGATGATAGGGCAGCCTTCCCTATCTTGTATCAGGCCTTTCGCATCCAGGTAAAGGAAAGCTTCAGGCGGGATGAAGCCGTTAAGACGTACCCTTTCATGGTACATTTCATTTGGGTAGTATGCCCCAAAGATCAGACTGTTGGTTGAAGACATGGCTCGAACAGTGTGACTCCGAATCAACTTAATAATAAAATTATCTATCCTTATAAGGTTTGACTCGTTGTACAGAACCTCGTTGGGGTAGAATTTCTTGTACTGAGATTCTGGTCTCCGATATAAATGAAGACAGGCTCGAAGGCATCGCCTCTCGAACACCTTCATATTTTCCATCTGGGAAGGACTCACGTTGAACCACACAGGACAACCATATACCATGATTGGCCTGATAAGGGCCATGTAGCAGATTACCTTCAACCTGGTGTCAAGTTGACTGCTGTAGAACAGCCCTCTTGCCATGGCGAAGGCATTTCTAGCCCTGGTCAGAGCTGTCTCCACATGGTCACCACCAAATAGATACTGGTCCAACCAGATGCCAAGATATCTGACTACATTTTTCACGGTCAATGGTTGTCCCCGTGGGTCAACTATGCCGAACTTACGCCAGTTCATTTTCGTGTCCCTTGAGGCTCTGGACAAAGGGGTTCTAAAAAGGATAGTTTCACACTTCTGGTAGTTGATCTTCAACTTCCAGTCGCCGCAAAATCGTTGAATTGCATCGAAGTCACTCTGCAACAAACCGTTTATTTCTTCCACCTTCGGACCTGATCTGTACGCGATTAGAACATCGGCAAACACTATTATGTTAGGCATAGAACCTATAAGATCGCTAGTGAATATAGTGAACAAGATCGGCGAACCCACCGCCCCTTGTTGCAACCCATTTTTTATATTGAACACAGTAGTGGAAATTTCGTTGCCATTTTTCACAACGAACTTCCTACCTGTTACCATGTCATAGATCATATATAGCAATGTTTTATTAATGCCGAGCCTGACTTACTTGAGGAAAAGACCTTCCAACCATACGGTGTCAAATAATTTGTCCATGTCAATCAGGCAGTCTCCTGTGCACTGTGTTTTGTTTCTATTCCACTGAATGTCGGAAACCAATTTAGTTCTCGGATCGCCATTGACTTATTTCATTGCGAAGAGAGACATTGTTTAGCAAGGCTCTGTTTTCCAGGTTGTGATTCGGACAACGAGTCTCGTTCACCGTATACACTCTCTAGAAAAAAGCACCAGTTGCTCTCACCTTCTCCTGGGGATCCTCAACTACGAAATAGTCGTTGTCAAGCACTGCCCTCTAAGGATCGATGCCAACTGAAGTCAGTAGGTTCGCGTTGTCTGTTGTTCTGTCAAGTCGAACGCTCTGAATGTCGTTATGATCTTTCCTCCGAAAGATTTTATTTACTTGCGGGAACATGCTCGGGTTGTTGGACTTAACAGCCCGAATCTTATTGCCCCAATGCAAGCTTACAGATAGACTGTAATTTTGCCGAATGAACTGTTGGAGTACTTTGATCTGTGGCTTCAGACAGCGAATCTTTGCATTCTGTGGATCTGTAAGTCTCCTGTACAAGAGTTTAAGCCTTGACAAGAGTCTACTTTTTTGCACGTGAAGTGCGTCGATGGTAGCATTCCGATAAATGTCGCCATCATCGGTATGTGCTACCTTCGGAATAGTTTTGTCCATTGTACGTTTAATAACATCGTCAATTTGTATGAGGTACCCATCAACCTCTTCGTTCGTTAGGTTTCTGTTCGTAGGAGGATCAATCACACTCGAACTTATTTCTCTGGCTAAGGTTCTAGAGAAACGTGACCAGCGCGCCTTATTGTAATTATAAGGATTCGCCTGTCGGTTAGCATCACATCCAGATAGGACCCGCTTCTGGGAAATGATGGTCTATCGGTTGTCAGCAAATCTAACCTGAACTCAATATTGTTTTGTTCCATCCACTCAAAGAGAGCGTTTCCTCGCTCATTTGGAACAGCGTTACCCAATTCACTGTGATTGGCGCTCAAATCCCCGGCTACTATAAAAAAGTTTTCCTCCGAGTTTAAGCAGAGGCTGGTGAAAAGAGCCTCGAGCTCAGAAAGAAAGTTAGGGTTTCGAGGTTCTGATGCGTAGCCAGCTATCACAAATAACTTCTTTCCACCTTGGAGAGAGATGCGTGCAATCGCTGCTTCTAGCACACTAAATCTACGTACATCGTTGCTATGTATGACCTTATGACAAATGTTACTTTTAATCAAAAGGTCGACCCCGCCACCTCTAGTGGATTGGGGTCGGTCTCTTCTAATTATATGGTAATTTTTGTACCTGAGATTGCGCTTCTGGTTAACCTTAGTTTCGCTAGCCATCAGCACATCAGGGTTGTGGGTTTGCAATAAGTTAGCGAACGATAGTTTTCGTTCGATCCTTATTAAAGAATTTACATTCACTGCAAGGATCTTAAGGGTTCTTACCTCGCGTGAGCCCATTATATCTGAGCGCGCTTGTTTGTATGCAGCTGAGAGAAGAGGAAATCTACTCTAGCCGTCTGCGTAAGGAAACTGGTCTGTAGTTCGACCATCTGTTTCTGCAAGGCAATCATCTGCGCCTGCATCGATTGGATGGAAGACATTACATCCCTTATTGAGGGTTCTGCCTCGGCATGCCTGACCATTGGAGCCGGGGCAAAGTTTGGCACTGTCCGTTGTGCCGGTTCCCTGCCTGACACCATTTGGGCGTAGGAGATAGCTGGCGTAACGGTAGTAGCTACAGCACTGGCCACTGGCCTAGCTGCTACCTTTTTTACGTTCCTTATTTCCTTTACTCTCTGGCTGAATTCTTTGATTCGTGGGCACCCCAAATAGGTTGCGGGGTGTCCATTACCTCCACAGAGTACGCATTTGAGGAGTGCCTTATCCTCGACTTTATCCGTACGTAGCGGTCATTCCCGTTTGTTGTGGCAGAATGTGCAACGTGCGCAGCGAAACTCCATATTGCAGTTCTCCGCGACGTGACCCAGCCTTCTGCACTTCGCACATTAAAGTACGTGGTTAGATTTGTTTCCGCCTACGAAACGGATTTTTCGAAGGCTGTCAATTTTGATATTGTGGGATACCTGCACTAAGAAGAAAGGAAGTGCCTTCTTCTTCATTTTCGTTGCCGCAGTGGTAAAGCGCTTAACCCCTACAAACTGGACCTCGTCGCTCTCAACTTGGCGCAGCTTGTCGATAATGACCTTCGGGTCAGCAGATGGATTTATACCTTTGAGGAGCAAAGTTTGTGGCCTTTCTCCTTTGGGGGTATAAGTATAGAAGTCAGCGTTCGATGCCGCTAACTTCTCTTTTAGGGTTCTAAACCCGTCCATTGTTAAGCAATGGACAGTATGACATCCGGGAGACTTATATTTTAAATAGTATATATAGTTTTTGCAGTTGTTCCGTCTCCACGCCGAAGACATTGATGGGTTGACATCTTACTCTCTGCTTTTGCTGTCCCTCTTGCGAGCTGTTGGCTCGTCTTCTGTTGGATTTGCTGCTTGTTGTTTTTGTTTTTGTTGCTGCTGTTGGTTCGGTAGTTGCTGCCGGCTTGTTTTCGTCGTCGTAGACCGTGTCTGTTACATTTGTTGCAACCTTTGCGCTGCCTTCGAAGTTGAGGGACGCTCCTCTTCAACTGGTGGCTGTTTTTGTCTCTGCTTCTGCTGAATCTGTTATTGTTGCGGCTCCAGAAGTTCTTTCCATGGTTGCCTTGACCACTCACACTTAATGTTTATTATTTTTACAAATTAAAAAAAAAACTAGTATTTTCTCGGGAATCGAACCCGGAACCCAGAAACTGTTGTGTAACACTCGGCTACTGCTCTAACGCACTGCTATTTTCGTGAAGCCGAAACACGTCCGTATCGCTTGGAAGTCTGTGAACGACTGATTGTTTTGTTAATGAAGAAGAACCGTTGACATATGAGGAAGCTTGGAAATCAGCCGATGCTGGAAAATGGCAGGACGCTATGAAGGAAGAAATTTTGGCTTTAACAACAAATCACACCTGGGATCTGGTAGAGTTACCACACAATAAAACAGCTATTGGCATTAAGGACAGTAGAAGCACTGAGTCAAAAAGGTATCGGGCTAGATTGGTTGCTAAGGGATTTTCCCAGAAATATAACGTGGATTAAAAGGAGACCTTTAACCCTGTAGCTAAATTTGTATCCATAAGGATGATTTTAGCAATTGCAGCAAGTAACAAAATGCATATGAAGCAGTTCGATATAAAAACTGTTTTTCTTAACGGCGAACTTGAGGAAGAAATATAAATGAATCAACTCAAAGGTTTTGAGGATGGCAGTGAAAGCGTGTGCAAATTAAGAAGAAGCATTTACGGTTTGAAGCAGGCATCCCGATGCTGGAACAAAAAACTTATGGATTTTCTTTGCTCTTTTAATTTAAAACCATCGGTGGCCGATCCCTGCGTTTTAGTGGGAGCAAATATTACAGTCGCTATTTATATTGATAATGGATTGATTCTTGGCACCAATTCTGAAGACATCGAACAACTGGGCATACATCTAAACAGTACATTTGAAGTCAAGGTGTTTCAGGCGCAATGTTTTCTTGGGTTGGAAATCGACAGAACATCGAACGGAGCGATTTCACTTGGACAAAGTAGTTATGCTAAAAAGATTGTTGTGAAATTTAACATGTGTGAAGCGAACCCAGTAGCGACACCAGCAGTCTTCTCATTTTATTGGAAATACTATGCCAACAGTTCAACACTCTTTTCCGTACCGAGAGGCTGTGGGGAGCCTTATGTATTTGGCAATTGGTACTCGACCAGATCTATCATATGCTCTCGGCATTGTTAGCAGACACTTGGAACATCCAAATATGCTTCATATCAAGGCGGTGAAACGTATCATCCGATACGTTAGGGGAACAATGAATTATAATATAATTTTCAACACAAATCCTTCTTTAACCTTGAATTGTTTCAGCGATGCAGATTTTGCGGGTGATCCAGATACAACACGTTTAACGAGCGGTTGTGTAATTCTGATAAATCAATCACCAATATCTTGGGCATTGCAAAGGCAGTCGTGTGTTTCACTTTTAACAATGGAGGCCGAATATACGGCAGGTGCTCAGGCAGTTAATGACTTAGTTTGGCTAAAACGTCTACTGGATGATTTATTACCTAATGCTTCTGGACGTCCTCATCTTCATATCGACAACCAAAGTGCCATAAAGTTGGTCCGAAATCCAGAATTTCACAAAAGAAGCAAACATATTGATGTACAATTTCACTTTATTCGTGAAAAATTTGCAGACAAATTTTTTGAGCTTTGAGCAGATTTATTTACTAAGCCTTTAGCTAAACAAAAGTCATTATAACAAAAGCAAAGCAACTTGAATATGAATCACTGCACTGAAATTTGTTTACCTTTTCATGAAATATGTAACTGTCAATATTTTCATTCTTTCTTCTTATCTTCTGCTTTGGAATAAACTCACTTGTGTTCTGAATTCTCTTGAGACAACATCGTTTATATCTCAATAAAATTGATGGCAATGCTGTAATTCATCCGAATCAAATTCTGGAAATTTTTAATTTGCGAGTCACTTCAATTCCTTATCGTTTTGGTGTTTAAATCGTCTGCAAAGTTTTTTTATTCTTAACAGCTGTCTGCTTTGATAATATCGTTCCGATAGATGTTAACATCCGAGCTTTGAAATAAAATCTGTGAACCGAGATGCATCGGGTGTACATACCGCTACTACGTACAGTTTCTTCCCACCTTGGAGAGAAATGCACGCAATACACGTTTTCAGCACACCGGAACATCACACCTCACCGCAGAATGGTGCGATGGCGAATGCCCTTTTTAATCAACCACCCCATTCTTAGAGTGGGGGCGGTACCTTCGAATAACTGAGCAGACTTTGCACATGATCCGGTCTTCCGGTCATGCTTAGTTTCGACAACCATTAACACATCAAGATTATGGGACAACAACAATTTCAGTAAAATCAACCTTCTTTCTATTATGACAAGTGAATTAGCATCCAACGCCAGGATCGAAAGGTCTCCAGCTGCTGACATATCCATTAAAACGGATACGTAGCTACCCCAGCGGTCTGTTAGACTACCGGCGTCTGGTAGTGCCGGGGGTAATGCCATCTCAGCGTTAGAAATAACCGGCGTAACAGATGTATGTAGCTGAAGCTCTCAGCATCGTCCACGAATCCGCCACCCCCGCTTCTTGAGCATAACTTTCTTCTGAATATCCTTGACCTTTGGGCAGCCCTAGTAGCTAGAGGAATGTCTCTTTTCCCCACAATGCACGTATCGTGACCTATCCTCCACTGTCCTAGGGGATAGCACGCCGACAGTTGCATCTCTGCGCATTTGCGGTATCGTGGCTGCCTAAAGTACAGCGTGACCAAAAATATAATTCTTAAAGGTGTTTAGAATCTTGATGGACCTAAGATCCATTTTGCTCCCTGGTGTGTATCAAAAATAGGAGAAGCAATCGAACGGTCGAGAAACGACTAACCAGTCCTTGAGTATATTCTCTGGCTCAGCCGAAATATCCAATCCCATAAAAAGCAAGCTATAAACCTTAAGGCCAGCTGCCGTCATCTGATATTTAACTTCTCTATAGCTGTCCACTGATAAACATGGGCCGTTTGCTTTAGAAAGCGTTTGTCTTTTATTTTAAAATTATCACCTACGAACAACTTCCATACTTTGATTGTGTCAGTTGTGTCCATAGCGCTGACGTTAATTGGTGGTATCCTCTTCTGTTCTTGTTATTTGGCCTTTTGCTGTTGCTGCTTATGTTGTTGTTGCTTTTGCAGCTATTGTTATTTTAGTTGCTGTATCTGTTGCTGCTTGGATTCCTGCACCCCTTGCTCTGGCTGCTTCTCCTTTTGCAACAGGTCTCTTACCTTTTGTTGATGCTTGTCGGAAGCCAGTTTTTCCCTAAATTAAATTATAAGTTTAAAAGCTTTAATAAAAGTCTCTCTTTGATTTTATCCGCCAATATCTGCTCTTCGTCGGTCTGGTAATCCACCCCAGATGAGGCTAAATTGTCAGAACTATTTTCCTCTCCAAAATACGACGCCTCATCGTCGTTGAACTTGAATTATACTTTGGAAGATTTTCGTCAAAAGTGAGAACACTCACTGCACACTATTTGCCTATTCGTTTCCCTTTTCCGTGAATTTCGGGTGCAGATGTTTTTTTCTTTCACTTTTTCTCGGAAATTCCGATAACAATTGTTGTATTTTTGCGTTTCTTTTCCGAGAAACGTTTGTTGATCAAACGTATTTTCTGACCAGTCTAGAAAAAAAAATGTGTTTTCTATTCAGCTGTGCATTTAAGTCTCCTGAAAGGATCTTCATGTTGTAGCCAGGATACTGTTCATATAATCTTTCTGAGAAATTTTAGATCGTAGATCATCAAACGTCATCGCAAATAAGGCGTGTGTTTCCGATTTTTTCTTTGATGGGCATAGACCTAAAAAAACGTAACATATGAGTCTATAGATTCCAGTAACTAGCGGAAAATATATTCGTTTCTATTCTCGTCTTCTTCTTCTGCTCTGATTCAAAGCCTTCGGGCCGGAGCAGTGGTGTCTATACGCTCTACACAGCCTAGCCATCTTAAGCGTTGTATCCGAAAACGTTTGACCGGGCGCATGTCACTATACAGCCCATAGAGTTCGTCATTATATCTTCCCCTCCAGATGCCATCAACGCAAACAGGACTAAAAATCGCACGCAAAACTTTTCTCTCGAAAAGACCAAGGGCTTCCTCATCCGCTTTTAGTACGGTTTCCCCGCCTTAAAGTAGGACTGGGATGATCAAGCTGTTACATAAAGCGAGCTTAGTCCTTCGAGAGAGGGCCTCTGGTGTTGACTTGTGAGTTACGCACGATCTTCTCTAGGATGATATTAAAGAAGTCACAGGACATTGCGTTGCCTTGTCTTAAACCTTTCTTGACTTTGAAGGTCTCGGTGAGTTCGTTACCGACCTTGGCGGAGCAGCGAGAGTTCTCCACCGTCATCCTACACAATTTGCCGAATTTGTTAGGAATGCCAAAACTAGACATGACACTGTTTAACTCGTCCCAACGCACACTGTCATATGCGGCCTTAAAATCGACGAATAGTCGGTGAGTGTCGATCTGAACTTCTTTGGTATTTTCCAGCATCTGCCTTAAAGTGAAGATCTGTTCTATCGTGGACTTACCTGGCTTGAAACCAAACTAGTAGGGTGCTATCAGGTTATGGACAAATGGTTCCAGACGCTCACACAATACGGCAGAGAGGATCTTGTAGGCGATGTTAAGAAGACTAATCGCTCGATAATTGGTGCAGTCAAAGAGGTCTCCTTTCTTGTGGACCAGGCAAACGACGTTGAGATTCCACTCATCGGGCATGCTTTCCCCTGACCATATCTTACAGAAGAGCTGGTCCATACGCCCAACCAGGTCATCTCTAGCTGCTTTAAATAGTTCTGCGAGCACCATCAGCTTTGTTCGACTTCAGCTTGGATATTGCTATCTTCACCTCGTCTATGGCGAGGTGGCGGAGTTGTTATCTATCATCATCTAAATTGAGTGAAACATTTTGAAATGATCCTTCCAGGTTTTCAGCACAGACTGTGACTCTACCACTAGTTGTCCATTTTGATCTGGGCAGGCTTCGGTTCGAACTTTGTATCCTCCGGATAGCTGTTTTACTTTTCGGTAAAACTTTCGGACTTCATTTCTGCCATAACACCTTTTCATTTCCTCGTTGTCTAAGAAGCGTCTTGTTAGGCTGTATGTGCTTGGCTGCACTTGTCGTCAAACCATGGGTTCCTTCTGAGTGGTGACGTGAAACCCAGTACATCAGTGGCAGCTTCATTGATGGCTTTTTTGGCAGCGTTTTCAGTCTTCTTCTATGGTTTGTGCACTCTGCGTCGAACTCTGAGCGAGCTTCAGGGAGATTCGGTAGGCAAAGTTCCCAGCAATCACTTGCAATTGTAGCTTTCCGACGTCAAACCGTATTGGCCTGTCTCGATTCCGTTGCTCTTTCGATATCTGGGTTCTTACCTTGGAGGAAGTATCTGATGTCGGTCGCAATGTGATCAATCTATTTGACGGTAAATCAGGAGATCGCCAGGTCCCTTTGTGAATGTTCAGGTGTGGGAATCGCGTGCTAGCCACAGAGAGGTTCCGCCCCGAGGCAAAGTCCAACAGTCTGAGTCCGTTTCCGGATGTGTTGTTGTGCAGGCTGTGTTTTCCGATGACTCCAGCAAAGATGTCCTCCTTTACCAGCTAAGCGTTGAAGTCTCCTAGAACGATCTTGGTGTCGCAGCTGGGCGCCGCGAGGAGGCTTTATGTCAACTTGACCTGTGAACCAATGAGGATAGTATTGGCAGCTCGCCTTGTTGAGCGCAGTCAACAACGTTACCCTGCGTTGGCAGGCCATGCTCCCCTATTCTCGTCCCAATTGGTAATTCTGTTCAACCAGGCTACTAGGGTCTAGTTTCTTTGTCAACTAGTCGATCCCTGCATGCTATTGTTTTTTCACGAGAGGAAGGGATCTATAAGCTTTTGCCGACTAGGAACAGCGAAATTTGAGGAGCTATTCATAGACGGTTAATACTCTTTAAGTATTGGCAGCAATTCAAAAATGTGTGGTTGAGCCCATACATGCATACAATCTGAATTTGTCAATGTTCATCGAGAAATTGCTGTTTATGTTTTCATGATTTCCACTGTTACTCGAATTGGGCGAATCAACAACCGTAACGTAAGAACGTAATCAACCTCTATGTCTGTTTCTGTGGTGAAGTTTCTGAATACTTTGCGTTTTTATTCGAAGAGTTTTTTGTTGTTTTCCAACATCAATATTTTAAATTATTAAGTTGAGGAATGTACTAAATGTACATGGCCTCGACACTTATTTAGCAGATTATATATCTCTGAAAAGCGAGAACCGCAAATGAAGCGATTGCTCGGCTTAGGTGTTTTAGTTACACATTTTATGTAACTTGGTTATTGCACAATCTCAAGTGAAAGTATACAAACTCAATTGGAGAGAAATGCACGCGATACCTCATTTTAAAGTTTTATTTTCCGTCGGAGAATAAAACAATTCTGTTTGAAATAGAAACCTTTTTACTCAAGTGTAAGGAATTTATAGGAGTGATCGGTAACGTACATAATCCACCGGAGCTCAGTGGAACATTTTTATGGGTCTAGCCAGAATTTGTTACATATAACATACTGTGAGCGTCGAAAGAAAGTTAACAGTTCTGTATTTTATGTTTACGATTTAAGTAAAGGTTTAACTTACATATAACTTTTCATGGTTTTTAATATCCGTATTCTTAATCCAACGACATAAAGCATTGTTAATTCTTTATGTCGTTGGATTAAGAATACGGATATATAATTCAATAATACAAATTTGACGAAAAAAAACTAGGAATAATCCATATTTTAGGTGTCAAAAGAAAGTTAACAACTTGTGTTTTGTGATTTAAAGAACACGGAGAATTCCGTTACATGTTTTTGCTAGCTTAATATTTTTTTTTGGTACAAATGACAAAGGTTATGTTTTAGTCTTATTCGTCAACAAGTACACATATGTAAGAAACGAGAAGCGTGTCGTGTTTGGCAGCCCTATTGTGAGTCCACAAGTACGCGGAATTGCTTAAACTGGAATATTACAGCGCTACTCTAGTTACCGAAAGAGCTGCATTCGTCCTATCAGTCGCTTTTTCTTTCTTAGTATTATATTTAAATTAAAACAGGTAAAACTAAAATATACCTGAAAGTTTTACAAAAATTTTTATGGTCGAAATATACCCGTTGAGCATTGGTTTTTCAACTTTGAACAGAATGTTGTGCAGGCGCATGGTAAAATGAAAAAATATGGTACACTGTTTTTGAATTCTGTATTTGTGAGCTCATACCATACACCGACTTGAAAAAAGTGTTGATTGACGAATTCACATGTAATCAACTGGAATACATATTCCAGTGTTAATACAAACTTCGCGAAAGAAAAAAGACAGGATGCGTCGTTTCATGAATATGCAAGAAATAGCGTATGTAAGAAATAGCGGGGTTAAACCTTGATGCTGATGTTGGTTTTAATAAGCGTGAACTTGTTGTCAATATCAAAATTGATGTTGCTGAACTTAATGCAATAAATCAGTTGAAAGACATGCTCGTCAATGGCCGGTATTAAGAATCTATGCGCAGAATGCACCTACGGAATTTCATACCAATGCATCAAAAGACGGGTTCGGAGCAAAAAAAAAATTGATGGAACTTTAATCAATATTTTGTGTGCTTCCCGTTTGCTGCAATGATGGCTTGTAATCTACTCGGCATTGAATCGATGAGATTATGAATGGTTCCCGGATTTATCTTAAGCCATTCATCAACAAGTGCTGTCTTCATGTCACTTTTACTTGAAATTTTTCTTTTTCTTATTTCAGTATCCATTAAACTCCATAGATTTTCTATTGGGTTTATGTCTGGTGATTGGGGGGCGTCACAAGTTGGTGGGGGGTATTATATAACAACCATTTCTTCGTAACCCTTGCACAGTGTTTGGGATCATTGTCCTGTTGGAAAAGGAATGTTCCCTACTTACCCAATTTGACGGCGCTTTGAAGTAAATTATTGCGCAAAATGTCAATATACACAAGAGCCGTCAAAATTCCATCGATGAAGGCGATGTTACCAACTCCGTTGTAAGCCACACAGCCCCATACCATAACATGTCCACCACCATGTTTTACCGTCGGCTTCAAATTGTTAGTTTGGAGTTCTGTGTTTGGCTTCCTCCACACAAATCTCTTTCCCTCTGATCCGAAGAGATTAAACTTGCTTTCATCCGAAAACAAAACACTCCTCCAAAATTCGAACGGCTTCGCAAGATAAGTTTTTGCAAGCTCTAACCTTTTGTTTCTGTTGCTTTCAGAAATGAATGGCTTTTTCCTAGCTGACCTGCCATAAATGTTTGCGCAATGTAGAACATTCCGAATAGTTTGTGGGTGTACTGTTTGCCCGGATATTGTTGCCGCATATTGGGCTAAATTTTGTGCGCTTATAAATGGCTTTTTTCGAGCCTCATATATAATTGCTCGTCTATCTCTCGCATTCAACTTTTTCGGTTGTCCAGCACGATGTTTGTTTGTTTTGACGAAACGAACTGCAGAGAAACTAAATCCAACCGAATCCGCTGTCTGTATAGCTCTGACCACTTTTGCTCAAAGATATAATTTTCTCCCGGACATTCAATGTTATTTCACTTTGTTTCGGAGACATTTTATTCATTTATATAGCTTTACGATCTATACAGCAAAATTCTTCACGCCAAATGAATAAAGAAACAACAAACACCTCAAAAAGTTTTTGACGCAAATGGTGTGTACATTCAGGGAAAAGTGTGTGTGCAAACACTTTTTTGACCTTATTTTTATTTTTGTTTTTTTTGTTTTGTTTTAAATAAATGGAGTAATTTTATATTGATTTCAATCATTTTTGTATTTAGTATTAACCCTTTTACTATAGTTTCATGGTGTATATACTATTCAGCTGAAACTTTTCAGATTACGCTATAATCGTAAAAGAACTAGGTGTGCAAATACTTTTTTACCCACTGTATATACGAAAAGAAGACTGAGTTTCTATCAAGCGTGCTTAATTTGTAGCAAGAAAAAAACTAGTGAGCTCGATTTTAAGCTCATACGAGGTCAACGTTAAGAGAAATGGGCGATATGATGTAATAAAAACTGCCGAAGTCGAAGGTCTGAATGTTATGTCAATGAGCGCCGACAATAAGAAGTTGTGGGAGTACTTCGGAAAGAATCAGAATTTATTGTCGTCTGGAACAGACGACAGTGATCAGGACGACAGTATCATCATATTTGACTCTTTTTGCGAAAGTCGAAGAAATATTTAAATTATTATTAGAAATATTTAAAAATTTAAGAACATTTTTTACTAAAATGTAATCGTCCTTACGACGACAAGATAGGTAGATATTTTATTTCTTGCATAGTATAACAGTGTTTTGACAATATTCCTTGTGCTCTAGCATGTTCAGAGATATGGTTAACAATAACAGTCGTGTTTTATGTAATAATTTCTAAATCAACGATTTAAATAACGTTTGGAGGAAAACTATGGAAAAAACCTCCATTTGAAATACAAGCCCGACAATTTCAGCAGTTTGAGTGATGTTTGTTTTCTGACCACTCGATTGTGGATTGAGATCGGTCAATTTGAATGAGCGATTTCCAAGAGAACATTTCCAATGGTAAGGCACGAGAGTACTTTCTCAGCGATTTTCAGTTTATCTAACAACGTTTACCGTCATCGAGCCTATATAGTCGATACGAACGATCTGGATAAAGAAGTCTGGCTGCAAAAAGTGCCGCCATTATCGGAGGTTGCGACCGGGCTTTGGAATTCTTAAAAATTTGGCAAATCTTCTTTACTGCTTTTAGGGCTAATCATAGATGTGGTACCCAGTATTTTTGCTGAATCTGTTCACCATTGTCTCTAAGATTTTTGTATTGCCGATGGACGATGATTATGTGCGGTTGCTGGATGAATTCTGGACATGATGATCGGATGCCGTAGCCTTCGAGCTGCTCCTTTAGCGAAAAAGATCCTTCCATTTACTCTAATTATGTCATTTTTGCCAAGAAACGGGCATAGGGTATATATTTTGCTCCCTTTTTCGACGTAACAGTTAGCTTTGAGATCAACGATTTCGTCGAAAAAAATTTCTCATGAGTTCATCGCGTGTTAGGTACCCACTCCGTCTGTACTGCTTCCCTGGCTTGAGATTGTGCAGAAATCAAAGTGTCAACCAGGACTGTTTTCTGTGGCCAGTTTTCAAGTTGTTGTATGAGAAAGGAAGATCCTAGGAACCACCGGCTGTATGGCTTGAGGTTAGGTGGCCTTTGCCATTTTGTGTCCTCACCACCCACGTTTGCGCCGATCGGGATCCAGTTGCATTCTTTAGTACGCCCCAAAGATCAAACTGTTAGTTGAAGCCATGGCAGTGTGACGCCGAATCAACTTGGTAATAGAATTACATATCCGTGCACGGCTTACCTCGTTGTACAGAACCTCATTGGGGTCGAATTTCTTGTACAGAGATTCTGGTGTTCGATATAAACGAAGACAGACCCGAAGGCACCGTCTCTGAAACACAGGACAACCATATACCATGATTGGCCGGATGGGGGCCATGTAGCAGATTACCTTCACTCTGGTGTCAAGTTGACTGCTGTAAAACAGCCCTCTTGCCATAGCAAAGACATTCTTAGCCATGGCCATGCCTACATGGATACCATCCTATATAAACTGATATAACCAGATGCGGTGATAACTTACTACACTTTTAACGGTCAATGGCCGTTCTAGTGGGTCAACTATGCCGAACTTGCGTTGTCGCTCTGCAACAAACTATTTATTTCTTCTTCCTTCCGGCCTGATCTGCACACGATAAGATCATCAATCTATAAAATCGCTAATGAACACAGTAAACTAGATCGGCGAACCCACCGTCCCTTGTTGCAACCGATTTTTTATATGAAAAACAGTTGTGGAAATTTTGTTACCAGTTTTCATAACGAACTTTCTACCTGTTACCATGTCGTAGATTATATATAGCAATGTTTTGTGAATGTCGGGCCCGACCAACTTGAAGAAGAGACCTTCTAACCATACGGTGTCGAATGCCTTTTCCATGTCAATCAGGCTGGCTCCTGTGCACTGTGTTTTGTTTCTATTTCATTGGATGTCGGAAACAAATTTTGACGCGGAATGAATGGCGTCGTGCCCCGCCCTAAAGCCAAATTGGTTTTCCGGTATTATATGTTTTTCCTGAACCCGTACTTTCAGTGCTTTAATGAATATCTTCTCAAATACCCTGCATATGCAAGTAAGAAGACTTATAGACAGAAGATTCGTCGGGATGGAGGTGTCTTTGCTCCGTTTCGGAATAGGCTGTACCACAGCTGTTCTCCAATGCGTCGGGTAATATACATTACTCAGACCATTGTTAAACAGAGTTTTGTATATATCCGCCGCCTCAGAGCCCAGACGGTGCAGAACAATATTTGGTATCACATCTATTCCCATTGTCTTCTTCTTCTTCAGTGAGTTGAAAATACCTCGGAGTTCGTCTTTAGAAACAAGGATGGAGTTGTTTCCATCATCGGTAACGATATTATTTGCCGTAAGATCATTCCGGAGATAAACATGGTATAGCAAGGCTCTGTTTTCCAGGTCGTGATTCGGACTACGAGTCTCGTTGACCATGTACACTCTCTGGAAAACAGCACCAATTGCTTTCACCTTCTCCTGGGGATCCTCAACTACGAAATAGTCGTTTTCAAGCACTGTTCTATCAGGAAGGATGCCAACTGAAGTAAGTAGGTTCACATTGTCTGTTGTTCTATCAAGTTAAACTTTCTGAATGTCGTTATGGTCTTTCCTCCTTAAGATTTTATTTACTCGCGGCAACATGGTCGGGTAGTTAGATGTTACAGCCCGAATCTTATTGCCGTAGTGCAAGCTTACAGCTAGTCTGTAATTATGTTTGGTTAACTGTTGGGGTACTTTGATCTGTGACTTCAGACGGCGAATTTCCGCATCCTGCAGATCTGTAAATATCCTGTAAAAGAGTTTAAGTCGTGACAGGAGTCTACTTTTTTGCTCGTGAAGTGCTGTTCATAGGAGGATTGATCACACTCGAACTTATATCTCTGGCTAAGGTTCTAGAGAAACGTGGCCATTGTGATTATAAGGTTGCTTTTGTACATATTACTACAGTTCCTCCAGTTCCTCCAGCTTATCGTGGCGAGACCACTGTGATAACCGTCACACATGAGCGTAGTTAAACAGTTCCTCGTATGTCGCTCCACGTTTAGTATTGTTAGGCGTCTGTCGATTATCATCACATACAGATTAGACCCGCTTCTAGGAAATGATATCCGTTGCCATCAAATCCAGCCTGAACTCAATATTGTTTTGTTCGATCCACTCTAAGAGAGCGTTTCCTCAAATCTCAATCTCTCTCTCAATTTTCTTCCGAATTTAAGTAGAGGCTAGAGAAGAAGAATCGAAAGAAAGAAAGTCAAAGTTTTGAGGTTCTGATGCATAGACAGCGATCACAAACAACTTCTTTCCACCTTGGAGAGAGATGCGTGCGATGGCCGCTTCTAGCACACCAGATCTTCCAACTTCATTGCTATATATCTTATGACTTATGGTGTTTTTGATCACCTCGAGTGGATTGGGGTCGGTCTCTTCTGATTATATGTTAATTTTTGTACCTGAGATTGCACGTCTAGTTTGGCTTAGTTTCGCTAGCCATCAGCACATCAGGATTGTGGGTTTGCAACAAGTTAGAGAACGATAGTTTTCGTTCGATTCTTTATCAACGAATTAACATTTACTGCTAGGATCTTAAGGGTTCGTACCTCGCGTGAGACCACCTGTTTGCAGACCGCTTGTTTGCAGGCATTTGAGAAAAGAGGAAACCTACTTCAGCCGTCTGCATAAGGAAATTGGTCTGTAGATCGTCCATCTGTTTCTGCAAAGCAATCATCTGCGCTTGCATCGATTGGACTCAGGTTGCCCGGCCATTGAAGCCGGGGCAACGTTTGATAAAGTCCGTTGTACGGGTTCTCTACATGCCACCAGATGGGCGTAGGATATTCCCGGCGTAATAGTAGTAACTACAGCACGGGCTGCTGGCCTGCCTGCTCCCCTTTTTTTTATTCCTTACTACTTTTACTGTCTATTTCCTCCGCAAAATACACATTTGAAGAGCACCTTATCCTCGACTTCATCCGTACCTAAAAGACATTCGCCTTTATTGTGGCTGCATGTGCAACGCGCGCCGCGGAACTAAATATTGCAGTTTTCCGCGACGTGCCCCAGGGTTTTACACTTCGCAACTTTGGAGTATGTGGTCTGACTTGTTAATTTTTTCCCACTTTATACTCAGACCGCCTACGAAACGAATTTTTCGTAGGGTGTCAATGTTGGTGCCATGGGTTACCTGTACTAAGAAGAAGGGAAGTACTTTCCTCTTTGCTCTCGCTGCTGCAGTGATGAAAAGCTTAACCCCTACAAACTGGACCTTGTCGCTCTCGACATGGCGCAGCTTGTCGAGGAGGACCTTCGGGTCAGTTGAGGCACTTATACATTTGAGGAACAAGGTCTGTGGCCTTTCTTCTCTGGGGGTGTACATATAGAAGTCATCGTTCAATTCCGCTAGCATCTCTTGAAGGAATTTAAAACCGTCCGTTGTAAGGCAGTTAACGGTGTAGGTTGTGGGAGTTTTATATTTTATATAAAAATTCTTATTTCCTAGGGCCAACTCACATAAGGTCCTTAGCTCGTCGGTCCCTAGGCCAAAGACGTGGATAGGTGGGCAGCGTACTTTGGGATTTTGCCGCTATTGCTGTGACTCCTTTTGTCCCTGTTTTTGTTGTCGTTGTGGCTGCTGCTGCTGCTTTTATTGTTTCAGCTCTGGCCGCTGATGTTTCTGCAGTTGTGGCTTCTGCTATTTCTGCTGCGGTGTTTGCTGTTGTTTCTGTTGTTCCTTTTTTAACTGGAGTTGAGGTTGTTGCACCTTCTGTTTTTTTTTGTTGCAACTTATGCTGCAGTTTTAAGTGGCCAGTACATTGAAAGAGTTCTCGCTCCCCTTGTAGGAGAACCGGCATTCGTTGCCCTGCGATTCACATCGGAGGGTATCAATGTCGATCGCCGATACTGTTGTTTTTTTCTTTGGCGGTGTTTTTTCTGGCCGTCACCGACGCTGTGTTTCTTTACCTCGGTAGTTTGGCTGGTGGGGCTAAGTAAGGCGGCCTGTCTGTGAACGACTGACGTCGTCATATTTCCAGAGGCGACCGTTCCTGAAGATCGTTCTTGTATGCAACAGATCCATGGTACAAGAATCGTCGCTGGATAGTGCACTTGTAGCTGTAGGTAGTGTACCGAAATTATCTGGGCGTATGTGTCGGCTGTTTCAGCAATGAAACTATCGTAAACTACCCATACCAAGTGTGTGCTGGTGGCTACAGGTCAGTAAGGCCCACCTTTTCTCGACTTTAAGGGAAACCACAGTCGCATATTATTGACATCGATTAGCAGACTTGGGACAGCCGTATACACTTTGTACAAACGACTGGGATTCCGCAAAGGTGATCGAATTTCTCTTTCAATTCTTCCATACGTAGTGTTTGTGGTGGTAGGCATCGGCTGCGTACGGTGTTGATATCGATAAGTGTGAATTTTCGTGCTTCATCCCCTACTCCTGATATCTCAATCATCGCCTACCATCAGTGATTTTTATTCATAGCTGCACTATTTTCTGTCCATCTCATCACTTTACTATACAGGGTAGAATCTGTCAGTTGCCTTTGGTCTCGGGTTGCCTTCTAATCAGCTGCCCCTGTGTTTACCTACAGTGGCTTGGTGTCAGGAAGTTCGTTATGTTAAATTGGGTGGTATTTCCGTACGCATTTGCTTTTGGTCTTACAGCTCCTATAAACGTGATTCGTCAAACTCAGGAATCGCTTACACCGCTGGATTTACTGACCCTTTACTGACTCCGAACCCAAGCCGTGGTGAAGAAAGCACTCCATTAAATTCAATTAATGTACATTTTGAAAGTATCTGCATGTGAACACTCCATTAAAGGTGAAATAATACGTTAGCCCATAAGACTCCGCTGTAGCACACAGATTCTGCATCACTATAGCGAATCGGTGCACAGCTTCTCAAGCTTTGGGCTGGGTGTATCTCGGACTACCTATATAAAAAAGTTGATGACCAGCTCAGGTCTTCCAAACAGCATTCGTAAGGTTGACTGCCCCTGGTGAAGGCAGTTCGGCTGGAATAGCAGACTTTTGACAGCTGCCAGAGCCTTTCTCTTGAGGGCAATCTAACGAGATTTTTTTTTCTTTTTGTCTGAGAAGGGCACCTTCTTGAAGGTGGCAATGAATTGTGACCATTTGGCTGGATCACCGTCAAAGTGAGACCGGTTTTCAAATTGGATCCTGTTTAGACTCGTTTTTCCCGATTTAGTTTGGTCAGAATTCCATTCTGGGTTTCGCTCCGATCGAATGTTTTCTAGACGTAGTGGCTCCGATCTGAATTCGGAAGGAAAATTCTGGCTGGCCTGAGCTCCTGACCGTTGCCCTCGGCGGAATGTCTGTGCTTGTTCTAGATCGTCCAGAATACAGTGTCTCAGATCATATTGATATTATTCTGGGAGCCGATATATACGGAGAAATAATTTTGGGGGGAGTCCGAAAGGGACAATTGAACAAAAGAGGGCTTACATATGCCCAAAAAACTTTTCGGTGTCAAATTACTGGAATGGTAGTACAAACATCTATCGAAAACAGCTATAGAAATTGTAGAAAGTGGGAATATTTTATCCCGCAACCACTTCACGAAAGAAAAGTAAAAATGTGGAAAGATATACAATGAAACGTATTACAGGGATGAAGATGAGCGGTATGTTGTTAATATACTATTCAACAAACGGTTAATGCAGGGCCACGAACTAGTTGAATATAAAAGCAGGACAATAGCCAGATAACGCCAATTAGAACGTAAATAAATTCAGCGCAGACAAAGGACTAAAGCTTTGATACACAAAGATTATGAAGGAGTTTTTAGACCATGGACATATGGTTGAAGTACCTTACATCGGCAATACAAAGCTAAAGGTTTATTACATGCCGCATCATGCAGTTCACAAACCAGACAGCATGAAGACCAAACTACGCGTTATTTTCGATGCTTCGGCTAACTCTACATCGTGTATGAGTTTATCCCAAATAATTTGACTACTATCTTAATGCGATGGTGATAATAATCATAAAATATCATAAAATAATCATCAAGACTATCAACGAATTGTGTGGTAAAGCTCAGACAAGGAAGAGATTAAAGAGTATAAAAATTTTAGTTTATATTAAATAAAGACACGAGAATCTTTTCTTGTTAATCTTCTTTATTTTCGGAGAGGAATTAAATGTCCTTCACCGTTGAGTTCTATCTTAAGACTGACTTATGTACGTATTTCTATCTTGTTCTACTATATCTAAAAATACACCTGCTACGCGTAGTTGTCCATCTGTGTGCAGGACAACTGTGCGTTGGTCCTATTCTGGGAATTAGGGTATTCTGTTGTTCCCACATGCATCGTGGTGTCCCGATGCCGGTGTTCGTCCTCAAGTATGTTGGGATGTTATCTCTTCGCTGCGTGGGGTGTCAAATGACGATGCGGCTTGGGTTATTATATCTAACACCCCCACCGTCGAAATGTTGCTTCTTCGATGAACAAAATATTTTTTACAAAAGTATATAAATATAACTAAAACTAAGCTGGAACATGTTATTAGTAAGGCATGGTTGATTACATTTTTGTTTTCGACATATATTTCGATTATTTCATGAATTTTTTTTCTGTTTTCAACATCTGCCAAGTGCATTTGTTCTAATTTTAGGTTTGTTAGGGTCTTTTTCTCAACAATATTTGTAAAAAAATGTGGCAAAGTAACGTGTTGAATGAATTTATTATCTACGTTTGAATAGGTGGTGTCATTTAACTTAATACAACAGTCGTGAAATTTTATAAGTTTAGTTCCTAGACTGCTTATGTTCAGGGAACTACAATTCTGGCTAATACTAAAATTTTTTATATTTTTGGTAATAATTAGGCCGTCTTTAATTTCTACTATACCAGTTTTTTCATAGTGTTCCATTTTACAAGTGGCTTCTTTCATTGTTAAAATATTTTTAATACAATCATCCTTAATAGGAACTAAGTTTTTATTTAAACAATTTAGCACTATTAAACTGAAAACATTATTGAACTGGTCAATTAAGAACTCTTTTTCTTTTAAAACAAATGCTTTTTGTTTATGATTTGGTAATGGTTCTATGAGTATCCTTGAGTACATTATATTTGATTTTTGCGGGATAAGAATTATTATAACTATTTGTTTATTATGAAATGAAACAGCCGTTCTTATTTGCTGCAATACTTCGATATTGCGAACGTGATTGATCTCGTCTAGTGTTAGTATGTTTTTCGACAGGACTCCTGATCTACTTGTTATAATGATTTCTTCTATATTGTCTATCTGGTTTTTCAAAATGTTTATGTTGTAGTTAATGGTGTGAACATATTGTAAAGATATAATTTCCTTGTCAAGATTATTAAGTTGTTTGTACATTACGTTCGTTATATTGTTTATGTGCGTTTCTATAAGCATTTCTTGTTTAGTGAGGTGACTAACTACTTCCTTTATTTGTTTGGAGAATTTGGTATTAATGTTTATCTGTTCGTTGCTCGAAGCTATGAGATTATGGTTATTCTTCTGTAACAACTCTAGCCTAGTCTGAATTTCTACAGCATCGTCCTCATCTAAAGTTCCCGCTAGAAATTTTAACCCTTTTCCTACTATATTAAACAATCCTCTTTTTGTCCTATCTTGTGGTTTGAGTAACCTTATTTTTAGGTCCAAGCTTTGTAAATTGTGTTTACAAATTTCGAGCATTGGTTTTATTAAAGTGGCCTTTTTTTCTAATATTTCTATGCTATGTTGGATGTGGTCCCTAGCGTCCTCGTAATCAGAGATGTTGATTACGTGGAGTACTTTATAGTAGCCGCTGAATATTGGTATATTTCCGAGTTTTAATGTCATGAAGCCATTATTGTTGGTTAGGTCCTCCAGATTTTGCCCCGTTATTTGGAATATCCTGAACAGGAATATTGTTCCCATAATAACCAGCATTTCTGTAATAAAAATTCTATTATTGCCCTACTAAATATATATATATATATATATATGGTATATGTTATGTACAATTGTTCCTAACGTTCCTCTTACCGATTCGGACTGTTGGGTTCTCAACGTTTTGATATTTCTTCCTATTTTTAACATGTGCCCTAAAATATTTTAAGCCGTTTTTGGTGTCTACGACGTGATCTTCATCGATCTTCCGCGTATGTATCTTTCTGAACCTAGAGTGGTTTTTACCTCCTCTTATCTCTTTTATAAAATTCAGTCCATTATGCAAAGGGACGTTTCTTCTATTTTCGTTTAATTTAAGTGTTATCGCCTGCTTTTTCTTTAAAATTTGGTCACGAATTTGTTCGTATTCGCTTTGGTGAATATGTCCGGTGACAAAGTGAAATGGTTTCTTATTGGTAGTTGAGTGGATGGTGTTGTTATAAAAAGTTATTATCCGTAGAATTTTATCTTCTCCGGTGCCAGATTTATTTATTTCGTCGTGCTTTAATAGACGTATATGTTCGTTAATTGTATTGTGTAACCTTTCTACATCAGAGTACGTCTGCATGAATTATTTCGCGTGGTTTTGAAGGGGTTTCGGTTAACTTATATAGTGGTTTTGAAGGATTTCGAACATATTTTTCTGTATTGCATACTTCACAATTATTGATGAATTGAGAAATACGTTCTTTCAACTTTGGATTGTAGTAGTTTACAATTAGTTCGCTGAACACTTCGTTGATTCCGCGGTGGTTATTTCGTAAATGTTCGGTTTCTATTATTTTACCTAGATCTTCTTCGTCGAGAATGTCCTCTACTAATTTAAAGCATCGGATTATCTTGAACTTTGTATTATGCTGGAACTGGTTTTCGAAGACTGTTTGTATTGTACGGAAGAACTCTTCATCTTCCACTAACAATGCATTTAAAGCGTTCAGATTAAAATGTGTTCTCAACAAAGTGGTAGCAGTAGATTCATCTAGTGTTTAAGAATATATGTATACACGCTGTTTGCCGAAACGTGTGAGCTTCTTAATTCTCATTGATCCCGATTGAGATTTTTTTATGATGAATTGTGATTTGAAAATATTTATGCACGATTTGCTAGAAGGAATACTTCTTTCGTTTTCAAGCATATTGGCTTCGGCTGCCTCGATTCGTGATAAAGTATCTGCGTTCATATTTTTTGTGCCTTTTTTGTACTTTATCTCATAATCATACTCAGACAATTTGAGTCGCCATCTCACAAGTTTCGAATTTGGTTCTATTACATTGAAGAGCCACGTGAGAGGTTTGTGATCAGTTTCTATCACAAACTTTCGTCCAAAAAGATAAGGACGGAAATAAGACGTAGACCATACAATAGCTAGAAGTTCTTTTTCTATGGTGCTATAGTTTATCTCGTGTGTATTCAGTGTACGGCTAGCGTAACAAAGAGGATGGCCGTTTTGGGATAGAACTGCTCCTAAAGCATATTTACTTGCATCGGTAGTCAATACAAATGTTTTGCTGAAGTCAGGATAGGCTAATATTGGTTCATTTATCAAAAGAGTTTTGAGCATGTTAAATGCTTTAACGTACTCGTGATCGGAAACGTTAATTTTCGTATCTTTCTTAAGAAACTGTGTCATAGGTTTCGCGATTTTTGAGTAATCTTTGATAAACTTTCTATAGTATCCTGTGAGACCTAAGAATTGCTTTATTTGTTTGATTGTCTGGGGTATCTTGTATTTCATGACGCATTCAATTTTCTTTGGATTTGGCTTTATACCATTTGGAGTGACAATGTGGCCAAGGAATTCAGTTTCTTTCTTAAGAAATTCTGATTTGTCCAATTGTACTTTCAAATTGACTTCTCTCAATCTTTTGAAAATTTTTGCCAATGCCATCAAATGCTCCTGTAGGGAAGTGGAAAATACGATAATGTCGTCCATATACACTAGACAATAGACATTAATAAACTCTCTGAGAACTTCATTCATAAGACGTTGGAAAGTTGCCGGTGCTGTCTTCAGACCGAATGGCATGCGAAGGAACTCAAAGTGTCCACTTTCAATACTGAATGCTGTCTTATGAATGTCATCTGGATGAATTTCAATCTGGTGAAATCCCTTGACTAGATCCAGAGTTGTGAAATATTGACATCTTCCTAATTTGTCGAGAATTTCATCGATACATGGGATGGGATATTTGTCATCGATAGTGACTTCGTTTAATTTACGGTAGTCGACAACAAGTCTCCATTTAGTTCTCCCGCTAGCATCGACCTTCTTTGGTACGATCCATATCGGGGCCGAATATGGTGAGTTGCTTGGTCTGATTATTCCATCCCCAAGCATCTCACGAATTTGTTTCTCGACTTCCGCCTTGTGAACATAGGGATACCTATAGTTCTTGCTCTGTATAGGAATATCGTTGGTTGTTCGAATCCTATGCTTAATGGCGTTAGTGAACGAAAGATTCGAATTTTCTTGGTAAAATACATCTTTGTATTGGTTTATTACCTTATTTAATTCGAACTTTTCTTCGCCGTTCAAGTGGCCAAGTCTAAGTTGGTCCGATAATGGTTTTTTGTCGCGACTCTCTATAATGTTAAAATTTTGCTCATTTACTAGTTCGCTAGTAATGGGATGAAATATTGGCCTTTCTTCTCCCATGTGTTGGCTATTTGTTTCTATTTGAACCAAAGTTTCACTATTTTCGGCTTCGTATATCCCTTCTACAATGGTTGCAGTTCCATCTGTAGGTGTTTGTTTTGGACAATATACTAATCCGTTGGATTGTGATACCGGTACTTTTATTTCGTTGACTTTCCTTGTCTGAGGAATTTCTGTTTCCTTCCCTTTGAAATATATGTTTACCGTTTTATCACCTGTCGATAACGTATTTTCTCCCAAATCTATTTTTGAGTTAAGGGGTATAAGTACATTATTTCCTAGTAGGCCATCCAAGTGGTCGTGAAAGGGAAAAATGTACAGATCTATTTTATTTTTTGGGTCGCCCAGTTCTTTGAAGAGTGGTATGACGGCTTTTTGCGTTATTTCAACATTACCTCTTAAAGTTTTTACGCTTATTGGATTGTTCAGAGGTTGTATTTTGTCGGGAGAACATAATCCAGGGTTTAAAATTGAGTGGGTATCAATAATAAATTTGAGGGGTCTTATTTTACCTTCGACTGTTATAAATGGAAGTCGAGCTGTGAGGCATCTAAGAGAAAATTTTCTTCTGCATAAGCATTGAAATTTTGTTTCCTCCGAACCTGTAAATTGAAATTTCTTGTTGGTAAATTGCTGGATGATTGGGGCCCGCGATTAGATCCAAAGGAAACGTTCCGAGTGCGATCTCTATTTGAGTGGGAAGATGAAGGGGAGATAAAGTTTCTTTGCTCTTCACGTTTTTGAAACATGCCGATCTCCATAGGTTCTGGGGTAGGTTGGGCAGGATAGTATGATATTGCAGGCTGGTTATTGAAAGTCTGCAATTGGTTATTTTGTGATGCCTGCGTATATGTTGGCATATATTGGTTGTTGTAACCGTGTGGGGGTGTTCTATTGCTCATATTCCGTTGTGGATTTCCCCGTGCATTTATGCTTTTATTTGCGGGGTTAAAAAATGCATATCCACTCTCGTGAAGTATGTTCATAGCATCTTCAAGAGTATTTGGATTCCTGCAATATATGAGCGAACGCATTGGTTCGGGCAATTTATTTTTAAAAATTGTTAACGCCGATTTTTTATTATTTCCTATGTTATTGGAAATAAGGATTTCTGACTCTCCTGATAACTTTGTTTTGACATTGAGTCTTCGTAAAATGATTTTAATGTCATTGTAGTAATCTACACTAATTGTCTTGAATTTAGCCGCTCTAAGTTCATCGAATAACTCTTCTAAGCTAAACCTATCACCAAAATTATTTATAAGAATATCCTTTATGTCCTTCCATGTTGTTACATGGGAATTTATTTCGATGGCTTCCCTAGCCTTACCCTTCAGTTTTGCCTTTATAGCATCAGAAAATATGCTTTGGCTAAATGGGTCATATTTTAATAAGATTGGGTGAATTTTATCGATGTGATCGATAAAATTCTGGAGGTCCTTATAGTCTCCTGCGAATTCTGGGAGCTTGGAAATGTATTTGAGCGGGTCAATTTCGAGGGAAAGCATCTTTTGCCATTCCTCACACTGTTCGCTTGAAAAGATATTGCAAATAATGTCCGAAAGATGACGCGATTTCTCGTGAGCTAATTGAAGTTGTTCTTCAAGTGCACTCATAAAACCGTATACAAACTACAACTTAATTTACAACTAAATTACTTTCTTAAAAATAAACCTGGACACAATTTAAAGCTATTACTAAGATAAGAAAACGTACTTATTTTATCTGCTTTAGCACCCCTGCTTCTGGTGATGCTTTACTGGTCTTCGGCTGTTGTCCACTGCTTCCTTGTTTATTAACGAAATGCTTTTTCTTTTTGGTTTTTATTAATTAAATCGTTTAATGTTCACTTTGTTCACTCAGCAATTCAATTTTCCAATTTATTATAGCTTTAATAAATAGGACACCGGTATTGTTTAACACAAGAGCATATCTATATATTTAAGTACACTTGCACTAATTTGTGTTATATTTTTTTCTTTTCACAACTTTTATTTTTTGTTTGTTTTAAAATTACTTTCTTATTTTTTGGGACTTCTGCGTCCTGCTTTAATTGTATGGTACCCGGTAAAGTTTAAAAAAAAACAATGTATTAAAGTTTGGATACATCCGGGTATCCTACCGACTGCGCCAATTTTAGTTTATATTAAATAAAGACACGAGAATCTTTTCTTGTTAATCTTCTTTATTTTCGGAGAGGAGTTAAATGTCCTTCACCGTTGAGTTCTATCTTAAGACTGACTTATGTACGTATTCCTATCTTATTCTACTATATCTAAAAATACACCTGCTACGCGTAGTTGTCCATCTGTGTGCAGGACAACTGTGCGTTGGTCCTATTCTGGGAATTAGGGTATTCTGTTGTTCCCACATGCATCGTGGTGTCCCGATGCCGGTGTTCGTCCTCAAGTATGTTGGGATCTTATCTCTTCGCTGCGTGGGGTGTCAAATGACGATGCGGCTTGGGTTATTATCTCTAACATATAAACTCACCACTATGACGTATGAGAATGCATCTGCACTATACCTAGCAGTAAGAAGACTGCAACATTTAGCAACACAAGTATCCGATGGTATCATCATTGCATCTAAAAAACAACTTTTATGTTTATGACCTTATATCTGATTGACTAAAGAGAAGCACAGATGCAACTTATACTACTGTTAAAACAAGCAAAGTTCAATCTCCGGAAATATGCGAAGAATAAAATTAATCTAAAGGATTAACTCCCGAGCTGCAACAAGTCTTTCACTCGACGTATTCGCATGGATCGACTCAACCATTGCTCTTGCCTGGATTAAACGATGTCCCTCTCCTGAAGTCATCTGCAAAACGCAGCTTTCGCGAAGTCTCAGAAACATCACCCATATTACAGCATCATGGTGCTTTCACAAATTTGAAGTTGAAGTTGACCATACTCCATGCTGTTTCTGCATCTGTAGCTCTTATTCCACTAACTGATACGAACACCTTTTATATAAAGAGTTTCAGTGATTGGGCTTCTTCTGTGACCAAAGTAGCTTGTGATCCAGGATCAATATGTGCTCGTATTAGTCTGCTGTTTCCGTAATTATATTTGGTGATGATTATTGCTGTAGCCAGCGGTATGCGGTTATCGAATAATCGAATCGTATTGTTATGCCTTCTGTCGAATTTTTTGGTGTGTAGCAAAGAATTGTGTATCTTATTACAATGTTTGCATAACTTGTTGCTCAGGCATGGACTTTGTTTGTCATGTCGCAAGCAATTGACACAAAGTTTCGCTACTTTTACTTGCTCATATCGCTACTTTAGTATCCAACTCATAAAATTGCATGAATAAATTGTATGTTCACCGTTACTTAATATGCACTTAGCTGTTGTTGGTGGTAGGATTCCCTTGATGTTTTCTGCCATGATGATGATAGAACCTCCAATGTTCGGTACCGTCTTGTTAGGAACTCAAAGAATGCTTCTTAAATTAGCATCCTATTTGAATTCTCTATGCATTTCTGAAACAAGTTCCTGGTGGGTGGATCTTTAGTTTTAATGAGTAGATGTACTATTACCTGACCCTATTACGTATCGTATCTCATGTTTTCAATGCAGCAATCCCTTCTTTGCTGACATTCATGATCTGTTTCAGATGATTTGCTGATGGCTGGGTTCGAATATGTGTCTTGAACATTGTATTGTATGATTTTTCGTATTGTTATAATTTTTCGTTCCTTGTCGTAGCGCAACTTTAATGTCTTCCAAGCTTTTTGGTAATTCTCACTTGAAATTGTGAATTGCTGAATAATCTGCTGTGGTTCCCCTTCTAAATGGGTCTTTTCCATTTTTTCTTTGCATATTCTATTGATATCCGTGACCCTCATTGGAATAATTTTGAATGTTTGTTCGAAAGCATCGATGCTCTTCGTGATCGCTGCAATATTTATGTTGAGTACCTTCGGCTTCAGGATTTGTTCCTTTGAACTTGAAATGTAGCGCTGGTTTGATTATATCATACATTTTTTCATAATTCATTTGGAACTCATTTCAGATTTCTTGAATCTTTTGAAACCGCTTCTCTACGTCTAGTCTTTCTGGATTCACTTTCCTTTTTTAAAGTTGGTTGGGATGTTCTCCAGCTCTTTTCGCAGAGTTTTTTGTTTTGCAACGATCACGTACACATCCATCTCTTCCATATTTAAGATATTTCAGTTCACTTTTACTAAAATTAATTCTCAACCAGCGTTGACATATGTTTTCTCTACTCAGGCTTGGTATACCAAGGTTATGATATATTTGAGAGATATTTATATAATACTTATGCTTATCTATTTCTGTAGAATGACTCGAAGGCGCAATGTTTGAATTGTTTATGCAACGTCATCTGAATAATTTCAACTCCTTGCCGCTGGTAGGGGAAGTCAAGTTCATACAAAGATTGATTCTTACGAACTGAACTTAATTACATTTTGAATCGTCTTATATATTACAAATTTTCCCATTTTACAACATTTACAGTTTCAATGCGAACGAAAATATAATAGAGCATGAGTCGACAGAGGGGCACGGTGCGATGTCGAACGTGACACCTCACAATTTCCAACGAAATTGTTATCTGGACTGTGACAAACTTTTTTTGCGTTATCTGTTGTGATTTGCTACAACAGCAAGCTTTATATAATTACTGGCACAAAAAAAATAATGATTTGGTAGCGTAAATAATATATTAAAAAAATTTAATTTAGAGTCATAATCTATTAAAAATATCAATTTATTAGTCATTAGTTTGAATTCATGATAAATTATACTAGTTTTTATACTACTATACACAAAACAAATCAAACAACCTTAACGGAAACACAGCTTAAAAAGTACAAAAATTTAATTACACTTTAAATTGTTCCTATTCTTCAGGATCAAGAACTGTGTGTGTCTCTATCTCTTGCGTTTCTCTTCATGAAACTGGCATCGTTATGCTGGATGACTTGTTGCTGTCACCAAGCGTTAAGAACTTTTCGTAATAGCGTTAATCTGATATTGCGTCCCGAACCAAAAATGTGCAGACTGCTGACCGAATACAAGTAAGCCTGTTAATTAAAAATGTATTCTAAATTTGCTTAGGCTTTTTATAGTTGCTTTTCATGGGGCCTTCCGCTTTTAATGGTTGGAATTGCAGTAGCGTTCAAATGTAGTGAATCATCAGGAACAAAACATTCAATTCACACAACTGAAATATTTTCTGATCAGGAAGGACTTATAACAAGGCATTGCTGGTAAGAGCCAAATGATATGAACGTTTTTGTAGAATTCATATAAATATAATTAATAAAAGGATAATGGAAGGCCCAGCATACATTTGGGCATACATGGTTCCGGCAATATTTATTCTATTTATTGGATTTCATTTGGCATATCAAGCGAAACACACAGCTAAATTATCCGCACAAATGCAAGTTGACGTGAAGGCAAGACGGAAACTTATAAAAAGAAGACTTCTACAATGTGGCTTATTTATAAAGGTAAAGGCAAAAGCGGAGGGTTAACCACCATCCGCTTCTACATCCATCTACACACTTAAAGATTCGAAAATGAGAATAAAAAAAAAACATTTTTATGAAAGTAATTATTAAGATAATTACTATTATAATACAAATTATATAATTATTGTAATATACTATTTTTATAATTACAATTTTACATATAATTATAGCTACAATTATAATAAAAGAATAAAATTATATAATATATATAATATAATAATTACATTATATAATTATAATAATAATTACAATTATAATTATAATTATGGTTATAATTATTATTATACTACTATGAAAATTTAGTGGTTCAAAAATGAAGATTGTGTTAAATATTAAAAAAACTTATTATTATTAGTATAATTATTACATTTCAGTGGCCGTCATGGCACCGAATGAAAGCGCGACACTCACATGTCTATTTTCATATTCAATTCCTGCAGTGTGCACGCTTTACATTTTTTCTATGACATCACCTTTTTGGGTTGCTGACAACACTCAAGAAGTGCTTAAGGTCAATGAAAAATGCTTCTCTCTCTTCTGGTAAAAATGTACCATACGTTTTTACCAAACGTCAACTTTGTGTAGAACAAGTATATCTTTTGAAGCAAGGCAACTTTCAGAGAATATAAAGCAGAATGAACATTTTAAAATAACTTGTATGCGAGTCAAAGCAGATAAATTAAATAGCTCTCGTATAAACGATTAGACGTGTAACATATCTAGTGGTCTCTGTGGAGGGGAGTTTTTCCGCACAAAAACCATAACTGAAAAATAAATTTACAACTTTTGAAGATTGTTGAATAATTACTTAGGCTTTTACCCTAAAATCGTTTATATCAAGCAAATATTAGTCTCAAATTAAAACTGAAAGTTCAGTGGTGTAGTTTGAAATTGCGGCAATTCCTACACGGAAGCTTTGGTTTTAAGAAATTTCTGACATCCCATATACTTATTTAGCCGCTGACAGCACTCAGGGAGTACTATATACAATATTAACGCTGTTCGAAATCACGATAAAACAATACGTCCCATATAATCGTAAAAGAGCAACACGAGTGATTGTTAAAGAGTAAAGGAAATGCTTTAGGAATAGAGTAACAATTAATATTTTCCTTTAATGTTTTTGTAATGTTGTATGACAACATCAACATGATACTTGCTTTCAAATTGGTCCATATGACTGTTATTTATTTTTAGATCTTATTCCTATTTACTGTAGTCAACATTTTCGGATCACTGGCGGCCTTAGTAGGTGTTATAGAGTTTTGGGCTATATACTGTGTAGCGCAAGGCATTCAGGTAAGCCGTTTTTTCCATTTTTCGAAAAAAATCTCATTCTTGATACTTTTTCTTTAGGGTTTAGTAACTGCCTTATTAGTGACATGTAATTGTCGTGTCCTCAAGTTGTATACAACCTCACGAGGACATAAAATTCAACAGGGAGTATACAGTAAT
Organism: Eristalinus aeneus; assembly: GCA_955652365.1. NCBI lineage: Eukaryota > Metazoa > Arthropoda > Insecta > Diptera > Syrphidae > Eristalinus > Eristalinus aeneus. The sequence continues at coordinate 18,394,945 of OY019132.1, read as the reverse complement.
CTGCGAGAGGGGGAAGGTGGCAGGTATGGTGTCCTTACTGTGACAAATCCTAATTACAATGATGAGGGTAATCAACCAAATGCGGAAGGGAATGGCAGCATTGGCAGTGGTTGTGACGGGGCATATGTATCTGCCCACTATGAGGATGAAACTTTAATGGAGAGACGCGTACCTAATAAAGATACACCGCGGCGTATTGAAGTTGGAAGTGATTTAACAGATTCCCTGCCGACTGATGATATACAATCTGCACCCCTTCCTCAGATTGTTTAAACTATAATTAAAAAGCGAAGCATAAACTATTTAAACAGTCGCTTGGTCAGGGAAAGTTTTCATTAATCTTACGTTATTGTTTATAATAGAATTAATACAATGTATCTATCTACGAAGTCCATATATCAAATACTGCAATGACAGGCGGTTTATATCTTAGTAAACTAAGCATATTTTAAGAAGTGTTTGATTGTTCATGGATGTTGTTTATCCTATCTTGAAAGTATTTTAAAGGTTAAGACAAAACTAATACCTTGTATGTATATCTCGTCTTAATTAAATTTATCTTAGTACAACTATGGTTTTGACTCTTGTTTTTTTAACTCTGCGAAATGATAGCTGGAAGCTATAATATATTAAATTTCAGCACCTGTAAAACAACAGCTTATAAAGTACATCCAAATAAAAATATGGTCTTGTTCACTAAGATTGTAAAAAAGATAAGAATGTCTCTGTGATGCAATAAATTTCCTGACCTTCAATCTTATTCTTTATAAAGTCACAATAGGACCATGTTTCATTATCGTGGCTTTTCTGCTGAAAAGAAATGATTTCAGACTAAAATAAAGCTTATAATTATCTGCGCACTGTTTCAATTAAATTAAATTAACTGCAAAGTGCAAAAGTACCCTCTATATAGTTTCTCTATTTCTAATTTTAATAATTTAAGAATTTGTATGCTCTGTGAAAAATTTTGAAACACACATTCTGAGTTGAAATTCAAACTTCTGAAAAACAAAACAAAAAATAAATCAGATACAAATATTTAGACACCCTTATCATTTTCATTTCGTAATTCAAGACAAAGTATGAACCTTCAAAACTGTTGGTGAGGATGATGAGATTGGGAAAGTGTGCCAACAATCGATTTCTTCAAAAGGCAATGTCGTGGAACAAAACGAGTTGCCAACACTATTTTCGCTTGTGGTATTAACATACAGCGCCCTCACGGCGCACCCTGTATAGTCATCAGGCATGACTTCCATAATCGCCTAGAAAGAACATACGATTAATGTCCCAGCTACGACACCAAGAACATTCTAGGAGGCTTCTGCCCTAAACTGGAAAAAAGTAACATCTTTGCTGGAGTCATCGTGAAACATAGCCTGCACGACAACACATCCGGAAATGGAAACAGGCTGTTAGACTTCGCCTCGGGTCGGAACCTCTTTGTAGCTAGAACGCGGTTCACACACTTTAACATCCATAAAGTAATCTGGCAGTCACCTGATCAATCAAATTGATCACGTTGCGATCAACGTCAGACATTCTTCTTATATTCTCGATATCCGAACCTTCCGAGGTGTCGATATAGAAGAATAGAAACTTTGTCAAAAAGCCATTTAAGAAACTGCTAATATTGTACTGTTTTTCATGTCACCACCCAAAAGGAACAACGAGTACACGCAAGTAAATGCAGCCAAACAACACGCTTACAGGGCAACGTAGCATCGAACAACGATAAATATTCGTGAACTCTTCGAACAAAAAAAAGGTAGAAGAATCGGCCACTCAGCAAGAAAAAGAAAGAATATGAAAATTCTGCGGTCGAAGAAATGGATAGGTGTTATGGTAGGAATGGCGCCTGGAAAGATAATTTCTGCAGACTTATAAACAGCGATGACGATTCAAATTCCACTGTCAGGCAGAATGTTTTATTCAATTTGGACGATGATAGACATGAATTTCGTCATCCGCTCCCCCCTCGACCATCATTTGCCTTGATTGTACTGACGACGATCCCCTTTGGCAAAGTGTTCTTCGGTAAGTTCTCGTCTACAATGGTGACTACATCTCCTTCTGAAATATATCTCACCTTTTCAAATTATTTAGTCGTCCTACTTTTTATTCGTAGTGCCCATTGAACATTTATACAGCTTGCTTTGTTGTAGTTCAGCGTACTTTTCTCTTTGAGCCTTCCACCATCTTCATGTGAATCAATAATCTTACTTATTTACTTATCAGGCAGACGAACCATGAAGGGTCTGAGTCTGAGCAATTCTGCCATTCATCGGTGACGTACCTGGACACGTTGCTTCCAGTCATCAAGGCCAAGTAGTCCTACATCCGCGATGACTTGGTCTCTGTACCGGAGGTTCGGTCTTCCTCTCCTTCTCGAACAAGGAGGCTCGGATTCGAAGCCTCTCTTTGCTGGAGCGTTGTTGTCCTTTCGCTCGATGTGGCCGAGCTCGTAGAGTTCGCGGTTGTGTCCTCTCCTCCAATCGCCTTCCGCGCTGACGGGATCATATATCCGACGTAGAATTTTTCTTTCGAAGGCATTAAGAATCAGCTCTGCAGCCTTACTTAATGTCCAGCTTTCGGCTCCATAAAGCAGGACAGGCAGAGTCCTGTCAGGAGTCAGGAGTTTCAATCACAGTTGTTCTGACAGACCGAAGAAGCATAGGTTGCCAATGGCGATTCTACGTCGGATCTTCACTACGATGTCATTCGTGGAGTTTACGTTTGCTCCGAGTTATAGAAACCCCGTTTTGGCCTAGGCGGTGTGCGGAGGATCGTTTTTTGCTCGACAGCATATATTTGGTTTCATAAAAATGCTCAGAGTCGACGTTTGCGCCCCTGAGAATTCGCACATCCAGGATATTTAAAGCGTGTCTTCCGTTAATAAGCACATGGTCGATTTGGTTGGCGGTTCGTCCATCCGGGGATCGCCAGGTTGCTATGTGGATTTTTTTTACGTCCCGCCCACCAACACCTTCGCGAGTCAAACAAAAAAATAAAAAATAAAGATCTTAAAAAAAAGTGCAGTGAAGTGTTTCCGTAGAGCGCACGCGGTCCGCTCCCCCCTCTCCCACTCCTTCACAAGACACTGTTGGGCATTCTCGGTCGCAACTCCCGTTTGATCTACCAGACGGGCGGGGGCGATGTCCGAGTCTGCTTAACATCTGACATAGTGGATTCGGAAGTGTGAATTTTTGTTAGTGGACATTCAAGTCAATGTACGGGCATAACACCTACATTGATTTGTTTTGCGAAGCTAAGCGCAGAATTTACACTTCTGAACTTTGCTCACTTTCACCAACTGCATTGTCGGAGTCGGTTTTCAGATGTCTACGACTGACATGAGGGGGCAATTTTGTGTTGACGTAAGCAACATTCGCGGACTGAGAACTAATCTCTTTGCCGTTTACGTCCACCTCTCCCGGCCACTGTTCCAATCAATGTTCTACAGCAATTCAACTTATAACGAGTTTGTTGCGCTGTCCGACTCCATCACAAGAATTGTATCCCTGTATCCTCGCACTGAAATCTCTATTGCGGGCGATTTCAACACACACAGTTCTACTTGGCTTCGACATTCAGGCCAGACAACACCCGAAGGAAGGTATGTTGAAATCTGCGCTGAGGTAAATAATTTAACCCAGCTTGTGAATGAGCCAACACGAATATCTGATATTGCAGATCATACCGCCAACACCTTGGATCTGTTTCTCACCTCTCATCCTGAAAACATTCAATTGATATATTGTCGCCTCTAGGCTCGTCCGACCACTGTGTCGTGCCAGCCAAATTCTCGTACTCCTTCCACACAGTTAGAGAACAAATTCCCAAAAGAACAGTATGGCTCTACGAGAAAGCCAACTGGAGCGGACTTAACAATTTCTTTAGGAATTTTAACTGGTCACTATGCTTCCTCGATAGTGACGTGGATGCCGCTGCTGATGCGATCACAAACATTATTTCACTGGGCATGAGGTCCTTCATTCCTCACAGAGTGAGGAGCATCAAGCCTAAGGCAAACGCGTGGTACTACTCGAGTTGCAAAGAAGCTATCAGGTTAAGAGAGTTGAGTTTCCTGGATTATAAAGCCAACCCTTCTGAGGAAGCCCGGAAAAAGTTCAAACGAAACCGAAATGACTGTAATGCATTAATAAGACGTGTTAAATTCTCCTTTGACCAAAAGTTGAGGCAAAAACTTCTACAATGCTCCAAGGGTAGCAGAAACTTTTGGTCTTTCATAAAAAATATAATATTTGCAATGACATTCCAGCTGTCAGTTCCTTGGACAAAGCTAATCTGCTTGCGGCACACTTTGCAGCTAGCTCAACGCTGCCAGATAGCACTTTGTCCCCGCCTATACTTGAGAGCGTAAATTTCTCCATGGGGCAAATCCACTTTCGCACTCGTACAGTAGCAAGAGTACCTAAGATCTAAACATACAGAAAGCCGCTGGCCCGGATAATGTATCCCCTGTTCTTCTGAAGACGTGTTCTTCTACGCTAGGAAAACCACTGCGTAAGCTTTTCAGCTTTCAGGGGTCTTTCCGAGTAAGTGGAAAACTGCATTTGTTCAGCCCATCCCTAAAAAGAGCGAATCGTCGTCACCCACCTCCTACCGACCCATAGCACTAACGTCCCTTCTCTCCAAGGTCATGGAAACGCTGATAAACCGTCAGCTTATGAAATATCTTGAGTCCCGGAAGCTTCTTAATGACCGGCAGTACGGCTTCCGAAGCAACCGTTCCACTGGTGATCTGATGGCATATCTCACTGAAAAGTGAAACCAATCTTTGCACATTGTAGGAGAAAGCAAGATTGTTGCGCTTGATATTTCAAAGGCATTTGACAGGGTCTGGTATCAGGTTCTCTTGTCGAAAATGCGTGCTTTTGGGATCGATGAGTCACTTCTTTGGATGGATTCAAGTCTGATATTCACCATATTAATGCTGGTGTTCCCCAGGGCTCTGTCTTGTCTCCGACACTCTTCCTCATTTTTATAAATGATCTCTTGTCTGCTACTTCTAATCCTATTCATTTCTTAGCTGATGACAGTACCCTCAGCTTTTCATATTCGTTCCTTGGCTCACGTCCCTCTACCTTGGCCATAGACTCGAAACGGCAGCGTATGTTAAGCACATTAAATTCCGACCTTGACAGCATAATCGAATGGGGAAATAAGAATAGAGTGGAATTTAATGCTTCCAAAACCCAGTTCTGTCTACTGTCGTTAAAGCGATCTCAAAATAATCAGCCGCTATCCATGAACAGCACTTGCGTTGTTGAAACCGAAAGACTTTCCATCCTCGGTATGTGTATCAACCCAACAATTAGTTGAAACGATCACATATTTGAGGTCGCCAAAAATGCTGCGAAATGTCTAGGCTTTCTTAAACGATGTTAGAAGTACTTGACCCCCTCTGATCTGGCTACAATATACAAGGCCTACATACGCCCAAAACTTGAGTATAACGCTCCTATTTGGTAAGGTGCTTCTAAGACCTCCGGCTGGATAGAATTCAAAAGCGAGCGATAAAACTTGAGGTGACCGACCATCGGCTGTCTTCATGAAACATTGGTGCTTTTTTCCACTTCGAAGCCATTTCCGCGACAATAAGCTTAGTAGGTACCCATTTCCATCCCTCTTTAAAAAATTTCGACTGTACGAAACATCACAAATTGCTTAAATTTCTTTCCGCCTGACTGACAACACAACACATTCCTTGAGTCGGACCGCATTAACTTTTGATCAACTGGAAATTTATGAACTTTCGAAATTCCACTTGCTAGCCGAAATCCAATGACCGCAATTTGAACTTTCGATCTAGGGATTGTGGTGTGCCTTAAGGGAGCTTCTTTACTTTTTCCTCGAACCAAAATACTGCAGATTAAGTCATTAAACTTAAACCTCAAATAATCAAAAAATGTGTTCAATATCCCCAGCTACTGCTATTCTGTTTGAACGAAACCCATACTAAACATCAGTTAGCACCCTAAGTTCATCGAACCACTACAAAAGAACACTCTTCAGTGATGTTCCTTGCGTTGATGCGGCAGCATCCCATACCAAACGAATATGCAGCGTGCATATTTTATATGGGCGACCGTCGTCTAGCATTGATGGTGTCATTTAAAGTGCTGCCACAGCTTCAAGAGCTTTTTCTTTTAACGCTCTTTGTAGACGCCATGTATTTTCTTAAGGCGTAAAACCGCATAGCTTTATGGTATTTTCGAAGTTATTTATGAATAATGGCCACTCTTTAGGTCTACCAGGGAATATGCGCAAGATGCAAATTTTGATCATTGTTTGGCATAGTGCAACCTATCAAATTTTCCGAAGTAGGGATCACAATAACTTTGAGGCTGTACTACTTGACCGAACAACCGACAACGCAAACATATAGGGCCGTGCTGGATAATGAATTGAGAATGCCCATTTCTTCCTTAGAAATGAAATACAACAATGGCGTTCTGAGACTCATGATTTCAACAGATACAATGACGAAAATAAAGCAGATAATGCTGCCGCCCATAGTCTAGTGCCATAATTATTCGGAAAGATTTTAAATAGAGTGTATATATATATACCGAATAACCAGTTGGGATTTAGTACGAGGCATGATACTGTACATGGCGCGTAAAAATTGGTGTTGGACAGACTGTGAAACAAGGCTAAAACCTAGTGCACAGGGGCTTGTCTTTTTGACTTAAAAAATTCATTTAGTTTGTGTGTTGCTTAACACGATCTACAATATGATACCAGGTAACAAATTTGTTATAAAAAGTGGCAACAATGTATTTACTCATGGTTTCAAAATAAATAATCGGCTCCAGCAGGTTGTGGTAAACTCACCAATTCTTTTCATTATCTTTACCGTTTAACTGATTAGCTCCATATAGCATCTGGCCGCGTTCACGTACGGTTTGGTCACTCCTACAACGTGATTTCGAAAAAATACAACGATTTTGCCACGACTGGAAGTTGAAAATCTACCAGAAATGTGAAATCATCCTCATCAGGACTCCATTATGCAAGGCCTCTAGAGGTACGAAAAATAAACTGGCGTAAGTTCAGCGCCATTCAGTAAGGACGGTTGAGGTATATCTTGGCATTTTGTTGGACCAGTTTCTGTATGGAAGCAACCATTCAGCATCAGCTCTAAGGAAAGCCAAGAAAGCCGCTATGGAAAGTAGGTTGTTATACAGCAGCCAACTTGACTCCAAATAAAAGTGATCTGCTAAATGCTTCTAGTCCCAGTCATTGTGTATGGGTGTCCAGTGTGGTTCAACGTGAGTCCTTTCCAAATGGAACAAATAAGAATATTCGATGTCTCCGCGCTTGTCTCAAGAAATACAGAACACCCGAATCTGGGTACGAGAAACTTTATCGTAATGAGGTTTTTTATAATGAAGTCAAATTGAATAGGGTGGTTAACTTCATTTTTAAGCTTAACTGAAAATATGATCCAAGACTTCTCACAACGAACTTCGGAGCTTACTAGCCCAAAGATGCACATCATAAGAACGCGCGCCGAAGTGTATTCATGCCACCGAAAGCGTTTCCCAAATAACTGACCCTATTGGATTGATCCAAAATGCGGAGATATCCACCTCTGTACCACGTAGTATGGAGGATAGTGACAGTGGCTGCTTTAGGAAAACGATATAGCAACCGTAAGCACAAATGATCTCCGATTTAGCCTATTAATACCGTTTCTTGAAGAAACAGAGAGTGATAGGGATCGGGGATTCGATTGGTGCCTACAACTCTATTAAGTGTCTCCGTTGTCGTCACCTAATATTGTTAGTCGCCTACGGCCACTTGATTTATAGAATAATTTAGAACAAAAATTCTAAATTATTAAAAAGTATATAAAAATGGTTAGCGGTAGTTATTAAAATTAGGTTTAGGTAGCTAATTTTTAAGTAGTTAATTTAATTCAAATAGGTGTAGGTGTTTTATCTTTTGTAGATAATTTATTAGATTACTAAGTTTAAACTCTGCTTGACTTATACATTAAACTGAACTATCTTTAGAATGTCCGTAATACTAGACCGTGGTGCACCTGTTTTTTGTTGTTTCGTTTTATATTTTGTGTTTTGGGGTTTATTGATATTTTCGTTTTTGTTTTTTTAATGCTTTACAACTTCTGGATTTACAATTCTTGATTTAAACTAGCTTAACAATAGTTCTTAAATCTAACTTACAAACCATCAAGCTTTAAGCTAACAACTTTGTTCTCTTTACAACTTCCCAGCCCATGTGAGTTGCTCCGAGTGATTCTATCAACCCTTCTAAGCCGTTCTATGTCTGATAATGTTCTATCGCGGATAGAAATTCCTCTACTTAACCGTAGGAGATCTTCGTGGCTGCGAGCAATGTCCCGCTTGTATTGAAGTTGCATTTCTACTGTTCGGGGTACGAAATGAAAAATAATAGGGTGGCTTTCTCCACGGTAGTAAACCAGAAGGATCAGACTAATGTTGAAGTCATGGCCCGAGCAATGTGACTTCGTAAATATGTACTTAATAATAAAATTATCTATCCTGATATGAATTACTTCGTTGTACAGAACCTCGTTGGGATAGAATCTCAAGCGCAGGGAGGCCCAAAGACATTGCTTCTCGAACTCCCTCATCTTTTCCATCTAAGCAGGACTGACTTTTAATGACACAGGACAATCAACTTCAATGATTGGCCAACATAGGTTGCTAGATCATATAGCCTCGGGATTTGAACCCGGGATTCTCAATCACAAAACTTATGTTCCGCTACCAGAGGTACTGATCACTTTTGAACAAATTGTTTTTTAAGCACACGCACTTCGGAACCGAAACACCTACTTACTCCGCAGAGTTCCATAAGTAAACCTAATGGTCAAAAACTTACTAACAATAAAAAGAGAAATTTGAGAAGACTGTAAGAAGTCTGATTCACAAACCGTGTTATTTCCAAATAATAACTTTTGCAGCATACATACGAGTAATGTCCAAGTAGTCTTATAGAGCAGTCTTTAATCCTCAAACTTTAGAAGGTGGTCGAAGGCGCAAGCGTCGAGGTCCAGCGGCGGAAACAAAGAGGATCAGATCAGCAGAAGTATCACCAACAGAAGCTGACCAATCCTCCGCTGCCTGCTTTACTGCTGGCTCCAAGAGCAAAAAAAAGGATGTCACCACTGGCGGCTCCTCCTGCGCGCAAGACCCGAACGACATCATTGCCGCATCCAGTACAGACTGAAGCTCGGATGGGCGGAGATTTACCTGTGCAAAAGGGCCATCTCTTCCTTGCTGCTGCAAATACGAAAAGCTGGCAATAACGAAAGCATGACCAACGCAAAATGCAAAGACGCTTGCTTCCAAGTGGAGGACTGTGCTCTGGAAACTTAACTTTAGAGTTAAGTATAAAGGGTGATAAGATCCGAAGAGTTTAATATTTACTCGTATTGTTGTTTATTTTTACTTCAAAAGTAGTTGGTTAACACACGCACGCCGCAACTTCGCACAACTGCCGACGATCGTATTGCACCAGAAGCTGCGGTTGCACTTTATCAACGCACGCTCGGACTTGCCCGTGGGAACATGAATGCATGCGCGGACTTGCTCGTGGAAACCAAGGTCAACCGAGCTTAGATTATGAAACAATACATTTTGTACTTTCATTCGGATTGTGACGGGGTTTTTTTTTTTTTTTTTTTTTGAAAATAAAACAATAATTATTAATGGGAAAGTAAAAACATTTTATCCAAAGTATTGGCCATTGTCAGACACCCAATTTTCGACCTCGTCGTAGGAATCAAAGTGCTGCTAAGGCAATGCGTGTCCCATCGACGAAAACAAATGATAGTCGGAAGGAGCCAAGTCTGGTGAATACGGCGGGTAGGGTAGCTGCTCCCAGCCAAGTGTTTTGATTGTATCCTGAACCGGTTTTGCTTTGTGTGCAGGTGCATTGTCATGGAGCAAAATAACCTTGCCGTGTCTTCTGGCCCATTCTGGTCATTTCTCCATCAATACATGGTTCAAGTTAATCATTTGTTGTCAGTAGCGATCAGTATTAACGGTTTCACCAAGCACACAGCATTGTCTTCTTGCGGAATCGATCTGGTTTTGCAGTCGATGTTGATGGTTGCCCAAGATTAACGTATGATAACGTAGGATTCTTAAAATAAATCCATTTTTCATCGCCAGTAACAATCCGATGTAAAACCGATTTTCTTTCGTGTCTTTGAAGCAAAATTTCACAAGTGTTTTTTCGGTTTTCCCTCCGTCTTTCATTCAATTCATGTGGCACCGATTTTCCACACTTTTGGATCTTTCCCATAGCTTTTAAACGGTCAGAAATTGTTTGTGGTGCAACATTTAACATTGCTGCCATTTACTTTTGACTCAAAGTGTCATCTCCATCCAATATCGTTTGCAATTCGGCGTCTTCATACTTTTTTGGTGGTCTTCCACGTTCTTCATTTCTCACATCAAAGTCATTATTTCTGAACCGTTGAAACCATCTTTTGCATGTTGCTTCTGAAAGAGCATGATCACCATATGCCTCGACAAGCATTCGATACGACTGCAGCACTTTTCTTCAAATGAAAACAAAAAATTAATACTTTCCGCAAATCATCACTTTCTGGTACAAAATTCGACATTTTTAACACGATGAAAAAATGATGTTGTCTGTTTAAATGACTTGATGTATACTAAATATTTTTCACAGATGTCGTAGCAAACAAACAAAAAAAATAATAAGGGCTCGTTCACAACAAATGTTCCCTATCGAGACATTTGTATCTTGACGCTCACTTCATATATAGAATATTTCTTTTGTGTGAGAGGCATAAAAGTTAGACGTATTTTGTGTGTTACATGTTCGAGACATGTTACATGTGTGTACATATTCCCGGCTGAAAACGTCGAATTTTTCACGGCACCACCCCTTTCGAGCTGCTGACAACACTGTAAGTGTATTAATACTGTCTAAGAAAAAGCTTCTCAAACTTCGCCGTTCGGAGTCGGCAAAAAACTGTAGGTCCCTTCTCCTCGTGACAGAACAGTAGCGCGCACAACACGAGTAGTTGATGAGCAAGCTAGGCATTGGTCCCTTGTGGACTCTCGCGTCATCTAATTATTATTATTATATTAATATATATATATAATAAAAAATTATTAACAAAATAATCACATCGATAATGAAATGTAGTTCACCTTGTTTTGCACAGACCTCGTACATGAAAAAGGCCGCTGTCAAGTAGAAGCAAAATATTAAATTAGGGAGGGCATAAACCTGTGTGCACGAAGTCGTGCTCAACAAGGGAAGGTGTCAACACTTTTCTCGCTAGTGCAGAGGCCTAGTTGACGAATAGCCTCCTCGTGACGTCCCTTGGATAGTCATCACAGCACCCTTTGTGTAGTGAACGAATGTATGAAGCAAACCCCACTGCCCAAAAGGTTAAATAAATTGTCGGGACCACCAGCCCTTCGGTTATGCGTGGGAGTAACTACCTAATTACATTAAAAAATTAAATTTTAAAGACAATGACGTACCTCGGATATAGACGGATTAACTGTTGACGACCCTTCCTTTTTGGATGCCTTGTCGCGGCAAAGACCTTAAGAGTTAATGAACCTCGGCTCGAAAGATCCTAGGTGAGACGCCCAACCAAAGTCCAGGACCATCTTGTCTTTGGACGTCTTCAATAAAGAGTGTATGGAGAACAAACCCAAGGAGTATACTCGTCCAGGTGGTACTCGCGAATGCGATAATCCACTCGTCCACGGATCCTACCACTCACTCAACGATGCACTTACTAGGATGAGTTGGAAAACTGTGGCGGAGAGACTCAGCCTGATATGCCTCATCTCCTGGCTAAGGGACCAGGAATGTCGCTTCTTCCTGTGCGCTTCGGAAATCCCACAAGGAGGAACGGACCCCAAATGATATGGCACCGGGGATGCCCTTGACAAAGACCCAAAAGAAAAGGAGGGGAAGGATGACTGCCACCGAACGCCGCAAAGAAGGTGGTCGAAGGCGCAAGCGTCGAGGTCCAGCGCCGGAGGCAAAGAGGATCAGATCAGCAGAAGTATCACCAACAGAAGCTGAACAATCCTCCGCTGCCTGCTTTACTGCTGGCTCCAAGAGCAAAAAAAAAGGATGTCACCACTGGCGGCTCCTCCTGCGCGCAAGACCCGCACGACATCATTGCCGCAACCAGTACAGACTGAAGCTCGGATGGGCGGAGATTTACCTGTGCAAAAGGGCCATCTCTTCCTTGCTGCTGCAAATACGAAAAGCTGGCAATAACGAAAGCATGACCAACGCAAAATGCAAAGACGCTTGCTTCCAAGTGGAGGACTGTGCTCTGGAAACTTAGGGATTTTTTACTGGTCATGGTCCATTCACCATCCTGCCTTTTGTAGAAGCAGGGTATGGTTGGACTGGTGGAGAGAACTTTTCTGAGTCTCGAGACTTCACCAACTTCTTCTATTTTGCCACAGAAGAGTCTCGAAGATTCCGAATGAGATTTCTTGATTTTGGTTTTATACGCTTTGAGGGATTGTTTGTAGGCGTCCCAGTCAGTATTCAATCTTGTGGACCTAGCTTTGTTAAATAATCGTCTGCTGTTCTTCCTCAGATTGTCTAACTCGACATTCCACCAAGATGGTTTAAGGATGCCCTTGGCTTTAGTGACCGGGCATGCCACGTCGAGAGCTTTGCTCAGCTTCAGAGCGAAAAGGTCAACCAGATCATCGAGGTCTCTGGTGTTATTGGGGGGAGGTGGAAGAGGACGCAAAGTGCGCCTTAAGCATCCCCTGTACAGGGGCCAAATTGTTCTTCTGAAATTCCTATATGGTGAATTTCTAGTTGAGTGATCTATGATGTCCAACTGTATGTAGCAGTGGTCTGAAAAGGAAGGCATGCTGGATACCTTCCAATTGACAGATTGATAGAGTTATCAGAGACAAAGATGAGGCCAAGAACCTCCTGTCTATTGCGAGTGATGAAGGTTAGGTCGCAACCTTTAGTACAGATTTTTTAGCTTATTATTTGCAATGAATTCAAGGATGCACTCACCTCTTGCGTTGGTATCAGAGCTACCCCATATTTGATGGTGTGCGTTAGCGTCATATCCTATCAAGATGCAGGCGCTTTTTGAGACCGCATTCATGATTGCGGTCATGAACATCTCCGTCGGAGCCGGTTTATAGTAGGCCAGGTATGCCGAGATAATCCAGAATCGGATGTCCTTCAACTCCAGGTTGACTGTGGTTGTATCAGGATCACTGAGGTTGGAGAAGAGAAAAGTATTAAGAGAACACTTTACAAATCGGTCGAATGCGGCAGCTTGTAGTTGGGAGTCCTCAAACCATAGATCCTGTCATTGACAATCCAGGGCTCTTGGATAAGGACTATGTCCTCCCCCGTGGTTGCTAGCCTCAGGAGGAGGTTAGCGGAGGCCGCCTTCAAGTGGTGGAGGTTAATCTGTACCACCCGCAGCATTGCGTTTGGTCTCAGAGACCTCCACCACCGTGGTATCGGCCATGGAGTCAGAGTCAGACGATTGATCGTCTTTCTCGTCACTAGGATTGAGAAGGAGGTCTTCTTGCTCCGAGTCAATCTCTATAGTAGGAGGGATGTCCGTCTCCGACTCAGAGACAGCAGTTTCGCGTGACTCCTCGGGTAGCGAGCAGATTGTTAGATTTTCAAGAGGGACCAAATCCGTGTTCGGATCTGTACATGCGCAGGGCAGCAGCTGAGGCCGCCGCCTGTTCCGAGTCTTTTTTATAGACATGAAGTTGGACTCTGTTAAAACCATATCTGATTTTAAAATCTTGGTCGACTAACGAGGTGTGTCATTCCTCGTTGATGACCAGGATGAGAGTGATCATGTCTCCAATATTACCAATACCGGCAAGCCACTTATAAATTTATAATTAATCCTTCAAGCTCTGCAAGAGGCTGGGCTAAACATTTTTGTCCGAAGAAACTGAATATTTAGGACATGTCCTTAGCCTGGAAGGAGTCAATCCCAACGAGGACAAAATACGTACAATTCACGACCTTAAGCTTCCTACCACCCAAAAACAAATAAGATCATTTCTAGGCTCAACCGGGTATTATATTATTAAAGATTATGCTAAGGTGGCTTACCCCATGGTAAGGTATTTGAATCAGGAGGCGAAGGTTAAAGAAAAGAAATCGTTACCATTAATCCTATACTTAAATATCCCGATTTCAAAAGACGATTTCAAAGATTTCAAACTTGCAACTGATGCAAGTAATTTGGCATGGATGCAGCATTAATTCAGGACGGACATCCCATTTCGTTCACTTCACGTACACGTATCCATCCTGAGAAACACTATTCCACCATCGGAAAGGAATTGCTCGCAATAGATTGGGCAGTCAAGCACTTCCGACCATACCTTTTTGGAAGAGAGTTCGACTTATGCACCGATCACCAACCCATTAAGTGGCTACACACAAAGCATATAGGAAAAGATCTTAATTCGAGACTTCACCGTGGATCATCCAATTAGGAGAGTATGACGCAAAGTTTGATTACATTAAAGGAAGAAAAAATAAATTAGCGTATTTTTTGAGCAGAATCAACACAACGACAAATGAAATTAACTTACTACAGCCAACGAGTAACAATCAAATCCCTATATTGGAAACTGTTGTGAACCGATTCATAACTTAGCTTATAATATGTGTAACTAAAAGTCAGGAAATTGAAAACTTATTTGGCAACAAACGAATTACACTTATGTCAATTCCAAATACTCATTAAGGAGATAGGAACAGTACAACATTGATAGAAAATACGCATATATCTCCATAAAAGGAAAAATGATAAAAATTAGATGCGACAACGAATTCAACAACGTAAACTTAAAAACTTTTTCAGAGAAAAAAACTGTTTCTGATTAATTGATCTTCATTCCTTATTTTTTTTTATTTTATATTAAAATTTATTTTTAAAATGCATGGTTGCCACACAATTTACATACAGAGATTCGATTTTATTTTATATCTTTCAACTGGATTATTGTACAATGTTGATTCTAAAAGAATATATCACTAAATATGGAAATTATGACAAAACCTTCATTTAGTCTTTCATTCCTTATTATTGTTTAAAACACGACTTAATATTCACACTTAACTGCGAAACATTGTATGTAATTATACATATCGATTATTGCTTATATTTGTCATCATGTTGTTAGTCACAATACTTATGCGCTCATTGTCAAACAGTCGTGTTTTTTACATTCACTCTTGTACTTAACATTCACTCATTTTCTACTCATGTACTCAGAGATCAATTACATATGTTAAAACTAATCTTGCGCTCGGGTGAGAGCATGCAATTCAAAATCAATACATAAAAAAAATTACACTCAACTTAGTTATAACGTAAGAGTTGTGTGCAGAGAACATAGTCTTTGATTTTGCTCTCGCGCATAAATTACAACAACAACAAGTTGCATGCCTTGGTTTGAGCGCGTGGGTGCGATGGCCGATCGAGCGTGTGTGTCTCGTTCATTTTGATCTCGACAGTAGCTGACACCAGACACAGGACAAGGAAAGTACACGTAGGCCTCATTCTATGTTATTTAAATTTCTATAAACTCAAATTCATTCAATAAATTCATTGTACAGTCTGCTGTATTATTATTAGAAAAACTTTGTGTTATTACCAGAAAACATTCTGGTCCTTCGGTAGCCGAATTATCTTTGTGAACTGTATGTAATACACGTGATAGAGAATTTGTTGGCTTTGCCCTTGAGAACCGTATTCGCAATTCATTCCTAAATTTCATTTCGAATCCCCGAATAAAGTGTCTAAGACTTTCCTTCATTTTAAAAACAATAAAATGAACGCGGTAAAGATACAGCGCGGGAATGCTAAGTCTGGCTTAACACTTGCAGCGTTCTTTGTAGACTCAATTGATGAGTCTGTAACAAGCGAAACGCTGGAAATTCGATTAAGTCGATTATGTGAATTTTGGGCGGAATTTTCGATGCTAAATGATCAATATATTCAACTAGCAGATGAAGATATTAATGCTGAAGAAATAGCAAGGGAATTTGGCGAATATGAGGAAAAATATTTCAAGGCCCATTCTGCGCTGAAGAAAGCTATTCGCGAGCATAAAATAACTACAGAAAATTGTTCGGACGATTCTATGAGTTCGGTAGGGCAAAAACTTGCTAGTCAGCAATCATCCTTTCTAGAAAAGCTTAACTCGTCAAGCACGTGCCCCAAATGTACAAACTTTTCGCAAAATTGCGGATGGTGCTGACGAATCCATACGTGGTTTAAATGCATTAGATCAAAACGGTCGGGATCCATGACTGATTTATTTGTTGCTAACTAAGCTTGATCAAGACTCAAAACAGGCTTGGGCTACACAAATTAGTTCGCGCGATGATGTTACTATTAAAGACTTTATTGATTTTCTTGAACAGCGGTGTATGCACTCTAGACATGCCAGTCATACATTCGTTCGGTTCCGTCGCGTGGAAAACCATCTGGTACAATTAGAACCCATCTGGCCAATGTCCAAAACTTGTTGCACTGGACAGTAATTCTAGAAGAAATTTTGCTAAATCACAATCGTTACGTTTTAGCTGTTTGCGTCTCGGTCATTCGTCCAGCAAGTGCCTGTCATCATTCAGATGTCGCGTTTGTAGATCTCGTGACCACACGTTGGTTCATTCGGATGATTCTGACAACAATCGCTTGAGTACTCAATCTCAGAAATCATCAATTAAACTCACCACGCGTGGGACCTGTTCTGGAAGTACCCCCTCCACTTCGTTCGTTCCTCCTCCTACAGCTAATAACCATTCGCTTTAACTCAGCGTTCGTAAGCAAACTATTTTGCCAACCATTCTTGCTGTGCTTCAAGACAATCAGGAGAGGCTAATCAACTGCAGGGTCTTACTAGATACCGGGTCACAGTCATCATTCAGTGCACTCGCGCAAAGACTGGGTCGGACTCGGCAACATTCACGTATTCCAATTATTGTCCAAAGAAGCAGGATATACAAAAGGTTGTGTATCACTAGAATTTCTGTCTCCATATATATGGTAAACAGCCCGCTGAAGGCCGTGAATATTCGATTCATAGCCCTGATCAGTCGCAATCATACGTTAAAGTTCTTGGTATAATTAGTTAAAGTTATTGGTATATAAAGTTCTTGTTCATCCATACAATCCATCGGAAATGGTTACAAGGCGTTCGTTGCTTTCGGATACCGCTCGGATATTTGATCCTTTGGGGCTGTTATCTCCATCAGTCATCTTGCTGAAAATCATGTTTCAAGAGCTTTGGTCAGCTGATATAAAACTCGATTGGGACGATCCTTTACCACCTCATCTGATAAACATATGGTCAAAATGCCGCAGCCAGTTTCAGTGTTTTGAACAAATTTGTAAACCTCGACACATATTTCGACCTACAGAATGTTTGGAGCTTCATGGCTTTTCCGATGCGTCTTCTCAGGCATACGCTGCCGTAGCTTATGCTCGGGTAAAAACTCATTCGGGATTCAAACCAGTGTTAGCCGCGGCAAAAACAAAAGTGTCTCCGATTAAACCCATTTCAATACCGCGTCTCGAACTTTGTGGTGCGTTGCTCCTTAGTCGGTTACTAAGTCGAGTTAAATCGTCTGTTAAAGCGAACATCTCGCGTACGTTTGCGTGGAGTGACTCAGAAATCGTGTTACATTGGCTGTCGTCTCCCTCGTTGGTGGACATTTGTAGCCAATAGGGCAGCGGCCATTCTGGAAACACCTCCCAGATACACGTGGCATTATGTTCCCTCGGAATTGAATCCAGCAGATTGTGCGTCGCGCGGTTTACTTCCTCCCGATCTCGTCCACCAGGATCTTTGGTGAGCTGGTCCGTCTTGATTAGCTTCTTCCGAAAGTAAATGCCCAAAGTCAAAACTTTCATTGAATATCTCTGGATTGGATAAGATATAGATAGACAACAAGCGCTACTTGAGGAAAAATTAGTGCCAAAACGGGGTATGGTTGCATCGTTGGAGAGTCATGTAATTCCATATCTGATCGACAAAATCTCTTCGTGGTACCGCTTACAATGTATTGTAGCATATTGTCTTCGCTTCTTATCGAACTGTAGGTCACAACCAACTCATCGTGGTTCCGGCAGATTACGCTTTTCGGAGCTTCACACAGTGAAGATCTCATCATTACTTTCGTCCAAGGCCAATTCTTCGAGGATGACATCCATAATTTTATAAAACATAAGCAGCTTATTTCGAAATCAAAACTTTTAAAATATTCAGCGTTTCTGGATAACGACGGTCTTCTTCGCGTAGGGGGTCGAATTCAGCACGCCACAGTATCCTACAATATTAAACATCCCTTGATTCTTCCCAAAAACAGCCGTGTTTCGTTACTTATTATAGAAGACATTCATCGAAGGTACCTACATGCTGGTGTATCAGAGACATTCGCGTTTGTGAGACAACAATTTTGGGTGTTGGGAAGCCGAAATTTAATCCGGAAGATTGTACACCAGTGCAGATAGTGTCTTATGCAGCGCAAGCAAGAAAGTCAACAATTGATGGGGGTCTTACCTTCGTGTAGAATTCAACCTGGACGCTCATTCATCAACACTGGGTGTGACTACGCTGGGCCCTTGGTGATAAAGTCATCGCGATGTAGCAAACCGCAGATACTTAAGGCGTACATTGCATTATTTATATGCAAGTCTACGAAAGCCATTCATTTGGAGGTTGTTAGTGACCTTACCACCGACGCGTTCCTCGCAGCTCTACGTCGTTTCGTGTCTCGCAGCGGAAAGTGCGCAAAAATATATAGTGATATTTACAAATTTTCAAGTTGCTCGCCGATGCCTCTCCGATATGTATAAGTTGATGCTCAAACAATGAATGGTAGTTTATTCCTCCCTCCGCTCCACACTTCGGCGGACTATGGGAGGCCGGAGTTAAATCGGTGAAACTTCACCTTCGTAGCGTTATTGAGTCCTTCATTCTAACCTTCGAAGAATTATACACAGTGTTGACTCAGATCGAAGCAGTATTAAATTCTTGTCGCTTATGTTCCATGTCTGACATTGATCTTAATCAATGTGGGGGGGGGGGGATGTTTGTGACTAATTGTTCTTCATTCCTTATTATTCTTTAAAAAACGACTTATCTTAATATTCAAACTCAACTGCGAAACATTGTATGTAATTATACATATCGATTATTACTTATATTTGTCATCATGTTGTTAGTCACTGTAATTATGCGCTCATTGTCAAACACTCTTGTTCTTTACATTCACTCTTGTACTTAACATTCACTCATTTTCTACACATGTAGTAAGAGATCAATTACATAATTATGTTAAAACTAATCTTGCGCTCGGGTGAGAGCATGCAATTCAAAATCAAAGCATAGCAGAGAACATAGTCTATGATTTTGCTCTCGCGCATAAATTGCAACAACAAATTGCGTGGGTGCGATGGGCGATCGAGCGTGTGTGTCTCGTCCATTTTTATCTCGACTGTAGCTGACAACAGACGTGGGCCACATTCTTTGTTATTTAAGTTTCTATAAAGTTAAATTCATTCAATAAATTCATTGTACGGTCTGCTGTATTATTATTAGAAAAACTTTGTGTTATTACCAGAAAACAAAAACATTGAAGTTAATCTTGTGAAGCCAAATAGCCGCACTGGTAATGCAGATGCGGAGCGTTTAAACAATACGCTTACAGAACGAATACGGATTTTGAATCTGGAAAATAAATTACCAATTAAAGAACAAATGGCAAAGTCAATCGAATTGTATAATCCTTCCTTTCAGTCATCTATTAAGGCTACACCACTCGAAGTAGAAAATAATAAAATCCATAAGGCCATAGTAGTTGACAGGATAAATAAGAACAGAAGAAACGGAATAACTAAATGTACCAAAAACCGCGAAGAGTACTTCGAAACTCGACAGCAAGGATTTATTAAAAATTATTCCAGCGTTAGGCATACAAAACAGCCAAAGCTTAGGAAATACCCCTTAAGTAATGTACATGAATTTAACGACCTTTAAAATTTACAGGTGATGCTGTGATACCTTGTCCTGCTAGTACGAAGGATTGGGATTGGGCAACCATAGTGTTGCAATCTGGCAACAGACAGCTCTATCGTAAGCATCACGTCTATGACATCGTGACAGGTGATGAATCATGGATTTACGCGTATGAGCCCGAAAGTAAACAGTAGTCGACTGTATGGGTATTTCAAATTGACCCAAATCCAACAAAAGTGACTTCTTTTTATTCCCGTACGTAAAAAATAAAATGAGAGGTCAACGTTTTTCGAAACCTGAAGAAGCGATTGATGCGTTCAGAATGCATGTTTTGGAGATATTTCAATCAGAGTGGCAAAAGTGCTTCGACAATTGGTTCAAAGGCATGCAAAAGTGGGGAATATTTTGAACAACAATAAAGCTACTTTCGATGATTAAGATTTGTTTTTGTTTTCAAATCCCGGAATATAAAAGGCAACCCTCGTACTAGTTCCAATGTCGTCCCAAACTCTGAGAATTTAGAAAATCGATTCGAACCTCGGGTACTCCGAAGTAAATATAGATAAAGTTAACACGACATAGTTTTACATATAATAGACCCACAGGAAATTTTAAATATTCTTAAGCAGTTTAGTACAATTGCTTATTATGTCAATGTTGAAAGTGAGCACAAAAGCTTATAATGAAATAGTTTACATTCGAAATATGATCCAAACCATGTTGCCCCACAGATATAAGAGGGGCCTCGTCAATTTTATAGGTAAATCTTTCAAGTGGCTCTTTGACATACTGGATGACGATGATATACAAAATATTCAAGAGCTTTTTTCAGTCGTAGACACCAATAACCATCAAGTAATAAAAACCGTAAGCCAACAAATCAAGATAAACGCTAATTATAACGAAACGGGTTATCGAATCAGACCAAAAACCTGTCTTAGAGAAATTTAATCAAATCGATTCGATCAAAAAAATGTGGGGGGGGGGGATGAGTGAAACATTTTTTATTGAACAAATGTTCAAGCTTAACTCCCTAAAGGAAAAAGTTGGCAGGCATTTTTCAACTGAACTTGTTAACGACAGAGGAAATAATTGCAGTTCCAAATAAGGGACACTTTCAACTGGAATTCGATCCCGAATTTATAGTCGATATAGATAATATCTGTGGCCGCCCTCACACGTCGATGGGTGTAGGTTCGATTCCCAGCTCAGCACCAATTTTTTGAATTTTTCACGGCACCACCTCTTTCGAGCTGCTGACAACACTCAAAGAGTAATAACTGTCTAAGAAAGCTTCTCAAATTTCGCCGTTCGGAGTCGGCAAAACATTGCAGGTCCCTTCTACTCGTGAGAGAACAGTAGCGCGCACAACACGAGTAGTTGATGAGCAAGCTAGGCCCTGGTCCCCTTTGGACTATAGCGCCGGCAATTATTATTATGATTATATAGATAATATCTCTTACACAAATGATTTCAAGAGCTTAAAAAAAAGTAAAAATTGTGCAATTAAGAAAAATTGTTTTCAGAGGAAAAATCAATTTGAACACACATTCGAAAAAATAAAATAATTAACAGTACTTGTGACGAAAGAACGTTCCTCGCAGATGGGCATTACCTGTTTTCATTTAACAAGTGTACCATTTTTATAGATAATCTTAAATTTTCAAACAAACTTTTTGAATATATTGACTTTTATCATTCCTAAGATCAATGATACCTTTCAAACTCTTAATAAGATCACCTTTGAAGACTGAAGGAATCTATTGACGAGTTAAGGTTTCTTAAAACCATTCATTGTAGTTTTCTAACAACAAGTTTGTTATTCCTTTTGGTTGCAATTGCGGCATTGATAATAATTACTTATAAACATAAGAAATTTAAAATTAATGTGTTAAAGAATATACATTTAACTTTCAATACAAATCAAAGTATTTGTGAAATTTATAAAATCGACGAGCTAAAAGAAAAGTATGGCTTGTAAAACTTTTAATAAATAAAGAAAACAACCAATAAACAGTAATAAATAATTAATTCGTAAGTTTTATGTAATGAGATCCGGGAGTATCTCAAGCTAGCGGAGAAGGTGTTAGGCTAGTACACTCACCCCAAAATGCAAACGCTCGAATTAGTTAGCTTGATACGTTCATTGCCTTTGTTGCTGCATCAGCACAACAAAGTTCATAGCATTCTGGAAATTCGATCCTTGTTGCATAAGCACCACAACACTTTAATATTTTCGCATTGCTAATAATCGCAGATTACTGACTACGTCAATATGTGTGTAATATTAAGTAGGTCATAAGAAATATCGTAGCATATGTTAAGAATATGAAGGCAAATAAAGTTAAGTCTTAAGACCACCTTCAAACTACAGACGTGTGTCTTTACAAGATACATAACTCGCGCCCATTTGCTAAATCCCGGGGAATACGGTGGGTGTGCTGGCGGTCTCCGTAACCAGAATCCTGGTCTCGAAACCAAAAGGTGAAAGGTCTTCTCCCACAAGGAAAATAAGAATCGGTAAAGTAAAGACGGCTCCACTCTTGTTGTGGGTCTTGACCGACCTTCAGTTGAGACTATTGTTTCTAGATACGACTCACGTCACTATCTGCACCTTGGAAGGATAAATTTTCGCTTCAATTTTAAGAAACGCGAATAAGGGACGCGGTATCTTTGAATGCCCCTGTTTGCCCAAATCACACTTTATCATTCTAAGGATGCTACTGAAATTCTATGTAGCAGACTTTCCATGAGGAAAACAAAACCTCACATAGTATCTATCCAAGAACCATGGATATGGAAAATTCGAATCTGTGGCCTTGGTGCCCTGCGGGTTTCTCTCCACTCTTCGCCGAACGATCAGCAGCAACTAAGCTTGGACAATTCTGTGGACAAGGACAATTATTACCTATAAATCAAATAGAGCGTGGCACAATTTTATCATTGCTTCAGTCTACTTCCCTTACGACTATCCTCCCACCCCCACCAGAGGAAGTTGCGGAAATCGTAGGGTATTGCGAAACGGAAAAGATGGGCCTCGTTTTCTGTTGCGATGCTAATGCTCAGAACACCTTCTGGGGAGCAGCAAGTGCAACAGGAGAGGATCGGATATTCTCGACTTCGCACTATCGTCTGGCCTGAACATTAACAATATTGGCTCCCAGTCAACCTTTGTTATGACTAGAGACAGGAAGTGATTGACTTAACGCTATCAAATAGTTTGTTTAAAAAACAAAATGGCTAAGGTTTAGGGAAGAGTTAGTAAACCGTATCATTCCTCTCTTAAAACTCAGAACGAGGCAGTTCAAGGTCTGAACTGCACCCTAACCAAAACCCAAACTCCTGTTCCGTGGTGGAAAACGAAAGTACGGATAGTGCGCAAGGAACTTGTAATTAGAAAATAAGTGACTGAAGACCAATCTGGAAAAGGAATGGGACTTGCATCAATCGAAAGAAGAAGAATATAAGAGGCTGATTCGGGTTTCGAAAAGTGCCTCCTATAGAGATTTTTGTGGAAAAATCAAAACACTCGGTGAAACTAGCAAACTGGTGAAATTCCTTTAAAGAGAAAAGCAGTCTGGCTGGACACTCTCAGGAAACCCGACGGTACCTATACTGAGTCAAAAGTCCCAGGGAACCAGACTACAACTGGCTCAAGACCTGGGCCGATTTTCGGAACCGGGGGTGAGCAGATAAATACCACCCGCAGACGCTAGTATATATATCATCGCTCGTGGTAACAAATGAAGCGATCAAGTACGCTGTTGCGCCTTTTGATGGCTTCAAGCCACCAGGTACCGATGGCATATACCCAGCACTTATGCAAAAGGGTACAGACCCATTACTACCGGCTCTGAAAAGAATTTTTGTATATGCCTTGCGCTGGCATATATTCCAAGCTCCTGGCGCGCAGCTAGGCTAGCCTTCATACCAAAAATGGGAAAAGGGAATTACTCTCTCGCCAAAAACTTCAGGCCAATCAGTCTTACTTCCTTTATGCTAAAAAGCTTGGAGAGGTTGGTCGAATTAGATCTGTGCAGAAATGCTTTGCGATTAAAACCTCTATCTTAGATGCAACATGCTTACCAGAGCGGAAAATCTTGCGAGACTGCACTTCAAAATTTTGTCGGTAGAATTGAAAGTTCCTTAACAGGAAAGAATGCTCACTGGGTATATTCATCGACATAGAGGGTGCTTTCGACAATGAAACTTTTGATGGCATGTGCAACGCGAACAGAGAACACAGCGTAGAAAATTCATTGGTGTTGTGGATGAAAGCAATGCTAATGAATAGAACTATTATCGCGAAGGCGGAGTGTGACCAGTTTGTAATGTATACATGGGCTGCCCCCAAGGTGGCGTCCTGTCACCTCTCCTATGGTGCATGCTAGTCGACTCTCTGCTTTCCGCCTTGAATGGATCTAACTCCTACGCCTAGGCTTATGCGAATGATGTAGCCGTACTGATTACCGGAGGGGCGGTCCTTGACATGATCGATGACTGGTGTACTATTATGAGAAGGAGGAATCTAAATGGTCGGACTCAACTAGTACTTAAAGACATCCACATCATGAGATGCACAATCAAGGCCATCTTTCAACTAAAAAGGAATGGTCTTTGGTGCAACTCGCACTGGGGCTTTGATGACGTCGCGCACCACATCTCCTATGACACTAGCCTCATGGACATGCCGTCTGATGCGAGTTCACCAAAAATCAGTTGCGACGCTTATACAAAGTCGCCCTTCCCCCTGTCCTGAACTGGCTCTGGCCTGAAACTGAACCGAGAATGGAATGTAGTCGACGGAGGGATCTGGAATTGGGGCCTTCGTGGAAGACGACAATATCAGACTTCACACATCCTTAGGTAATTTCGCGTCGGTCTTCCGGAATACTTTGCGATCCTAATGGCCGCTAACTATATTGTGAAGATTAGGTGGAAGGAGCGTAGTATCTGCGTCTGGAGCGACAGCTAAGCTGTGTTTAAGGCCTTACGCAACTCTTTAAACACTTTCAAGATAGTCAAAGAATGCAAGTTTTCCCTTTAATTGGTCGGCAGACTGAATTCGCTAAGACTAGCTACGAAAGGTTCAAAAGAGACCTTCGTAGGACCCAAACCCACATTGGGACTACCTGCATCCTTGGTTAGGGCCTCCGTCGACGGTTGAGTCTCCAAAAAGCACAACAAAAGATGGCGTGACTCTCCAGGATGCAGAATGACCAAGTGCATGCTCCCGAACGTTGGCAAAAAACCCACGGCTTTTCTGCTGTCTTTAAACAGAAATGAGTGCAGACGACTTGTCGACATACTATCGGGGCACTTCACCTTCGCTAAGCACCTAAGTCGGTTTGGGCTTAGAGATGACACACTTTGCGACGCCTGTGGAGAAGATGAAGACACTTCAGAGCACTTTTTCTGTCAATGTCCCGCCTTTGCTCGTATCAGGTGGCACTGTTTGGCACTGACGTGGTGGGAACTGAAACCTAAATTCTTTATCACAGAAGCGCCTTCCGGTCATTCTTCTGAAACCGAGAAAATACATTTTATGAAGGTAACTGCCTGGTTGTACAATGGACCAGTCTTTGAATCTGAGCGCTCCAGTGCAGTGTGATTTCGCATGATTTTTGGAAATAACACCGGCTTTTCAGAAGGAAAAAGAAATAGAATGAGAAGCGCGAGGTCAAGAAAATAGAAAGTAGTGAAGTCGCAATCGGTGCTGAGAATTTGGAGACTGAAATCGAACAAAGATACTGAAGTGGAAGAACTGCCCACAGAGCTAATTAAAGCAGCTGAAGTTGATCTAATTGAGCGAATGCACTAGCTCACCTGTAAGATATGGCCGAAGGAAAGGATGCCCGATGAGTGGAACCTAAGTTTCGAAAGAAACCCCTTTGACTGCACCAATTGTAGTGATCTGCCTCCTCAACATTTCCTACAAGATTTACTCTGCTGTATTGTGTGAGCGCCTGAAACGTTTTTCCATAACCTGATAGATTCTTATCAGTGTGGTTTCAAGCCAGAGAAGTCTAAAATATATCAGATTTTTACTTCATGACAGAACCGGAAAAAGACCCAAGAGGAACAGATCGACACTCACCACCTGTTTGTAGACTTTAAGGCCGCATATGATAGTGTCCATAGAGCTATTTAGAGCTATGTAAAGTTTTGACATTCCTGCCAAACTCGTCAGATTGTGTAGGATGACGATGCAGAACTCTCGCTGCTCCGAGAAGGTCGGTTACAAACTCATCCCGACCTTCAATGTCAAAAGAAGGTTTAAGACAAGGCGACGCACTGTCAAGTGGCTTTTTCAAAATCATTCTTCAGAAGGTCGCGTGAACTGAAATATAGTAGTCTTAGTCCTTATTTTAAATATTATTATATTTTCTCTATTATAGGGTCTTCAATATTTTTTTATTTTTGAATAATACGGCCGCTGTCTTTAGCAGAGCTGCACCTTAGTATTCTACAAATGCCAGAAGAAGGTATAACTAAACAAAATACATAATTACTTCTCCTTCCGCAACATTCTGGAATCGATAATTCACGAATAAGACTTGTCGGGCCTGAGCAGTAGTGCCCATACGCTCTATATGACGTAGCTTTCTTAAGCGTTGTATCCGAAGGCGCATGTCGCTGTACTGCCCATAGAGTTCGTCGTTAAATCTTCTTCTCCATATGCCATCAACGCGTGCGCAAAACTCGCATGCAAAACCTTTCTCTCGAAAAGACTAAGGGCTTCCTCATTCGCTTTTAGTAACGTCCAGGCTTCCACGCCATAAAGTCGATCTGGGATGATTAAGCTGCCCTCATTTACCTTAAGCTTCGTTTTGCCCTCATTTACCGCCAGACCAATTTCAGTCGCTTCCGCTTCAATGCCAGCAAACGCCTCATTGACGGCTTGCTGTGTTCGTCCAATCACGTCAATGTCGTCAGCGTAAGCTAGCAATTGAACTGACTTTTGGAAGATCGTGTCTCTGCTGTTGACTTGTGAGTTAGACACGAGGATGATGTTGAAAAAGTCACATGACAGTGCATTGTCTTGTCTAAAACCTTTTCTGACATTGAAGGTCTCGGTGAGTTCGTTACTGACCTTGTCGGTGCAGTGAAAGTTCTCCATCGTCATCCTACACAATTTGACGAGTTTGGTATGAATGCCAAAACTAAACATGGCACTGAAATCACCTTGAAATCGATGAATATGTGGTGAGTGTCGATTTGCTCTTCTTGGGTCTTTCCAGGATCTGCCGTAATGTGAAGATCTGCTCTATCGTGGACTTACTTGGTCTGAAACTACACTGATTGGGACCTATCAGGTTCTGGACAAAAGGTTTCAGATGCTCACAAAATACAGCAGAGAGGATCTTGTATGCGATGTTAAGAAGGCTGATCCCCCGATAGTTGGCGCACTCAAAGGGATGTCCTTTCTTGTGGACCGGGCAAACGACGCTGAGATTCCACTCATCGGGCATGACTATATCTTATGGATGAGCTGGTGCATGCGCCCAACCAGGTCATCTCCAGCTGCTTTAAATAGTTCTGCGGGCACTCCGTCCGCTCCAGCAGCTTTGTTCGACTTCAGCTTCGATATTGCTATACTCTTCGCCTCGTCTAAGACGGGGGGCGGAATTCTTGTCTATCATCACCGCTAAGACTGTCATCACCGTTAAGGAGTCTGCAGAAATGATCCTTCCAGATTCTCAGCCCAGATTACGACTGTACCACAAGTTGTCCATTTTGATCCCTGCAGGCTTTGATCCGAACCTTGCATCCTCCGGATAGCTGTTTTACATTTCGGTAAAACTTTCGGACTTCATTCCTGCCATAAAACGCGCGCTTCTCATGCTCCTTCTTTTTCCTTCTGAGAAGCCGGTGCTTTTCCCTTCTTCTCTGTTCGTAAAGCTCACGAACAGCCCTCGTTGTTCGATGCAACGTTGCCTTATAGGTGTCTTGTTTGGCTGCATGCATTTGCCTGCAATCGTCGTCAAACGATGGGTTCCTTCTGGGTGGTGACGTGAAACCCAGCACATCAGAGGCAGCTGCTTTGATAGCTTCTTGATTTCTTTCTTTCTATCAACAATTAACTGTTAACTGAACTCTGAGCGAGTTTCAGGAAGACTCGAACGGCGAAGTTCCTTGCGATCAGTTGCGATTGTAGCTTTTTGACGTCAAACCGTCTCAACTCCGCTGGCTTCTCGATATCCGGGTTCTTACCGTGGTTACAACAAGGTGATGATCCGAGTCGATGTTTGCACTTCGGAAGGTTCGGACATGGAGAATATTGAACGAGTGTCTGATATCGATTGCAACGTGATCAATCTGGTTGACGGTGGATTAATCAGGTTCCTTTGTGAATGTTCAGGTGTGGGAACCGCGAGCTAGCTACAGAGAGGTTCGGCTCAGTCGTTAGCAGACCTCCGTACCATATAGACGTGTACCGACTTCGGAAAATCCAGTGCAGTGCGATTCTAGTGTGTACGTTGATAGAGTTTTTCAATAAGGGCAATAGCCTAGTGGCAGTGTAACTAACTGCGAATCGAAGGGTCCCGGGTTCTTATCCCGCGGGTGCCAGCAGAAGAAAGAATTACAACAGCTGCAGCAAAAAAGACAGCAGCTGAGAGCACAGAGGCAGACGCAACAGCAGGAAAATGAACCACTGCCGTCAACCTCCAAGGCACAACGCCTGCAGCAGCTACAACAGCATCAACAAAAACAACAACAGCAAAGTACAGCCAGGAGGACTGCCAAGACATCCAAGGTGGCACAACAACAGCAGCAACAAAAACAACATCAGCAACAGCAGCACCAACAAAAGAAGAACCAACAGCAGAAGCAGCAGCAACAACAGCAGCAGCAGCAACAACAGCAGCAGCAGCAACAACAGCAGCAACAGCAACAGCAGAACCCCAAAGCGAACAAGAGAAGCCCCCCCATAAATGTCTTCAGCATGGAGACATCAAATCTTAAAAAACTATGTGAGTTGGCCCTAGCTATTAACACTTACTACATTAAATATAAAACTCCTCTAAGTCAAACGGTCCAATGCTTATCAAAGGACTAGTATGACATCTTGCTAGAGAAGTTGGTAGCATCGAATGCCGAATTCTGGACATACCCCCCCAGAGGAGAGAGGCCACAGACACTCCTCCTCAAGGGTATAGATCCCTCAGCTGAACCGTTGCCTGTGAACCAACGCGAGCAGATATAATGGGCTCACGCGAGGCTAGATCACTTAAGATTCTAGCATTGAATGTAAATTCGCTGATTAGGATCGAATGAAAACTAACGCTTTCCAATTTGCTGCAAACCCACAATCCTGATGTGCTGATGGCTAGCGAAACCAAGCTAAACCAGACGCGCAATCTCAGGTATAAAAACTACCACGTTATTAGAAGAGACCGACCCCAATCCACTCGAGGTGGCGGGGTGGCTCTCCTGATTAGAAAAAACATAGTTCAAAAGGTTGTGTATAGCAATGAAGTACGAAGATTTGGTGTGCTGGAGGCAGCCATAGCGCGCATCCCTCTCCAAGGTGGAAAGAGGTTGTTTGTGATTGCTGCCTATGCAGCAGATGCTCAAAACTCTAATTTCCTTTCTGAGCTTGAAGCTCTTTTCACAAGCCTTCGTTTAAGCTCGGAAAAAAACTATTATATTTTAGCCGGAGATTTGAACGCTAAGCACGGTGAATGGGGTAACAGTGCCCCAAATGAAAGAGGAAACGCTCACTTAGGTTGGATGGATCAAAACAATATCGAGTTCAGGCTAGATTTGCTTGCAACCGATAGACCATCTTTTCCCAGAAGCAGGTCTTATCTCGATGTGATGCTTTTTGACAGACGACTAACGGTACTTAACGTGGAAAGACACATAAGAAACTGTTTAACTTCGGTCGAATACGATAGTGACCACTGTGGTCTCGCCGCGGTTATACAGCTTCCGAACGAGCTGGAGGAGCTGGAGGAACAGGTCCAATCGTAACCTTATCGTATACAATCGTATCCTTACGTTTCACCAGAGCCCTTGCCAGAGAAATAAATTCGAGTGCGATCAATCCTCCAATGAACAGAAACCTTACGAACGAAGAGGTTGACGGGTACCTCAGACGGATGGACGACGCCATTAAACGTACAATGGACAGGATAATCCCAAAAGTGGTGCAAACCGACGATGGCGACATCTATCGGAATGCTACCATCGATGCACTTCACGTGCAAAAGAGTAGACTCCTGTCAAGGTTAAACTCCTATACAGGCGGTTTCCGATCCTCAAAATGCGGAGGTCCGTTCGCTGAAGTTGCAGATCAAAGTACAGCCCAGCAATCGATCCGCCAAAATTACAGTATAGCTGTTAGCTTGCACTGGGGCAATAAGATTCGGGCTATAAGATTCAATAGCCCGAGCATGTTCCCGCAAGTAAATAAAATTTTCCGGAGGAAAGATCATAACGACATTCAAATCGTTCGACTTGACAGAACAACAGACAACGCAAGCCTACTGATGTCAGTTGGCATCGATCCAGATGGGGCTGTGCTTGACAACAACTTCTTCGTAGTTGAGGATCCCCAGGAAAAGGTCAAAGCAATTGGTGCTGTGTTCCAGAAAGTGTACACGGTCAACGAGTCGCGTCGTCCGAACCACGACCTGGAACACTTAGCCTCGCTTAACCACGTTAATCTACGGAATGATATAAGTCAATGGCGATCCGAGAATCCTGGCTTTACCAGATTCAATGACGACTTACTGGCAAACAATGTCATCGCCGATGACGGAAGTAATTCCATCCTTATTTCGAGAGATGAACTCCAGAGTATCTTCAACTCACTAAAGAAGAAGAAGTCAGTGGGAATTGATGGGATACCGAATATTGTTCTGCGCCATCTCGTGGCGGTGGATGTGTACACAACCTTGTTTAACAATGCGTTGAGTAATGCACATTACCCAGCGTATTGGAAGACAGCAGTGGTACAACCCATCCCGAAACGGGACAAAGATACCTCCATTCCAACAAATCTTCGTTCGATAAGTCTTCTTCCGTGCACAAGCAAAGTCTTTGAGAAAATAGTCATCAAGGCTCTGAAACATTGGGTCGAGCAAAAACAAATTATTCCGGAAAACCAATTCAGCCTTAAGGCGGGGCACGACACAATTCATGCCGCATCCAAATTGGTTTCCGACATACAATGGAACAGAAACAAGACACAGTGCACAGGTGCCTGCCTGATTGACATGGAAAATGCGTTCGACACCGTATGGTTAGAAGGACTCTTCCTCAAGTTGGTCGGGCTTCGCATGAACAAATCGTTGCTATATATGATCTATGACATTATAACAGGCAGCAAGTTCGTTGTGAAAAATGGCAACGTAACTTCCTCCACTGTTTTCCACATAAAAAATGGGTTGCAACAAGGGGTGGTTGGTTCGCCGATCCTATTCACGATATTCACTAGTGACCTTATAGGTTCCATGCCAAACTTAATTGCGTTTGCCGATGATCTAATCGCGTACAGATCAGGTGCAAAGATTGAGGTCATAAATGGCCTGTTGCAACGTGATTTTGACTTGATTCAACAATATTGCGACAACTGGAAATTGAAAATCAACTACCGGAAGTGCGAAACTATTCTTTTCAGAACCCGGTTGTCCAGAGTATCAAGGGACACGAAAAGAAACTGGCGCAAGTTCAGCATACTGGACCCACAGGGGCAGCCATTAACTGTTAAGAGTGTGGTTAGATATCTTGGCATTTGGTTGGACCAGTTCCAGGATGGCGGTATAAATGCAGCAACATTTTTGACCAGCGCTAAGAAAGCCTTCGCTATGGCAAGGGGGGCTGTTTTACAGCAGCCAACTTGATACCAGAGTGAAGGTGATCTGCTCCATGGCCCTCATACGGCCAATTATGGTGTATGGTTGTCCTGTGTGGTTCAACGTGAGTCCTTCCCAGATGGAAAAGATGAGGGTGTTCGAGAGACAGTGTCTTCGGGCCTGTCTCCGTTTATATCGTACACCCGAATCCCAGTACAAAAAATTCTATCCCAACAAGGTTTTGTACAATGAGGCAAACATGATCAGAATAGATAATGTTATTGTTAAATTGATCCGGGGTCACATAGCTCGAGCCATGACTTCAACCAACTGTCTGATCTTTGGGGCTTACTACCCTAATGAAATGTACCATGAGAAGGTGCTTCTTAACGGCTTTATCCCACCTGAGGCGTTCCTCTATTTGGACACAAAAGGCCTGATACAAGATAGGGAAGGCTGCCCTATCATCTTCCATGTCGCACGCCAAACAGTGGAAAGGTGACTTCAATACGAGCCGGACGCCGCTCGCAGCCACGAGGGCCTCTTACGGTTCAGTAGAGCGATCTCTGCCCGCGATAGAGCAGTCTCTGACAAAGAACGGCTTTTCTTCTGGTGGCTGCATCAGAATCAGCCTTCGATGCCGCCAACTTCTCACACAGGACCAGGGTAGTTGACTCATAAGGGCCAACTTACATAGTTTAAGCATACAAAATCAAAAAAAAAAATAACAAAACAAAAAAGCACAAAAAAAGGTGCACCACGGAGTATACGATATATACGTCAAGCATATAAAGAGCATATACTCCCTGGTGCACGCGTCCGTATTACTTACGGATATAGTTAGGTTTAGATTACTTAGTTGTAAGATATCTGTAGATATATTTAAGTTTGATTTATGATAAGTATGTTAAGATATCAAGTAAGTTCAAACATTAAATAAGGTACGTCCAAGTTTTTTTATTTTCTTGGGCAACGAAAAACAAAAACACTAGACTTTAGAATTAATAAAAATACAGAAGATGTCACAAGGCAGAAATAACGAACATAGATTACCGTAGAGTACTTGTTTAGAGTCAGTAAGTTAGATATAAGATTAATTTTTCAGAATATATATTTAAGCTAGTTTTAAGCATTTTTGTCTAGCAACTAAGTTAACGAATTTGAAAGTATTAATAAAAATGCGTTAAAAACTCAAACAGAGAGGTTCGGCCCCGAACAGCCTGAGCCCGTTTCCGGATGTGTTATCGTGCAGCCTGTGTTTTCCGATGACTTCAGCAAAGATGTCCTAATTTCCCCGCTGAGCGTTGCAGTCTCCTAGAACGATCTTGGTGTCGTAGCTGGACCTCGATCGTATGTTCTTTCTAGGAGATCATATAAATCATCCTGGGTGTTACCATCTTTCTCCTCTGGAGCGTGAGCGTAAATTAGACTGATTTTCCCGAATTTAGCCTTGATGCGGATTGTCATGAGGTGTTTGCTGGCGGGGTCGAAGCTCAAGACTTTTTGCCTAAGTCTGCCTCGAACAACAAATTCGCATCCGAATAAGCGCCGCCTTCTCCCCCTATAGCAATCGCAGTTCTTCATCGTTTTTTTACCGGGCCCATCCCATCGCACTTCCTGGAGGGCGGTAATGTCTGCCTTGTAGCAGTCAGAGGCCTCCTCGGCTGCACGTGTTAAGGGACCTCACATTCCATGTGCAAAACCAAAAATCGTTGTCCTTGAAACGCTTGCATGGGTCGTCAACAGTTGAGCCGTCCGTGATTAATATTATGATTATAACTATTACAAATGTGGTTGAAATTACATATATTTTGTTCTTATAGTATTGAAACGCTTCTAGTACATATCTTTTAACGATTTTTTATAACTCTTGAACTTTTTCAAACATTGTGTTTAGTGTTACATTTTCTTTATAGTAGAACTGAAATATATATTGTATAACCTTATTATTAATTTAAAATAAAAATTTTTGATATTAATAATATAATTTCCTTGAAGAGTTATATTTCTTTAATCGCAATTGTTCTGAATTCCTACATTTACATTGAATTTAATTTAACAATTAATAAGTTTTTAACCAACATGTTTGTCCTGTAATTTTTGTTCTTTTCTCTCATTCATTAATATCATTCTTATGAATATCGTATTTATATTCCTTCCTTCATAAGTTATTATGACATAGGGTTCTAAATCGATTTCTTGACTTTTTAAATTTCGAATAGGGAAATATATTGTTTGTAGAAAGGCTTGTGATCTGCTCGGAAATTTTTAAGGCTTTAATTCTTTAGTATTCTTCAATCTACCAAAACTCATTTCGGTCTTTACAGGTTCTTCTTTCGTTAACAAACTGGGGTGAGTTATTCCTACTTTGATTGAGGCTATTGTATCTAAGATATTGTCTACTATTTTTTCGAACATCTGAATTCTCTTTAGGTATTCAAGTCGTTGTAAACGTTATTGTCTTCTGTAGTTGTTGACTCTCATCCCGATATCGTTCTATTTCTTCTCTATCTTTTATTACTAACTTTTGAATTTTTTCAAGTTTTCCTCTTATTTGAGTTTGCTTATTCATTCCAATTTGTGTTTGCTTATTGATTTATACTGCATTTTGATTATTATTGTCGATTGCTACTAGATCTTGATTATCCATTGGACCGAATAATCATTTTCCAGCAGTGCCTATAAGTCTTTGTTTAAATCGCTTTTTAAAAGGCATAATGCTTATAATTTTTGAGTATAAAGTAAGGCATTCTCTCACAACTTCTAAATCTTGTGTCACTATTTCAACATTTTTAATTTCATTGAGGGTTTCCATAAAGTTATCTAAGTTTATTGTTATTATCGATGGGTGTTATTACTTTCTTTGTTAATTTATCAATTATCGTTAAATATATGTGTTTGTGAAAGTAGTGAATATTCATATGGATTTCTTCATTAGACTGCACAGGAATCTCTGTTAATTTGAATTTCTCTTGAATCGGGTTTCTCTCATATTTAGCTTTCTGACAGATGTCACAATTGTTTATGATCTGCGTTATTACTTTAGTCAGCTTAAGATAGTGATCTTCAACTTGTTCCCAAAAAAGTACGGTCTTAATTTAGTAACTCTCCACACAAACTCTAAAAACTCATCAGTATATAAGTGGAATGACTTTTCGTATTCTAGAAACTTTAATATTGGGCGTGTTATCAAATTCAATTTTAGTGTCTCGAATGCATTGACATACTCTGGGTAATTTACGTTTATCTCGGTGTACTTTTTAAGGTCATGGGATAAGCTATTTTTGCCTGAGTCTGTATGAATTTTCTGTAATATCCTAAAGCTCCTAGAAAGTTTCTTAATTGTTTCTCCGTTCTTGGAAGTGGAAGATTTTTGATTGATTTAACTTTGTTAGGAATCGGCTTTATCCCGCTGCTGTACAATTGTGACCTTAAATCTCTGTATCTTTCTTGAGAAATGAGCATTTGCCAATTTGTAGCTTTAAATTATGACTTCGCAGAATTTTGAAAGTATCTCTGAGCGTTTTCAAGTGCTCTTTTAGGTAATTCAATAATATCAGAATATGATCTAAGTAAACAACGCGGGTTTTATTTATATGAGCTCGTAATATGTGGATCTACAAGCACTGAAAGATATCTGATGCATTTTCAAGACCAAAAGGCTTACAAATGTATTCGTATAAACCTTGTGGAGTTATAAATGCAGTTTTTGTGGTGCATTCATTTTTGATAATGCCACTTTGCTAATCAAGCGTTGCAAAATAAATTGCTTTCTCTAAATTTTCGAAGAGGTTTTTTATAATTTGTATAGGAAACCGATTACCGGTTTCGGTCATTTCATTTAACTCTCTATAATACACAAATACACAAATTCTTCAAGAAGGGGGCTAATGCTGTTCTTCGCGATTGAGGCTGCCGAAATCAGGATTACCCTCTTCTAAATAATTGCAAGACAAATTTTGTACACATTCTATTTTTATACCGATATTATTTGTTAACGTTGTTATTCCTTGCATCCATACCTACCATACGTCTACTTGTATGAGGCACCTGTCAACCTCTTCGTTCGTCAGGTTTCTGTTCGAAGGTGGCGTCATCTCGCTCGAACGTAGTTCTCTAGATAGGATCCTAGAGAAACGCGGCCAAAATGCCCTTCGATTATCGAAAGGATGCGTCTCCGCTAACTCTTCAAGCTCCACCAGCTCGTTCGGGAACTGAATAACCGCGGTCACTGTCGTAGTCCACCGTTGTCAGACAATTCCTAGTGAGAGTGTCTACGTCTCGTAGCGTCAGTCGTCTGTCTATTAGCATTAGATCTATATAAGACCCACTTCTGGGAAAGGACGGTCTATCGGTTGCAAGCAAATTCAGCTTGAACTCAATAAAGTGACGCGCCATCCACTTAAAGAGTGATTTTCCCCTAGGATTTGGAACAGAATTGCCCCATTCCTCGTGCCTCGTGTTCAAATCTCCGGCGATGACAAAATAGTTCTCCTCCGAACAAAGCCGGAACTTTCGAAAGAGTGTCTCGAGCTCTGAGATATAATTTGCGGACTGAGGTACATCTGATGCATAGACCGCGACTACGTACAGTTTCCTTCCACCTTGGAGGGAAATGCACGCAATCGAAGACTCTAGCACGCAGAAGGTTCGCACCTTACCGCTGTACACGATTTTATGGCATAAGCCTTTTTTAATGAAGAGAGCAGTCTCTTCGAATGGCTGTATAGTCTTTGTACCTGAGTACGTGCTTCCGGTTTAGCTTGGTTTCGCTAACCACCAACACATCAGGCTTATCGGACTCCAAAAGGTGAAGCAAGGTCAACCTTCTCTCGATCCTGACGAGTGAATTTACATTCACCGCCAGGATCGACAGGTCTCCAGCAGCTGGCGTATCCATTCTTATGGATACGCACCTAACCCACCGGGTCTCGACGAAAGGACTCTCTCCATTCCCACGAAACGCTCTTTAAATCGCTCAATCTTGGCCATCATTGTCGACACAAGATTGAACAATTCGGGAATTCCCATATTTGGGGATTCCCGGGATATTTAGTTCTTTTACGAAGATCTTTCTTAAGCAACTCTTTGTGGAGTTGCTTGACCTTTGGACAGCCCCTATAGCTAGATGGATGTTCACCATCACCACAGTGCACGCACCCTGTCCGGAGATACCTGGACCAGGAAGAAAGGAAGCAGATGTACAGTCGGCGTTCTGGAGCGGACAGTGGAAAAGCGATGAACCGCCCCAAATCCACGCCCTCTTCCTTCAATTTTTGAAGAGCCTTTAAGACGCTCTCCGGCTCAGTGGAGGCAGCCAAACCCCTAAGAAGGACGGTGTGTACTGTCTCACATTTTAGGGTGAATGTGGTAAACTCCACCCCAGCTGTCCTCAGAGATTTCTTGATCTTTTTAAAGCTGTCCTCTGTTAAGTTGTTGTTGTAGCTGCTGCTGTTGTTGTTGCTGCTGCTGCTGTTGTTGTAGCTGCTGCTTTTGTTGGAGAACTTTAATGAACTCCTCCATATCATTTTTTTGTTTGATGGTCTCTGCCAGCTCTTTTTCAGCGGCAGCAAGTTCCTCAGTTTCAGAGGAAGCCAGCTTGGCATAGCGATTCTTTTTATCGCTTCTAGCTTGCTCTATAAGCTGCTTTTTTGCAGCTTGATTTAGTTTGAGTTGCCGATCAAAGAATAATTGTTTCGGCTTGAGGGTCTTCCTCCTCTTTGCACCGCTGCTACTCTCGCAGTCAGAAACGTCTTTTGTAGATATGGAGGAATCTTCCGCCATATCTACACATTCACCAATCACTTCACTTATAGTTTTTTTCCGTTCCCATTTCTGGGAAATTCCGATTTTCGGGTTTCAAAATATTTTTTAATTATATTTTTATTTTTTTTTTTTTTTTGTTCAAAAACAAATTTTTTTCTCGTCGAAATTGCTGTTTGTTTTCTCGATTGCCACGGTAACCACACAGTACAGCCAAAACATGTCCTTTCATATCGAATATTTACGAACGACGTCGGTTTTCTTGATTATGAGCGAGTATTGTTTGAAAAGCTCCTTCGCTTGTTTCCATGCGATCACGTCGTTGACTAGGAATAGATCAGTGGCTCGTCCTTTGATATTCGTCAGCTGAATTGTCTTCCATGAAGCTTGGGCATCCCCACTTGAATTTTCGAGGTGGTTGTCAACCATAGATGAGAATTGAGTCAACTCTTTGCTGCCTCCATCGGGCTCGAACTGAATTTCTTTCAGCATATGGCCACCAAAACTACCCGATGGAATTCTGGCTTCTATAATTATCAGGCTATTTACAATTTCGCGGTATGTCACTTCCGGCATTTCTGGGTTCGGTGCCATTCTCGCTTGTTTTAGTTTTTTCTTTAACTTTTGAGCAAATTGTGTTAAAAAAAAACATCACTTCGCAACGTTGCGTATTAAACTTTTCATGACTGCGACAAATAAATAATAGTAAACTCAGTTCTTTTTTTTAAATATTACTAATGTATTATTATATTATTGAAAGTGACCGTGAAAAATATCCGTTAAAGGGATATGCTGCTATGCTGTGGAACCGTATCTAATTTTTCATAACTTCATTATTCTATAGTTTTTCTTTTTTATTGGTTGACAACTTTAACACGTGAGATCAGTCAGAGCTTTCGCGAAACAAAGTAAGTATATATGTTTATTGAAATTTAGGTTTATACATGTACACATCCATAATAGAAGTTGTTAAAATACAAACTCTTTGTTATTTAGTTTTGTACTGCTGCAGACATTAAATTGGTCTGGCTATTCTAATTAAACATTTAGAATCAAATGGGTTATATGTTGATATTGGAAATTATTATGGGAATGCCCTCACATATATGTATTTTACTGTTTACTCCAAGAATGATAGAAAAAGAGATTGCGCAATAGAGGGTTCAATTTTCTTTCGTTCTGCGCAGCTTACGTCACGCGAGACTTCTGATTTGATAGATCTTTGTTATTGTTTAATCTCTTCATACAAATTGCAGCAGGAAAAGTAATTAGTTGATTTTTTTTTCTAATATTATTTAAGTTTAAAGAGCTTTTTAACATAAAATAAGTTTTAAGTGTATGTCCAATTGAGTTAATTTAACTATCCAATTTCTTTCAGAGATATTAATTCAAGCATTTTGCATGCAGAGTTATTGAAATAAAAGACTAGATTTAAATTTTGTATTAGTGGACAATTTTATTATATTTTCTTTTTTTTCTGAATTGAAACTCGGTAATTTCTTTGTTTAGTTTCCTTATCCTAAAAAACATGCGTGCTCTAAAATAAAGTTTTTTTTATTTTCTCCCCATAGTTCACATTTTTGGCCAATTCCAAATGTGTCTTGAGATATTTTCTATCATTCTTGGTTTACTCAACATGACAGCCTTCCGCAAAATAATCAACAAGGCCCATCATAAAGTTGTACAGTAAAATAAAAATTTGTACTAGAATAGTCTATTCCAAAACCGATTCCTGTAAGAGAAAAATTTTACTTACTGACCATGTCCATGGCTTTGTTTAAATATGTCAAAACAAAAATGACAGACTACTAGACAGAAACTAAACAAATAATTGCAGTTAACCTTTATTGATAATTAATCAAATATGTACGGTCCGCCGCTATCAGATTCTGATGACGATTATGATGGATTCTCTTTCGGTGTAAACTTAATTAAAGACTGTGTTAAAACAATTTAATTTCACAAACATCATTTCAGGATAACATAAAAAAACAAGACCATAACGAAGTTCAGGTTGATAATGATGCATTATATCGAATTACAATACAAGAAGGTGATATCAATAAGTTTAAAGAACTATTGGACCATGAAATTAATATAGATCAACCCGTATGTGGCTCTACTCTGCTGAGTTTAGCATGCCGGGAAGGACAGTTGGAAATAGTAAAATATTTACTCGATAAAAAAGCGAAGCCCAATACAAGGGTGAATACTCTTACGCCCTTAATGGAAGCATGTGCAAATAAGAACCAGCATGTTAAAGTAACACAAATTGTAGAACTATTGCTTGACGCTGGAGCTTTTATTAACGTGCCAAACAATTATGGTACAACGGCTTTCATGCTTGCGTGTAAAAATGGACACACGGATGTTGTAAAGATGTTAATTAACCATGTATCAATTGAAGCTAGCGACAGAGATGGATGGACACCACTCTTTCACGCGATTGAAAATAATAGGGCTCAAGTTGTTGAATTGCTAATAAAAAACGGTTTCGAAGTAAGAATTACTGATAAAAGGGGCTATACGCCTCGCCAAGTCGCTGAATCTCATGGGTTCGACGATATTGCAGAAATGTTGCCCAAAGAAAATGATCCTCCATATAGAGTTTCTATGAAGTATCTGAGCTACAATGACATCTATGATATGATACCTAGAATTTTCCTCAAGTCTGAATATCCAGAATACTTTC
Organism: Eristalinus aeneus; assembly: GCA_955652365.1. Taxonomy (NCBI): domain Eukaryota; kingdom Metazoa; phylum Arthropoda; class Insecta; order Diptera; family Syrphidae; genus Eristalinus; species Eristalinus aeneus. The sequence goes on along the minus strand of OY019132.1, from coordinate 18,354,608 downwards.
AGGAGATAAATAGCATTTTGTCAAATATGGGCTTGGGTTATCTGTTGGAATATTTTGAGAAAGGAAATGTATCTTTGGCGGAATTTCTTACAATTAGTGACAAAAGGTTGAAAGACATTGGAATTGAGTTACCAATTAATAGAGCAAAATTGCAAAAGGCTGTGTTGTTGTAAGTTGTGATAATGTGGATAACAGTAGTGTATATTAATTTTAAATAATTTTTTTTTTGTTTCTTAGCTTTCATTTGCACCACTGGACAAAACAATCAATTGCAATGGTAAAAAAGAATTCAACTGAGAAGTATGTACTCGATTCCGCCTTAAGCATATTCTGAGCATAATCATATCTGTTTCAGTTTTTACGATATCCTCGTTTTAACTGCAAATCATATTCAAAATTTGGCGATTATTAATTCGTCTTTGCGATATGTCAAAAACAATTTAGCTGAAAACAAATTGGGAAACACAAGCATAGAGAACATGCAAAGTTTTAAGGAAAACCTAAAGAATTACAGGGCGGCAATAAGACGTCTCAAAACTATAACCAAACAAGTAAGATCTTTAAGCTTGTTTTGATTTTCGAAAAATATACTAATGTTGTTGCTCTCGCTTAGTATAACACGCTCTCTCCAAGCCGATCGCCAATTTTTATAAGCTACCCAGAATACGTGGCGAAGAGGAGAAAAGATAAGCTCCAAAAATGGATAAGGTACACAATTGTTTTTGGAGTTGCCGCTGTTATTTGCTTAAAAGTCAAAAGAGTATTTTAAGTGGAAAAACGTTCATTCATTCATTTATTTATGTACAATAATATTCTAGTTGTTTTGTGATATAAAGTTTTTATGGAATAATGCGATGATATGAGTTTAGAAACGTTAAACAATAAATTGTATTATAAACTTTTTTTGATATAAGAGAAGCAATGTTTTATTTTCTTTTGCCAAAGTGGAGTTTCAAGGAGGGACCAAAGTGTTGCTTATATAGCCACTTGCATTGTGCATGTTGCTAAATTGTTGATACATTTTAGGTATTGTCACCAATTAAATTGAATAGATGTGGATTTCATATATATGAAGACTAAATATAAGTTGGCAGTTAATATCGACAAGAAAAATTCTGCGGCCATTGTCTTTGATGATGCTGAGAAGCACAATCAAGAAGTTTAGTACAAATTGGGATATTTACGATGCAGCGTATACACATGTATTGTATATACAGGTGAGTGACCTGGAATTTCATGCTTCTTATAAGGTGAGAGCGAAATAAAGCTGAATTTAAGGATTTTTGAAATGGGAAATAAAGCCGAGTTTACGCTACGAGTCGAAAGCCCTGGGAAACTAGAACGTTGGTAAAGTAGCGCATGTTGCCTCGTGCAACCCTCCTGCTTGGCAATTGATAGGAATGTAGACGACAAAATTTCTATTTTTCAGACAGAGTGGTCTTCATTATAATCTCTTTCAACTGAGTCCATGCACAGATGTTCACTAAGTTTTAGTTTTTTCTATCAAATTTCCTGACATTTAATGGCCACTGTAAAATTAAATTAAGAAACTCATTCTAGGATATGTCATTTAACGACAGCTCTATTGGGTATAAATAAAGCAAATAGTTCGATTTCAATAATACATCTTTTATATTAAAACCCAAAGTAAAATTTTATACATTTATTAAAATTAATTTGTAATTATCTGCTTACGTCTAATATTCTTTGGAAAATACCTTAATAAAACAGTTACTTTAAAATTGATATATTACTTTCTAACTTATATATACCGGTTTTATATTTTTATAAAATTAATTCACTACTTATACATACTTTTCAATTCATTTCCATTGATAATTTATGCACATATTACAAAATACAAGGACATCTTTTAAATTAGCAACATTCTAAGCTAATTACACTTTTAAATTAAATTCTTGAAGAAAATAACGGCTACGTTTTCGGAATTGCTCAAAATTCATTGGCGTGAAGAACTTTCAGCATAAGCTGAACAAACCTTTGGCCCCTTTCCTAACCCAACTTGTTAGAAATGTTGCAAAACTATACATTTTTTTCTATTATTTTTCTTTAAAGAAATGTATTTTTTAAAAGGAATGGGTTGGGAACATATGAACGTACATACTCGTAAATCTTTGTCATTAAACGAATAATAACACAAAACTAACCTACTAGCAACAGTATTCATTTTGTTATAAACAAATTCTTGTGCGCATTTTTGTTACCAACAAAGAGCAGCTAAGACTTAAATGTGATGAGAGATTAATTTAAGAGAAAAAATTAAATAAAAAGAGTCGAAACGACTTTAATATATGTCCATTTGTATGTATGACCGTATGATTTTCCAAATTTTGGAAAGGATACTGTTGTTTAAAATTCCTTGGAACCTGAACTTCGTTAAGTAATCTGTGTTGTTTCGTTGCGTCGTTTAATTTTATTAAGCTTTTATGAACGAACATTTCTCTTAAAAAAAAACTTCGGCGATGGAAGTACTTAATAAGCAGGCATGCGATGACAAAATATTAATATGAAAACTTTATTCCTCCTTTTTTCCGAGGGCAGAGTTCGAACTACACCTTGGAATAACAACTTTTAGGATGTGCTCTCTATTGAAAGAAGTGGATCCCCTTCAAGAAGAAACGATTCACATTCGATAATTTAAAAAAAAGCCGAAAACAATGTCGTGTATATATGAGGATATAAAAATCTCATGCATTTTTTTTAAGTTTTGAGCACAAAGTATTGTTTAATACTTCTTAGATAACATTTTTTCACCTTCCCACAGAAATATTAATAAAATTATACAAAAAGCTGAATCGTTACGGATCGAAATGTTTAGAAGAAAATAGTATTCTTAAGTTCTTAATTTTCATTCAATCCTTGCTTAAGAAACAATACAAAAACTACCTTTTCTTAAAACTCACTTATTGATAAATTTTGTAATTTATTATCACAACCCTAATTTTGCAAAAATTAAAGCCTTATAAAAATATTATATCATATAACGTTTGTTACCGCCTTAACTGTGCTGTCCTACATTTATTTAATTTTTTTTTCATTAGGAGAACTGACCCATTTTATATCAAAAGTATTGTGAAGTACTTCGGGCAATTGGAAAACGAAACATTACTGCGTGAGCGTGAGATTTATAATTGGAATGATAATTTGTGCCTAAAATATGATGATCGCAATAACACATCAGTAACTGTGATATTATATATATATATATATATATATATATATATATATATACATATATATATATATATATATATATTAAATCAGATTGAATGCCACGGACGACGTCTTTCTTAATAAGAAAAAATTACAGACATATAAATAATAATAAACAACAGTCATGAAAAGGCTGATAAGTTCTATAACGATCTCTATATTCTTTCATTTAATGAGCTTAAGAAACCGGAGTCGCCGAATACAGGAAACGAGATAATTTCATACTCAACGAAAGCAATTTTCAAAATAATAAGATAATATCTTTAAAAATCATAAATCTAGTTTGCAATTAATCTTTCAATTGTTTAAAACGATCATGACTGTTGCACTTGATAGGTTTGTTAGTGTGCCAAAAGATCTCCAATACATTTTCATACATAAAAGACAGGCACAAGATAATCTTAACGCTGATAGTTTTGTTTCTCTAGAGCTTAACTCTTCTTCTTAATTTGAATGACCTCTTCTTAACAAATTACTTTCTTAATTGCAATATATATATATACATGCATACATACATACATATATATATATATATATATATATATATATATATATATATATAAGCTTTTCTGATTCTGAAAACGTTCAATCCACTTATTTAACTGCTAAGTTTAGTTTAAAGATATATCTGTGAGCAGAATTTGACTCGAATTTATAGAATTTGCTTCAAATATACACTTTTCAAAAAAATTGTTTACGGTAGCTGTAAATGTTTTCATATAAATAAATGAAATCTGATGACATGCCCGCCGCACTTTCAGGTAGGTTTAAATCTGTATTCATTTTTTATATGAAGTTCGAATAAATAGCTAATACTGACTGATTTGTCATTGAACGATATTAAAGATTATTAATGTTGTAATTTTTACTAGTATTCAATTTTTTAATTAACCGTTATCGCAGTAATTATATTGAATTTATATATTTATTATTATGATGTAGACTTTAAGAAAATGTATGACTAGAAATACCTTAATTTTTATTATGCTCTTTTGCGAAAAACAACAAACAAAGCTGAAAAGTCTGACTAGATGGAAAGATGCTTTATCAGTCAATTATAATACATTAAAAAAAACTGTGCCAAATGTTACAAAATGAGAAAACACATTTACAACAAACACATACAATAAGTATTTACCTAAAAAAATTATTCTACGTTAAATTTTCTTAAAACTAACAATAGAATTTCGTCCAATAAATTGTTTAAATAAATAGAAAAAATAAGCTAATAAAAAAACAGTATAGTTATATTGTATGTATAAATATTTACAAATCCATTGGTTTATACGCATGTGTACAAAATAAAACATTTCATAAACCTTTATCGGTCAGGTACTTACATATTTACAAAAAATAAATTTAAGTTTTCATCAAAATCATATCTGAACATAACGTTATATGTGTGACAATTGGAGATCTGATTTTACATTGCAGCTATAACTTTAATTTATTTATCTATTCTTATTGTTCCATTAATATTGTATCTTCCGTTTTAACATTGCCCGTTATCGCTTCCATAGCTTTTGACAGCAGAGTGGCGTCTTTTAGACTAACCACTTGCAGCACTTGAGGTTCAGTCCCTGGAGCACCTTGAATCATCATTTGATGCATCCCCGGTGAGACAGTAATGGTTTCCATATGATCACCATTTTCCACCTACGTAAAAAGAAAACAAATGTTTACAATTGGGACACAAGTACGTTATGTAGAAATGTTTATGTTATTAAAATATATGAAATCGTATACCTTTAATTTAAGTGCCAAAATAAAACACAAACAAATCATATCTGAAAATAAAGAAATCCAGAAAAACATGTCGAAACAAAATAACGATAATCAACGAAAACTCCTACAAAAAAATCGAACTGAATAAAGTTGAAAGTTAAGTTCCCGACTTTTTAAAATGAAAAAATGCATATTTTATTTTTTCACACTGTTAAAAGAAGTGTAGATAACGTAAATAAATTTTCAATACTCTTTCTTGTGTTACGGCTAAATGCTTAACTGCTCGTCTCAAAGAGAGCTTAATAATAATAATAATTGTTGGCGCTACAGTCCAAATTGGGACCTGGGCCAAGCTTGCTCATCAACTACTCGTGTTGTGCGCGCTACTGTTCTCTAACGAGTAGAAGGGACTTACAGTTTTTTGCCGACTCCGAACAGCGAAATTTGACAAGCTTTCTTAGACAGTTATTTCTCTTTGAGTGTTGTTGGCAGCTGGAAAAAGGTGCTACTGTGAAAAATTCGAAAAATTGGTGTTGAGCTGGGAATCGAACCTAGACCCTTCGGCGTGTGAGAGTCGCACTCTACCCACTACGCCACGGCTACCACCTCAAAGAGAGCTTACGAAGAGTTTATTCATGATGTATTCTTAGAGGGTATGAACTCATTTAACTTATTCATTGAAATACCAAAAATATAAATGACAAACTTTTTATGATCGTACGTGCTCATTCTTCAGTAATTTGTCGATAGTTAATTGATAATTCTTATTTATATTACTTCTAAAAAATATAAGGGCCCTTTTTTTGGAGTGTAAAATATCTTGTCTAGATTTTGGAATGAGCTGGGAAATCAACACGAAAGAAACTGTTAAAGAGGCTCTGCTTATGCTGTATACGAATGAAACATACATATTAAATCATTGCTAAAAATTATTCTGTTCTTAATAATTATGTGGAAGTTGCTATAGAAATTAATCGGAAAAACAAGAGGAAAGTTAAAGGCTGCAAGTACATTCATTTTGCTTTATTATGTAAAAATTCGGGCTTGAAGTAGATCCCAACTTTGACATTGCAGCTGTCATCTTTCTGGATAAAGAAAATCTGATAGCTGCATACTTTACAGCCAGCTCTCCGATAGTGCTTGTGTCATGGTGTAATTTTCTCCGCACGACGAATCCATTTGGTGATTTGATTACATACCTCACACAAAATATAGAGTATATTTCAAAGGCACTTAGCACATTACATTTCGACCTTAATTCCGTAATCGAATGGGTGAAGAGAATGGAGTGTAATTTAATTTTTCCAAACCCAATGCTATCTATCTACTGTTACTTAAATATACTCAAAATAACCAACCAGTTCTTAAAACCATTGTCAGTATGAACTAAACACGAAGTCAAGAGTTGAAAGCTAAATTTAAGTTGCATTTCTCTCCTTCAGAATTTAACCCGCAAAACATACATCGCTGGTATTGTCTATCAGCTCACCCTCAGAACATACATCGCTGGTATTGTCCATCAGCTCCCCCTTACGTTCTCTTTCGGACGTAAAGTTAAGTTGAGAGACTCGTTATAGAAATTCTATACTCCGTGCAGTCCGCACTTCAAAGGTATTTAAAAATTCATGGTTACAAAACATCGTAATGGTGCAATTTTTTTTTCCTAAATTTGGTATCATGTTAAGTGATTGAAAAAATACCTTTTGATTCTAATAAGTAAGTTTACAGAGAAAAAAAAGTCATTGTTTTTCATTGTCTGCGTTTGGAAACTGTTTCTATCAGTTATGAAAATGTGGATTATTTCCAAAACCTAAGTTTCTTTTAAGCAGTATTACACCGCTTTCTTGTTTTTTTAAATAACGTGTGTTTTATTAGAGATATCTTTAAAAACGATTTTAAAATTTAAAAAAATTTAAAAGTGACCGGTATAGAGCCGTGAATACTTCTATTCGTTTTTTTTGTTTAATGACGCAATTTTTAACACAACACTTGCCACAATATTGATGTCTCACATGTACCCGTTAATAGGCTTTTAGATTAAGCGATTAAATTCCGTTTGACTGTTTACTGTGGGAATATGTAAAGTTTGCTTCCAATTTACACGAATAATTCCGAAACGATTTGCCAATGGGATGACAGATCTTGGGCCACAAGCGTTGCAAAAGAATATGGAAAATTTAACCTCGAATTTTAGCTCAACTCCGAGCTTGAAGTTGTATGAAGTATGAGTTCTAAAATAACAACTTTCAGTAAAATTCAGTCTTTGACCACCCATTTTAAATCAATGACTAAAAGCTATAGGCTTGTTACATACGCAATTTAACAAAATTGAGATGAAATACTCAAAATCTCTAAACTAATAAAATAAATTAAAGGAAATGAGAAAAAGGGAATACAAATAAAAAAAATAATTCTTTAAAACAAATTCAAGATAAAATTTTATTTAAAATTTTTATTACAACTTAAAATAAATTTTAAATAAAAAATATTAACTATTTCTTTGTATTTCTGATCCATTATTAGATTTTTTTGTTAAACCACAACAAAAATTCAAAACGTAAAAATAAAAAATAAATAAAAAACAATTCTACTTAAAACAAAGCTACACAAATTTTAATTTAATCTACAACAAAAAAGTAAATAGTTTAACTTTGAACATAAAACTATATGAACATTAGCTTTACATGTTCATTTGAACATTTTGCACAGGATGTATTATATACATACAAAAAGTATATAAATTTATTTGGTACATTTCTTTATAACTAATTTTTGGTTTGGCTTATTTTCAATTTTGATTTCATAAATGGCTTCGATTGTCCTTATATTTAATAGCATATCTTACAATCTACAAATATTTTATATATTAATACTAATAATTTTGTTAAAATTGTGTTGTATACTAGTTTATATTTTGTAACAGCAGCAATACTATTTCCGTTTAAGGAAACAAATATAACCGGGGAACTAACTTAATTGGAGTTGTGCTATATCTTGACTTTGGTAGAAATTTACTTAATTATTAAATAATCTAGTATTCCAAAAACGAAACCTCTTTGTCTGATTTATAAAAATCTGAATTTAAATGTAGATGATGATGTAGACACAATCGCAATATTTTTCAAAATAGTTAATGCTTATGCATCAGGTTTATACGTTACAATATGAAGGAACATGGATAATACAACAAGCGGAGCTTTCATGATCAAATGAAAAAGATTCCCCAAAAAAATTATATGTGATCTTCAGCTAGGTCTTACTTGTTCGTTGTAATTTTTCAAAGAGCTCTAATGTTACTTTTCATTCTGTCTATATGGTATAAAAACATTACATTAACTACACATTTTCAATGGACGTGGGCATATTTACTGGGATATCAATAAAGCTGACATCACTTTTTATTCTATTTACCTTTTGTCTTATTTGGATTTTAGACAGAATATGTCTGCATTCACAAATAATCTCAAATTATATTAACAAAGCCATAGCACCTCGAAGAATCTAATAGTGTTATAACGTGTTTTAACATACTCAATATGTGTCCTTTAAGCCCATAGCTTTCCATCAAATAAAAAACAACACCACATACTTGACCTATCTCAAAAGCGTTTTCAAGGTGTATATCTATATACCCTTTTAATTTTGTCAGCTCGAAAGAGGTAGATGAAAAAATTACTTTTGTTGGGGTGATGATCACGGCAGTTTCATGAATTTTTTTATTTTTTATCTTTTTGTGATACTTATGGTTTACTTATTGAGACAAATTGGAATATTCAGTTAAGTTTGTGCCTTCGACATACGATTCAAATCTTTCAAAATTGCTATTGGACAGATACATTAAGTTTTAATTTGAAAATTCAGACTTCCGTGCCAAGCATGAGACCAACATTTTAACCGTACATCCATTAGAAAAAGTTATAATTTTGGAAATTTTAATTTTTCAACACTTCAATAAAGTTGTAGAAGGTCTATGTAAATGAAATGTAAAAAATAAAATATTTGAATTAGAAAGTTACACCTCGAATTGCACAGGACCATTATCGAGTACTAAATACACACTTCGGTCGGCAAAATTATTAATGTATCCATTCATATTTTTAATTATTTGTCCCAAACAGCTTATTTAATTTAATTTTATGAAATTTTGTTTTTTTTAAATACTATACTTATGTTTTTCCATCTATCTACTTCGAACTTCATACAAGAAAGCGATAACTATATTTATTTCACAAATAAATCCTTCATCGAGTGTACCCAATTATGTGGCCACTTCTGTATACATACCATATTCTGTCTAAATAATGAATTTCATAGAATTTTATATATTCTTCACATTTTTTTAAAAACAGTCGGGCTATTTAGTAGAAAGACAAAACTAATAACTTAATTTATTTAAAAAATATATTTCGTAGTGATCCTTCTTTTTCAATACGAATAAATTTTCTCTACTGTTCTTCCAAATTCCGTTTATGTGTATAACGATGTATCAAAATTGAATTTTCCTAAATGCCACACTATTTCCTAATTACAAATTAAAATCCCTTGTTTTGTATCACGAGGAAAACAAACGTTATCTTCTATATATTTATATATATATATTTCTTAGATGGAAAAATCAGTTTCATTTTTCTAAGACATAAGCGTTTGCAAACATTGAAGCGGAGGCGACCAAATTGAGTTTAGCATTAAATAAAGACCAAAAGTATATACTTGGCTAAAACGTCACCAAAGGCGACAATAACCTCGAGATAGTGAAGCACTTCGTCTACTTCGCCCCCAAGTACATGGTACCAACGATATCAACGTCGACATCAAACGCAGAATAACTCTTTTCAATTGCTGTTTGATTAGACTCAGGAGACATTTGAGTGGTAGAGCATAAATTACATAATGTGTAAAATACTGTAAATGTTGATTTTGCTTATTTCATAGATGACAGTCAGAAAATATGAAATGCCACATGTAATAAGTAATTTATTTATTTCATCCCTAAATACCTTAAAATGGTTGATTAAGAAAACATCATTGCGATTATTCAAATCTTGGGAAAATATATTCTAGATATAGTCCTACAAACAAAGAGAATATGTATATAATTCTAAAATAACTACAATTTCTTTTTTTTTTCCAACTAACGCCTAGACCTTCCAATTGTAAAAATAGCAACTGCTGAACAAGACGAAAACAACATAGATAGTGATTTTTTTCTCTAGTGATGGACACATTTGAATGATCATTCGCAGACAGCTGACTGTGGCACGGTACTGTACATTTGTTAATAATTAATAGTTCGAGTTAATCAATTCGTCATAGTTTCAGAAGCAACATTTGCTAAGGAAAACTGATAGACAAGCACATGTAGTACGGATGTTCGACTCATTCGTTTATCTCAAGGAATATCTCAAGTACTATCGTCTTGATTTTTGAATTACGTCCATTTTTTTCTTTAGAAGAAGAAAATAAATATTGGTTTTATTTCAATTAATATACATATTTAGACAGCTACTTAGAAAATGAGAACTATGAGAACAATATTGCAATAGTTATAAGTATGATGATAGGAGACCCACACCATACACTTGCTAAAACCAACACGGCTCTGCATTATTAAAAAAAAATATGAATATAACTTTATTAGGAGACACATTTTACAATACCCAAGAGAAATTCTGCTAGTATTAGAACCTCAGACAGTTTTGGTTTAAAAATTCTATGAATTTATTATTTATTATGAATATTTAAGAGTACATTGAGATTGACTGATATCTGGTAAAAACAAAATTATTTGATTATTTCGTATAATATTTCGAAGAGTAGTTTTACTTTTACTTTTTGTGTATATTTTCTGATAGAAAGATGACTTTTTAAAAATATGCTTTCATATCTTATTTTCCTTTAAGGATTTGTTTTAAATATTTTTTAGTTATTTTTTACATAGAAAGTATTATTATTATTTCAACTTAAGGACCACTTCCAACTAATTCAATTACATATATTTGTAAAATTTTGCTTGGAATGTCCTGATTTTTCAAAAGATAATGCCAAAGCAAGAAACGGCATGTAACGCGCTACGGTTAAACTGCCTTACATTTGCTAGCAATGTCTAGGATGGGATAGTCCACACAACGGAACGAATTATGTACATTCGACTATTGCCTTTATATACTTTCATCAAAATTCAGAATTTGTAACAATTTCTACATATTTCCATAGCCATTTCTGCTTGAAAAGCTCTTTATATTGTAATATCCCATTCATTTAATGAATTGACCTCTATTCGGCTTATGAATAAAAATTCAGTTAAGATTTAAGAAAAATTTGTGTTTAAACTCAAAATTGTGAATGAATATTTCTCTAGCTAGAAAATATATGATTTTTTGCAAGTTTTTATTGCCCAACCATGACGGCAATGAAATGTATAATGTGCCAAATAAATTTTCTTACTCAAGTTTTATTTTATTGTCAAAATCATTCACGTCCTTATATTAATTTTGTTTTCTTTTCATATATTTTTTGACTAGATATGAAGCTACTTCACATGACTAATAGTTCGATTAAAAAAAAATAAGACTACCCACAAGTCAGTTTGGATTTGTAACCATTACTTTTCTTCTTTTTCTAATTTAATGACTTTGGCTTTTTCTTCATCTTCATTTTCGCCGTGTTGTACATCCGTTTTAGATATTTGTTTTACAATATTTTTATTTAAATTCTGCTTTCGCTTCGAGTTTTTTACAGTCATAACTGGTGCAAGTCTTATATTTTTGTTATCCTGGCATAATGTATTGTTGTTGTTTTTGTTAACACAACTCCGAATACTACTATTCGAATTTATAATAATGCTATTGCTATTCGTACCTATTCGGTGTTCTCCAATGGTATTGCTACTGTTACTTATATAAACTTTTGCAACAGCCGTTTGCGATTGCTGTTGGTGGGGTTGGTGACTAGAGTTACTTATACTAGAAGGACTATTAAATGTTTGGCAACGTGGAGCTGTTATTGCAGACCCTAGCGTCTGCATTGTTTGAATAATACGACTACCTACGTGAGTTGGCTGCACACCAACCGTAGCAGTCCCATTTGAATTACCCGGGTTTGATAAAATTGAATAGTATTGCATATTATTATTTTGACTATTTGAATCTACCTGCATTGGTGTTATACACACAGTCCCATCACTATTTGTGTGCAATTGTTGTATATTGGCAATCATTGATTGGTACATCGATGCTGAGACCGGTACGGTGATCATATTACTCACTGAAACGGGATATCCTATTGTTAAGAGATTAGAATGTTTAATTTAATCTCCACCAATTACAATAAATCTGAGATACACACCTTGTCCATCTTCTGCTGTGATATAGATTTGTCCATCTTGTCCCACTTGTGCTTCTGTTAGATCCACTGTCATATTTTCATGACCATTTACATCTGAAAGACTTTGAACAGTTTGTATTGTCGCACCTCCTTCGCCTTGTTGCAGCTGTGTTAAGAAATATTAAATGGACAATCTTTGAGAAATACGTAATCAATTACCGTTGCGACACCTTGAACCTGAGCTGTAGTGCCATCTGGAAGTGTGATGATTGGGTTATTAGGATCCACTTGAAACAAGGAAACTGTACCATCGGCGTTCTGAATTGTCGACAAAACAGTTTGAGTGTACTATAAATATATTTGTAAATATCATATCAGTTGACATATAAAAATAGCTTGAACTTAAAAAATCACAAAAGCCACAAATAATAATAATAATTTAACTTTCAAATAAGTTTCATGTTAATTTGCAAAAGGTTCCAAAAGTTTTATATTGACAGGAAATAAGAGTACATATACTTGTGACTCATAATGACCTGTTCTCTTTATTATTGCTACGAACATTCATTATTCAGTTCAAAATTTGGGGTGTTATCATTTAAGATGGAGGTCTCTCCGAAATCGTATAATTTTTTTTGCGAATTAGAACATGATCCTCGAAATTTTACACAAACAAAAATCATGGTGTCTATAATCTTTCACAGACAACTGACTGAAGCAGAAATTAAAAGAAAACGTTAATTTCGTATTTGCGTAAATATTGCACAACTAGAAATCTCTGTAACAAGATAATGTGTTTTACATATAGGTTCCGTTCCTAGTTTACGTTAGCAAGTTTTTAATGGTTAGCCAAACGTCGTTTTATCATACACAAGTTATATTGGTGCCAAACAGGCTTTTGGAACATTTATCTCTTGTAAAGTAAAAAAGTATTGTTGTGTAAAATATAAACATAGAAAAAAACTCAAACTATTAAATTAAATTATACAACTACTTAACAAACAAAAAAAAAATTATTAAAACAATATAGTGAATCAAAAGAAAACATTAACACTTACGAAATTAAAACTAAAAACTCAAAACTTTTAAAACAATATAAACATTGACTGAGTTATTAATATTTTGTTAGTACGAACATCAACATCACTTAATGTCATCGGGTCGAGGCAAACCTGTGTGCCTCCTATTGTTGTTTGTCCAGATGAAGAATTTGAGTTCGGTGTGGTTGTGTGAATTTCAATTTTTGTTCCACCTTGATTTGATTGATTATTAGATTGGACCACGGTTTGGGTATTTTGAATTATTGTTCCTGGATTATGTATTTTTACGACTCCAATTTGCTATGTAAGGACAGTAGTATATAAAAAAATTATTTAACTTATATTACCTTAGCTAAGTGTTATTATAAAGAGTTATATTTACTAAATAATTTATTAATGCCTTAGCTAATAGCATGTTCTGATTGGTAACCACAAAAGGTAAGAGACGTCCTTCTAGTTGTATTAGATTTAATTTAGACATTAGTCTAATGCGAAAATGTGAAATAATTTTCACACCAATTCTCGTTTCCTAAACTTTGAGCCTTTATTACGAATAGAGATTGCATGACAAATTGACGTAGTGAACTTTACTTGTGCTATTGCAGTTTCACCTAAAATGAGTGCCTGGGCAACCTGAAATATTTTTAAATGAAGTGAGCCTAATATATACAGATCTAAAAGTGGCAATTCTTCCTATACCATTTTCATCTAACCGAAATAATCCTTTATTGAACTATTACTATTACTTTTCACTTTATAAAGTCACCTTTCAAATGCAATATATATTTCCAGAGCCAATAATATATATGAATCTAAGAAGAAACCTTATTGGAATACGATTCTTTTATAATCTAAGGCCACTGAAATTATTTTTGGTTTTGTAACAATTTCTGAAGAGCATTCACGTCTAGGTTTTTGCTTTTGCGATGAAAACTAATAATTAGTTATATAACTAATATCTATTATATTTTCTTTCCAGGACACAAATTAAACTTACGTTATTGTTTCCCGCTGTCATTGTGGACACCGTTGACGTCGATTGATCACTAGTTGTTTGTCTAACAATTTGTGTAACTTTATCGTCCTCATCGGCAAACGTTGGTAGAAGGTCTTCTCGCCCGTGGTATTTATAACAGTTTATAACTATTTTACGCAAGGCATGTGTCCAACTTATCTGGAAAAATTACACAAAAAACTTTAAGAAAAATTTCATGTATATTTAATTTGATTTCGCACTTACCTTTTGTTTCTCTTCTTCCGTTCTGGCATCCATTCGCACATTAGCCCAGGGTAACTCTTTCGGCCACCATGGTGGACGAGTGGATTCTCTGCCCCAACCTGGTTTACCCCTGCCAGTAGAGTATTTTAACATAAGCGGAATAAATGCTCGCAATTGTGCCTGTGTCATTTTTTCCACCGGCGTGGGAATGCCATCAATTATTAAAGGAGGAAGCTCAAAGAGCGTTGGATCTTCCGTAGGTGGGGGTGGTGCTTGTTGTGCCAGAGCAGTTTCTAATTCTTCCATTACAATATTTTTTAAATTTCGTACAACATCTTCCAATGGCTTAGCTCCGAAGACTTTATAACTAGTATTTGGTTTTCCTGGAGTTGCTACAAGTACCACTGCCTGTTTACCCACACGACCAGTGAACTCATATATTATCCCGCGCAGTTTACGCAGTAAGCGATTTTGTTGACGTTTTCTAACTGAAGGATTTGTCTCAAAACAATGCGGTCGTTTTCGTTTCTTTGATGAAGCAATAGCTGCTGCCGCAGCTACGCCAACCGGACCAGCGGCGGCAAGCTGTGTGGCTACCTCGTCCTGTATGCTCATATGTACCATATCAGAATCATCGTACACACTTACTCCATCGCTGCTTATCACATCATCTTCATCATCATCCGATGCAATACTTAATTGTTCATCCTCGATCATCTCTATTTTGTACGTTGTGTTATTCATAGTTGTTGTATGGGTTGTGGTACCCGTAGAAACGGTGGTAACGTTCATTTTATATATTTTATACTTTACAACTTATAAACTAAATTTTAACTTAAAAAATGGTTATGTTATAGATCTTTGGTATATGTTGACTCGTCGTGCGTGTTTGGTATCAATTGTTTACAAAATTGTATATTGTAACGTTCAGGCTCGAAATGTTTCCGAGCAAATGTCAAATAATCTGAAAGTAGAAAAAATATCAATTTAAAGTTAAAGTACCCACTTTATAATAAATAAACTTAACAACTTTGTTATAAAGTAAATGCACTTGTAACAGCTTGAGACAGGTAGTGGGACGAGATATGTTTTGTCAGAAAAGAAAATAAATTATGTTATATACGGTAATGTCTAGCTAATTGTTAGATAATATAAATATTATGCTAATCCCAATGTCTATTTTTCTCACTCATTATTCTTGACAAACTGAATTTACCCTTATTTTTGAAAGGATAATTTTTTCGAAACGCTTTCGGATAATTTTTTCAGAACAAAACCTCTCTGGAATAAAAACTACATTCCTTACAGAGAGAACTTTCGTTTTTGTTTGTACATAGACCGTAACAAATAAGTACAGATTACTAGAACTTTTGGATAAATATTTAGACTTTTTCCACTGTATCTTTTTCGTTTAGTCCATATGCACCCGCTATGACGAATGTCTAATTTAAAGAAAGAAAATGATCTTCATGTTTTGCGCGTTACTGTTCTCTCACGAGTAGAAGGGACCTACAGCTTTTTACCAACTCCAAACGGCAAAATTTAAGAAGCTTTTTGTTGGAACGTTATTAACTTTTGAGTGTTGTCAGCAGCTCGAAAGAGGCGGTGCCGTGAAAAATTCGAAAAAATTCGTGTTGAGCTGGGAGTCGAACCTAGACTTTCGGCGTGTGAGCGTCACACTCTACCCACTACACCACGGTAGCCAATTTTAATTTAGTTTTATTTTGCTGATCAACATATTTTTTCGTTTCGTTTCACAAAAGCAATAATTTTGAGGAGATATAGCAACATGACTCAACATCATAATGGGATCCAAAAACCTAAACCTAGCTTGCTTATCAACTACTCGTGTTGTGCACGTTACCGTTCTCTAACGAGTAAAATTGACCTACAGTTTATTTTACCGACTCTGTTTTTTCTTAGACAATTATTACTCTTTGCATGTTATCAGCAGCTCGAGAGAGATGATGCCGTGAAAAATGCGAGGTGCTCAGCCGGGAATTGAACCTGGACTTTCGACGTGTGAGTGCCACTCACTGATGAAGTGAACTACTTAATATTGAGTTGAATACTTTCAGCCCATCAATTTTACCAAGTCTTGACAATAAGCCAGTAAAAATGTTCCACATTCATCTTTTACCTTTAATTAGGTCAATTTTGTTTTTGTTTGAAAAATCTTTAATTAAATAATAACACCATTCATTCTCTCGATTATTTAGATCGATCAATTCTGATGTAATTTCAATCACATGATGTCAGTTATGTAGATGTCAGACGGTTAAAGACCGTTATTCTATTAAACATGTAAACAACTTCAATAAATTATAAGTAATTTAATTTAATAAGTAATAACATTCAATTTTAAAACTGTTTAAACAATACCCAGGGCCCATTTTGTCTTTCAGTTAATGAAGATTATCAAGTCTTACTGCTGATACACTATTTGCATTTTGGTTCATTCAATTGGTAAACTTAATTTACTCCAAAAAGTTATGTTTTCCTTGTTGGCCTGACTGAAAACTCAACCTAGGAAATTATGTTTGTTGTTGTTCCTCAGAATTTTCAGATTAATCAGTCTTGGAGCGCGACTGATATTCTGATGAAATTAGAGTTCTTTAACAATCAGGAATTCATGAAAATGTCATACAAAAAAAAACCCAAAGGTTTAACAGGAACGATATTAATTATGTTAAACCTGTGTCTCATTGTAAAAATAAGTTTCGAACTTTGATTGTTTTTCTGTTGTTTTGTCTGTGTTCACGAAATCCCATAATTGTTATTTCTGAATAAACTAACAGCCTGGAGACTCCAAATAGTTATAAATTACGCTTGTAACATTCATAAGTTTGTAAAATATATATATGTTTTTTCTTAATTATAAGTATCACTGTAGTTATAAGAACTTTTGTTCGAGAGTATTTTTGATAATAGAAATGCATTTTCACTTTAATTATATATAATAACGTTGTTTGTTTAAATTGACCATATCAATTATTATTATGCAGGGGAAACTGTCTTTCCTTCGTCGGCTTTTTTGGTCACTGTTGATTTTCAATGAAACTAGGTTATTTCATTGCTATTGTCCCAACGTTTCGGCAGGGATTGCTGCCTTCATCAGGGGATCTTTTTTTATTGAAACAATAAAACAAATTATGTTACATACATACATAGTGGCAATGCAATTTAACAAGTGGATAGTAAACTTACATTAATTGTGTTGCTTTACAAATGGATGTAGATGTTAGTCTAAATGTTCTTTAAAATTATCACAAAAAAAAAAAACAAAACAAAAAAAAACAATGAAACAAAATGTTGAGCACTTCCGTGTGTGAAGATCAGTCAAGAATGATTTGAAATTTAAAATTTGATGTATACAATATGTCTAAGCCGTTACAAGTGCTGAATATACGGCAGATAAGTTGCAGGATTCGTTGTCATTGCCCTTACAGTTGATTTTATAAATCAAGGTCAGTTTTGCTTCCTTTGTCTATATCTGGTTTGAGTCTGGTGAAAACCGATGCTAGTGTACTCGAAGACTTGAACGCTATTTTAATATTGTCACAGCTACCATCAATCAATATTAAAATAGCGTTCAAGTTTTCGAGTACACTAGCATCGGTTTTCACCAGACTCAAACCAGATATAGACCTGCAACTTATGCTACATAGGTACCACCAAACAGTTTCTTCGTCAAAGACTAGCTGGTCATAAATCAGACATCAACAACAAGAACTCAGTCAAAACAGCATTAGCTAATCACTGCGTCCAGACAAACCATCTACCCGACCTTGATGACGTCAAAATCCTGCAAACAGAAAAACATACTAGCAAAAGGTACACTCTGGAAACCCTGCACATAATCAAGACCACCAACAATATGAATAGGAAACAAGACATACAGAACATATCTGCCGTAAATTCAGCACTTGTAACGGCTTAGACATATTGTATACATCAAATTTTAAATTTCAAATCATTCTTGACTAATCTTCACACACGGAAGTGCTCAACATTTTGTTTCATTGTTTTTTTTTTTTTTTTGTTGTGATGATTTTAAAGAACATTTAGACTAACATCTACATCCATTTGTAAAAGCAACACAATTAATGTAAGTTTACTATCCACTTGTTAAATTGCATTGTCACTATGTATGTATGTAACATAATTTGTTTTATTATTTCAATAAAAAAAAAGATCCCCTGATGAAGGCAGCAATCCCTGCCGAAACGTTGGGATAATAACAATGAAATAACCTAGTTTCATTGAAAATCAACAGTGACCAAAAAAGCCGACGAAGGAAAGACAGTTTCCCCTGCATAATATATTTAATAACAGCCAAGTAGGTAAATTTACAATAACCAAGTAACATTGAAGAAAACTTAACGTAACACATGCTTTTTTCGAAAAACTTTGCAAAACTTTCTCGACAACACTCTATATTTTATTATTAATCCTTACACACTTAGACGTACTATTACTTTGAAAGGCATATTTAAAAGTTATATGTAAATAGTACATTTTTTCATATGTAATAGTAAATATTTTTTTAAGTTGTTTATCTTTTCTTTTGGTAAATTAACAATAAGGTATTAAAATGCTATATAACTCTGCCACGCCGACGCAGACTACTACTACCTTGCACAATCACTATACACCCTATAACCTTTTTACAAGAGCAAGTGGGGTTGTGACTATCATCCCTTTTAAAACCTTGACGCATATAGCTCACCCTTTTTAATAATTGCGCTGCACAAAATAGAAAATAAAACAACCCTTACATAATAACGAAACAAAAAAACTAATAAAATCTGACAATGTCGACCAAATTGAAAACTTTATGTATTCCGATATAATATGCGGAAAGTATATTAAAATTTCAGGCGTAAGCTTTGATATTAACGGACTCAGAGGGGTAAGGTCATTGACTATGTTTGATACATACATATGTACATGCACATATATTTTTACCATTTTTTTTATTTTGGATATTATCAAATTGCAAACGATAAAACAAAATCTCCAACAGTGTTTTTTAATGATTAAGATCGCGTTTGCTATTCGACCCATAAATTTAATTTTTAATTAATTTAAAACTTTGTCTTTAATCCTTTAAGTGCCGATAAAATAAACTTTTGGAGCGTCTGAAACAACAACCCTTAACTATCTTGTTTGAAGTGCAAGAAAGCAACCCAGCTTTACTAAAAACTGCAGTCGAAGTGTTCAGCCAAAGCACAAACCACTGGAAACAAACCATAGATGGCAGCAAAACAAATACTGTGCATCATCTATAATAAATTGAAAAAATTTATACACAATATTAGTTAAAATAAATGCCGCACATAAACGTATGTATGGCTAGTTTTATTTGAATATTGAATTCAATTTTTATAATTTAACAACAGGAAATAAGGCATCTAAGTTTGTAGAACAACCTCAAATTAATAACCCGCATGACAGTAATATGTGATTATTATTGTAAAATCCAATAAAAATGCGCTATGGAACATCTGAAAAACTGTCTATGCGCAACTTTATCAAGAAATATAAACAAAAACAATATTATGCTTCGAGTGGAATTTTACAATGTGACCGACTCATTTTAGCTTGCATGGATGGAGTTGGGACATCCCTTTTCAACAATCAGTAGAACCCACTAACCATTCTCTAATTGGAACCGAGTTTCTGCCATAAAAGCAATTAAATGCAATTGGAATCCATTGAGCGGTTATCTAATAACGAAATGCTTGATTTGCACATTTTATTATATCGAAAACAATATGATTTTGATATCAAAAACAAGTCGACTGGACGTGTGAGATTTAGTATTGGCATTGGTTTATACTTTTTTACATCCGAGCGAAAATAATTATTTTTTGAGAGCAAGCCCAGTTGGGCTCTTCTGTCACGACTGCGTACGCACCTGCGTGTGATTTTTGATGATTTTTCACTGAATTACACTTCCAACAACACCATTGCACGTTACTATATAATTAATTAACGATTATTAACTGCGATTTTTGGGAAATTCGACATTTTAAAGAGTTTTGTTTCAGCACGACTCCAAATACGCCACACTTGCCCTAGGGAGAAAATGCATTCGAACATTGTACTAGTATTCAATTGACACGCACACACCCAATATAGGTGATTGTAAACAACTCGTCTGTACACACCAAACACAAGCTCATTGTGTCTCAGTGTGCTATAGCATTTTCATGAGGTTCAGAAATTTTCAAAGATGGTGGTCTTTTATGTGAACTATATATGATTTTTGTGTTCTTCTTTGGATGCGGGGTGAAAAATCCACCCCCTTGATTTCGATCGATAATGACAAGGTCTGACGTTTCATGAATCTACTACATTTGGGAAGTGTCCAAGAAATTATGAAATGCGTTCGAGAATTATTCTGATCTCAAAACATATATAGTCTAGCTTCCTCATCAACTACTCAACTTGTGCACGCTACTGTTCTCACGAGCAAAAGTCCGAACAGCGGAGTTTGACCCAAAACACAATTTGGTTAATTCCTAGTACAATTTTTCTCTTAATTATGGCGCTTACGGACATCAATGTCATCCTTTTGAATGCTACAAATTTATATTTAGCCTTGAAATCCAGAAATTTTGAGATCTTGTTTGATCACGTTCTCGACACAGCATTCCCAAATAAAGCATAAGTATTTTAAAGAAATTCTAGATCAATAGAAATGAATACAAAGCTTTTTGCTATATTGAGAATTGTAGAATCTTATCAAAAAACTCCTGTGTTTGCTCCATCTTTTAAGTGCGTTTTTTGAAAAAATTATATATTCCTAGAAATAAAATTCAAATTGTTTTAAACTTTTCTATTTCTGTATATAATTATTTGGTTTTTCTCCTTCACATAGAAAACTACAAGCAAGCACGAAGTTGTTAATTACATTGAAAATTAATTTTAAAATACAATACACGTTTGTTGATCCTGAAATATTGCTAACACAAATTTAAAATTCTTCGATTACTTTTTATTTGAATTCTTAAACCAAAAAAACAAATTTAAAACGTAAGTAGGTACTCGTATAATATTAGTCTTTCAAAAACACAACACCAATCACAATTCGATGGTAAAAATAAACAAGGAAGCCCTTCACTGGGCAGCTAACAATTGAAATTCAGTTAGATTGCCAAATGATGGACCGGCTTGTAAATTGTTAAAAAATATGTTGCTAAATTTGTTCGTAATTAATTTTTTTTCAAAACGGGTGGCTTTAAAGGAAGATGTTATAGAACTGCTGAAATAATACAAATGTTCGGGTCTTTTAATAGGAGACCACAAATCTGATAAGCAAAGAGTACATAAATGCATACACATGTGGTTCGTAAATATATTTCTTGAACAGTAACTAAAGATCACTAAGAAATTCATCAGGCATAAAGCATATAAAATAACGATAACAGATACTTCAGAGTAAATGTAAGCATTCTTTATCCATGTACCATATCCGGAATGTTTAAAATAATATGCGTATTTTTGATTTACTTGAGTACCATGTAAATACAAATATATTGCAGTACAGATGTCTTAATGATTGGCGGTAATTGTAATGCTATTGTTATGTTAAAATCCGATTAGATTTTATTATTTTAAATATAATGTTTTTACTTTGAGGACCTTACTTCTTTAGAGAGTAAGTATTAATCTGCCCTTGATACATAACTAGTATCCCGGTTAACATACATATGACAAGTTTATTTATGACACAGTACATTTTTGGAAAAGCAAACAGGACCAAATAATTTAAAAGTATTCGCCAAATAAATATCGGTGATGTCTATGTATAAAGAAGCGACACCTTACTGACACACTGCTCTTGAATACATTCTATTTAATTTGTAGGTCACGTGTATCGTGTTTTATATACCATATATAAGTACACATGCCTAACTATGAGGTATAATTGCAACGAAGATGTAATTTTTAAAAAAGAATAACACACGGATACGTAAGAATATTAAAGCTGTACACATAAAACTTTTCAACGGGACAAAATACTTATTGATCACTATTTTTCTTGAATTCTAAATTGATTTTGTTTAAACAACAATATATATTTATCTACATACACTGAACGTTTACACGCACTAAGGACCCGATTTAATACAAAGGACAAAAAAATGTATCACATTTATGTAACACTGTGTAAGCACATTTCACAACTTAACAACTTTTAAATGCACCAATTCACCTAAGATTCTCGAATAAAAAATGTCTGTGAACCTTCTTTTACAAAATTTTGTTACCGTCCCTTTTTATTTACATATGTATGAAATGACCTATGAGCTGTTTCCGACCAAAATAATAATAATAAACACAACTTGAGTTCGTAGTAATTGCTGTCCACGAGGATATTGGACTCGTAAGAAATACTGCGCAAAATCCTCACAAATACAATACAAAAAGTTAAACTTATGATATATTCCTTGTACTTTTAGCTGTGTGACCATGCTTCACTGTTTTGAACTGTCAACACCGCTAAAGTATATACATACCTACATATATATTTTTATTTTAAATATATTATTAATGTTTTCATTACTTGCGGTTTCTGGGATTATGTATGGAGAAAAATGTATTTTATTGCATTAAGCCCAAATGTAGGTCAATTGTTGCATTCCCTAATTCTTGAATTTTTGAGCAAATTCAATTTACAATGGTATAGCCTACATTCATAGTCTGCGTTTGAAATTAAAGAATAATAGCCTTAAGTAAATCTCGATATTTTCATCCATTTTTTAGATTTAACATCTATGTTCCTATTATTTTTTTAATTTTATGTAGATTATTTATTATTATTATATTTATTATATTATTATTATTACATTTATTTATAAACTCTAAAGATTTAAGGTTTTTATAAAAGAAATTCGTTTTGAATCCATTCCCCAAAATTTGAATGAAAAACGAACAAACAATTCTCTCGTTTCAAAACCCATTTTGTCTATTACTTGCAGTATGCTTTTATAATAGGGAGTAACAAATTCTATTCGTTTAAGAGCCGGGCACGATTCCTGCAGTGGCGTGCTACAATTGATCTGCGATATATAAGGGGATAAAAAATAAGGCCCAATGCACCGCTATCTAATGGATATGCATGATAAAGGTTAAAAGGTTCTTTACTCAAATTTGTCAGACTCGGCCCTATTGTAGGATTTTATGGGTCAGGCGTAGGCACAACCCTGATCGATGTCCCAGCTACGATACCAGGATCGTTCTAGGACATTTCAATGCTCAGCTGGGAAAGGAGGACATCTTTGCTGGAGCCATTGGTAAACACAGCCTGCACGAGAACACATCCGGAAACGGACTCAGGACTTCGCCTCGGGGCGGAACCTCTCTGTGGCTAGCATGCGGTTCCCACATCTGGACATTCACAAAGGGACTTGGCGATCTCCTGATCAATCAACCGTCAACCAGATTGATCACGTTGCGATCGACATCAGACTCTCCTCCGATATTCTCGATTTCCGAACCTCCCTATGTGCAAATATCGACTCGGGCGCATACACCATGGTCCGAGGAAAGCACGCCCGATGAGTGCAAGATCCTTTCTGCCGTATTGTGTGGGCACCTGAAGTTTGTCCATGCCCTGATCAGTGTGGTTTCAGACCAGGGAAGTCCACAATAAAATAGATCTTCATATTACGGCAGATCCTGGAAAAGACTCAAGAAGTGCAAATCGACACTCACCACCTATTCGTCTATTTTAAGGCCGCATATGACAGTGTGCATAGAGACGAGCTATACAGTGCCATGTCTGGTTTTGGCATTCCTACCAAACTCGTCAGATTGTGTAGGATGATGATGGAGAAGTCTCGCTCCTCCGTCAAGGTCGGTAACGAACTCACCGAGACCTTTAATGTCAAAAAAGGTTTTAGACAAGGCGACGCACTGTCATGTGAGTTCTTTCACATCATCCTCGAGAAGATCGTGCGTAACTCACAAGTCAACACCAGAAGCACGATCTTCCAAAAGTCAGTTCAATTGCTAGCTTACGCTGGTGACATTGGCGTGATTGGACGAACACAGTGAGCCGTCAATGAGGCGTTCGCTGGTATTGAAGCGGGAGCGAGTAAAATGGGTCTGCTGTAAATGAGGGCAAAACTAAGTACATGCTGTCATCAGGGAAGGACACACAACATCGACGTCTCGGAGTCACACTTGGCAGCACAAACTTCGAGGTAGTCAAGGACTTCGTCTACCTCGGCTCCGCGGTAAACAGGGACAACAACACAGTACCGAAACCAAACGCAGAATCACTCTTGCCAATCGTTGTTCCTTTGGGCTTAAGAGGCAATTAATCAATAAAGCCCTCTCTCGAAGGACTAAGGTCGCTTTATATAACAGCTTGATCATCCTAGTTATACTTTATGGCGCGGAAACTTGGACGTTAGCAAAAGCGGATGAGGAAGCCCTTAGTCTTTTCGAGAGAAAAGTTTTTCGTGCGATTTATGGTCCTGTTTGCGTTGATGGCATCTGGAGGAGAAGATTTAACGACGAACTCTATGGGCTGTACAGCGACATGCGACCTAGGACGGACTAGACTAAGGTGGCGCACACAAGTGGAGAAGGACCTCAAAAGCTTGAAGTGCGCAACTGGAGACAACTGGCAAAAGAGCTCGCTGGCTGGAAGGGCATGTTGGTTGAGGCCCAGGTCCACTCCGGATTGTAGCGCCACAAGAAGAAGAAAAAGAAGAAGAAGAAGAAGGTAGGCACAACCAGGGTCGGTTATAATGCTAATTATAAAAACTAACCAAGTCGACACTGGAGTTTATGGAGGATACTTGCACGGCTCTGCGTATGTGGACGTTCACCACTAAATGAAACCCATTTAGTAAAACAAAAACCCTTTCTATTAAGCTCAAAGAACAGCATTGTGAAGGAGTACTAAATTCAGAGAAATTGGGATCAAAACAAATGATCAGGAGTTGGCGAGCAAAGTAGTAAAAGCCTTAAAAAAGGAAGCATTATGAGCATATCTGAGCACACAGCGTTGTGGGCTATTAACAACAACTTAGAAACAGCACTGAGCATCAATGATAAATCACTAGAATTCAAAAAAATCGCCCTTGCTAAGTTCTTAAACATTGAAGGAGCCTTCAATAACGTAGAATAGGTCGTGCAGGCTGTTAAGCTGTTTGTGGCTGAGGCCCACAGGTGACGTTAGTGTTAGTGAACGTGAACTTCAGTAAAAATCGTTACAGAAAACATCAGCCTTCTCGTTTATCTGGCAGTATTCAATATTTTCTTTTACAAACAGTCTCTAGCCTTTAGGGACGAAGAATGCGAATTTCTTCCAGATAACAGTCGAGCATATGGTTATGCCGTTTTATGTAATTTAAGTTTCGAAGGTAAAGGCTGCGTTGTCGGTATATACTTTCCAGTTAACGGAATGTCTTTAAAAGCTGGACAGTTGCAGGATGAATTTTTAAGTATTTCATTAAGGTATAAACGAAAATCAGAATGTAGTGGAAAATATGAAACAGGAAGCTCTTCTGCGTAATTAGAAGTTAGAATAGTTTTAACCTTGAGTGCCAGGATTCAAGTATTCAAGAATGAAAAGTTTTAACTAAATTAAAAAAAAGGAAAAAGTGAGATGCTTTTAAAAGTCTCCGAAAAAGTTTAATTGTGCAATTCGGTAGTGTTAAAGTAAACATGTGATAAATTGTTTTTTTTTTTAATAAGTAGAAAATAATAATAAATAAGGATTTGAAAATAACACACACTATATGATAGCGGGGGTAAAGTTGACATCCCTTGGCACTTAAGATTGTTAATGAAAGCGATTGCTTATTATCTACATAAGCTTCTATTTTTCATCTCTCTCATTCTAGTGACAGTGGGTGGCTCTGACAAATTTCAATAGGAAAGAGGAAGGATGTTGAGCGGGCTCTCATTAATCTAGTTGAGGCGGATGGTCCAAGGGTGTTGCTCCCTTCATCCAATGGCACAAGATACCAAATAGATGTGGTCTTATGGCAAGATATGGATTGGTGTACGGTTCAAACATTCGAACTTAGTCCCGACTCAGGTAGGAATAGCAGTTCAACTCGACTTCGGTGTTTAGGAATCATCAGCTGAAATTATCTTTAACAGTACAATTTAAGTCAATCTCTGCTTTAATAAATATTAGTCTGTTAGTCTGCTTAAGAATGATCATTTTAGAGCCTCAGTATCAGGCCACATCTATAATTTTATCAAGATTGACCAAACCATTAAGAATGATAGAGTTGGTCGCCGTGGACATACCTTTAAGTGAAAAGGCCGATCTTCCGTTCTTCTATACTTAAGAAGGATAGCAAATTAGAATTTTCCCAGTTCACAATCTGTTTTTTTATCTGTTATTTGACATAATTTCAAGCATTAATCGGTTGATTAATGCGCATCAAAATTTTTAAAACCGTTGCTAAAGGTTGGATTCTTTAACATTTGTGAATAAGGTAGAGAGATAAGGAAGTGGGAATGACAGCGGCCGTAGTATATAGTAAAATGTATCTACAAACGTTTAATAGTAAATAATTATAGAACGATGGTAGTCAGATGGAAATAAGGAGATAGTTCCTAGCAACAATGCAAGTCCAAATTTTACTTAAATTTGGTTTAAAACAGAAGGGTGCTATGATACTAGACTAGTTCACTTGCTTTTTGTTTGAATTGAGAAATTTGAAGAAAATAATTTTGTTATCACATTTTAGAAGTTAACTGTCGGTATTTAATGTCAGGAAGAAAGAGCTTTTTGATACATTTTTGAGTAGTAATATAAAATATTTTAAAGCTTCTTTAATTTGACGGAGAGGAATAGATTTATTTACTTTGAAATTCAATTTACATTAGTGCTCACACAATACATAGTTGTAATAGACATTTTCACTTTCTATGGAAATAAATAAATGTGCAAATGACCACAAATGTGTACATATGTATATAAGGCAGCAATTTTTTCTCTTCGTTAAATAAAATAACAGACAAAAAACATTTCTAAGTCTCTTTTCCACTGCAAACACTGATTAAAAAATTCAACAATATAATCTATTTGGAAAAAAAAATCTGGATGATAAATAATACAATTTACTGAAGGCGTTCACAGCAGTGCCGTCACAGTTCTTTGGATATTTTTTTGTAATGATGGCGTGAGTTGATAAACTTAAGAATATGGTGTTCGTGGGTTTACGTTTATCATTTCGGTTGTACTAAAACGAGAGAAAAAAATATTATTTTTAAATATTTTACAAACGTGCTTTCTTGATAGAATGTATAGGCTCAACTTCGTCAGCCAAAAACCACAGTGGCGATAACCGCATTTGTAAATACATATGTGACTCTTTTTTAAAGCGGCAGAAGTATCTGTAGTGGTACTAACCTTTTGCTACATTTGATATGAATGAAAAGAAGTACAATGCCCGTTATCAAGCAAATGGAACCGACTACAATATAGGCGATTCCCAAGAAAGGATTTTTACCGCCCATAAGGGAAGTTGTAGATAAAATCATTTTCTTTGTACCACTAAATGCTGTGACTGGATATTCTGAAATAAAAACAAAACAAATATATGTGACATGCAAACATGTGAGTTTTTTCACTTACGATATTTTACTAAGAGCGTGTAGTTGCCACGCCTAAGACCATCAGTAAAGTATGGTTTGGTATGATCGACTCGTCGGTATAGTTTCCTGAAACTGGGCAAAGCAGCAGTTCGCATCCAAACAATAAAATCTTCGTTCTAAAATTCGAAAACACAAAAATTATATTTATATCATGAGTATAGCAAGTATATAATTACAAGTATGAGTAAAGGAAATATATAGTTATAAATATAAGTATGAGCTTCACGAAATTGTTTTCTGAGGTATAACATAAAACCTTTAAGCTTTTAGTGTAACCGTTGCCGTAGAATAGGAGGTATGTGTGTTGGAACCCATGCTTTACATTCTAAGTTTAATTCAGGGATTTAGAGACAAAGACGTATTATACCTTACATATAAAACAATGCGCTGTATTGTACTGACTGTTTAAATAAGCTTTACCTCACCGAATGGAACAGCCACAAGGGTTAGTACATGTGTCACATATCACAACAGTATACAACTTGGCAACACAAAAGTTTGCAAAAGTATAAGGTTATATTTTTTGTACATTTAACGCATAATTTTAGCGTTATCAAAATAAAAAATATGGCGAACTATCACGAACTAGATTTCACTACAATGATTCATAGTAAAAATTATACCTAATGGCGTTTACGAAAAAATTCACTCATAAATTTGGAATAATAATTTAATGTAAGACCAGTGTTTTGTAGAAAATTGTGATTGCAATGGTTGTTTTTTGTTTTCATGCACTATATAACCGAACATGGAACGGTTCCTTTGTGAAAAGGAACTAGTTCCAGGAACTAGAGGCACTATTTAGTTCCGAGGAGACGTTTAGTTCCATCTCCAATGTTGATATGGACGGCGGTTCATGTTCACAAAACTAAATATTTCCATTCCAGACACATGTTTTAAAATTAAATCTCCATAAACTATTTCTACTTTCACAAATGTTATATTCGTGTTTACCGATTTTCTTCTACCTGTTACAATTGAAACAATGTTTTAAATTTCAAAAAACGTTGATATACCCGAACAAGATTTGAGCATTTGTCTAGCAACAAAACTAGTCAAAAACATCTGAAATGTTTCATAAAATGTTAGCAAAATAAAGTGAGCAGCATGTTAGCTGAAACAACATTCAGAACTACCGCAGTAGATATAGTTTCGGGACCGATGTAGTTCCCGGACCTATATTGTTCCAGGGCGATGTAGTATATAGTTCCAAGACCGATATAGTTCCGGGACCGACATAGTTCCGGGATCGATATAGTTCCGGTACCGATATAGTTTCGGGACCGATATAATTCCGGAACTACTCAACACTGGTTGCTTGTCCATGGAACTGTGCACTAATAGTTCCATCAGCATGTTCAGGCTCAAACACGTTTTGGTCTCCGGAACAATAATGTTAGGAGGAGAAGGAATATGTTAAAAGTATTATCTTTTCTCTTTCTTCTTTTCACACCGCAAAATACAGTGTTTGACGTAAGGTTGACGGTGTACATCATACAATGAAGTCGAAGAAATACATAAGAAACAACAAAATTTACGACTGATACATTCACGATGTGTCTGTAATGTTTGAGCAACCGAACACGTCGGAACTATCGGACATGTTTAGGTGGAATATGTGGAGCTATCGGAACTAGTTCCGACGGTGGAACTAGGTCCAGGAACTATGTAGGTCCGGAACTACATAACTTTACTATTCATGCCAGCAATATTAAAAATTTATTAAAAAATATTTTTACGACAAAACTAACTAAAAGGCCAACAGAATTTGGTTTCCTTAGAGCTACCATAATTTATTAAATAATTTTACCTGGAATCCATTGTTATTTACATCAGAACGATCAAGCTCATCTAGGGGCTTTTGCCAGGCAATAGGTTTTGTAAAATTTTTCAAAGCTTCAGTTAGATTTCCGGGTGGATTTCTAAACTTAATTTCTTTATCCGATGGCCAAGCAATCCCAGTATTCAAAAGTGGTACACGTTCACCACCGAATGATAATTCCAATGTATCTATTTATAAAGTTAAATTACAATTTTTAACTGAAAATATATAAAAGTTACCATTAAACAAAGAATTAGCAATTGCACCACATGGCGCTATTGGTTTATTATCTGCATAATTGAAAGGTGCACAATCGGTTGATGGGGTAAGAGAAAGGCGACCTAACAATTGATCATCATCGCGCGATTTCACATAACGACGATGGTTCTGGTAATAATTGCTTAGTCCATAATACATGTAAACGTTGCCCTACAATAAAAATAAGTAAAATTAAGTCACAAAAACTTATCTTCCAACTTACCAAAAAGTCCTTATTCAGTGTGAAATCAATGCGACATTCACAATCAGATGAATTGGGATATAGAGTTAAAAACTCAGCACATGTTTGATTCTTTTCTCCGTATTTCACGCAATGTGTATAATCAATAATGTGTTCTTGAACGTTATCAGAAAAGTACATTAATGCAATACCCACAGGAATAAAGGCAATGCCAATGATAAAAAACGTAGGCAACACAGTTCCTGCAGTAAGTACTGGTTGCCAGGCAGGCAATCGCTGTTGCTTAAACGCGGAATCTAAAATAAATCGAATCGTTGAACATTTAAACAAATAAAAATTTAAACTTCAAATCTTGATTAATCAATACCATGTTATTTTCAATAATGACTCACCTGAAGGGCGCTTTGATTTTACATTTAATTCTTGGTTTTCAGCTTGCAATGCCATCGCAAGGAAATTTAGAATTGTATATCACAAACTTTGCTTTAATTTTCTTGTACAAATAAGAAAAGACTTTCCGCTTACAACTTAATATTCAAGTAAGGTTGAATATTTAGGTAAACAATTAAAAAGACAGGTGATAACTCAGCAGAAGTTTTCGTTTTGACTTTTCCAAGTATTTCGTACCTACTTTTGAATTTTTTTCTTTCTCAATCGCATTGAACGCATTCAGCTTTCGAATTTTTTGACAGTTCATTTATTTCGGTTTCAATGACAGTTATATAAGAGATATGAGAATGAATACCAGAAATGAACTGGAACAGACCTAATCTTTCTTTAATGAAATTGCACCAAAAAGTATACCTTTGTTTCATAAAATAACATTTATTTTTCATGATATATAAATGGGTGCGACTTAACAGGGTAACAGTTCGCCAATTGTACATTATGAGAAGTTTATAGTAATATTTAACCTTCTAGGGCAAATGAAAAACGATAAAGCTTTTAAATTTACGGGGTAATTCGAGGAAAAACTAGCCTAGGTATAAGATTTGAAATTGAAGTAAAATGACAAAACTGTTAGGCAACATGTATACACCAATAAGGATGATATTTCTGTTTTGAAAAATATCTAAGAGGCAGTTTATTAAATTTTTATCTACTGTACATTTGTCCCGTGTTCGAGAGGCTTTGGAGGAAACATAAGGGACTGCAAAATGGTCTGCAACAGGGGGCAGTTGGTTCGCCAGCCTTGTTCGCTATATTTGCTAGCGATTTTTTGCACTCTATGCCGCACATTATAGCGTACGCCGATGATTTGGTAGCGTACAGATTCAGAACCTCAAGAGACACGAAGTTAAACTGGCGTAAGTTCCGCATTGTTGACCCACCGGGAGAACCGTAAGCTGTGAAAGACTTGGTGAGGTACTTAGGCGTTTAGTTGGACCAGTATCTATACTTTGACAAACATGTAGATGCTTTGCTGCGGCAAGAAGTTTGTTTTACAGCAGCCAACTTGATTTTAGGGTGAAGGTTATATGCTATATGGCACTCATCCAGCCGATGATGGCGTACGCTTGTTCTGTGTGATTGAACGTGAGTCCTTCCCAGATGGGAAAGATGAGGCTTGTCTACGCTCGGTTGCAACTTGGTCCTGAGAATATTTAGATAATCTTTCTTCCTCATTGTACTATCATTGAAGACAAGATTACCGACCCCAGATGCTGCTACACACACCACACCATCCCTCCACACCAACCTCCCCCATGTTTCACGACCGGCCTAATATTTTTTTCAGTAAATTCTTCATTTTTTGCTCTCTAATTTTTTTTATTCATATGGCTCTTAAAAATTTTGAATTTGCTTTCATCACTAAAAACTCTGTAAGAAAAAAAACGAAATGCAGCTAAGTTTTCTTAGCATAATTTAAGTTTAGATTAAGACTGAAAAATTAAAAAAAAACAACAAAAATGCCGAAAGGCAGTAAAATCTATTCTGGTTATATGCTCCAGATGGTGTGACTGGATTTATGAATCACATGATTCAAAATCACATCCGTATCACTATTTATAGTGTCAACGGAATCACTGATGGAGAAAAGACCATCTACGGATGGCGGCTAACAGACCCAGGCTTTGAGGGAACCTGACTGGTAGTGACAGCTTGACCAGAGGCTATATTCTGGTGCCACGGGAGGTCAGGGGCCCCTGGAACTTCGGTTCCAGCCTGACCGTGCGGTAGGCCCCCTTGTGGGAGTATCGTGGTGGCTGTGGTTTAACACCTAACATCGCGGGTAGAGTCGAGGATAGTGCACTGTGCTGACTTGTCTAGTTCATTATTTAAGCACAACTAGGCAAGACGGTTAGGGGACTTTCCCTTCTCAGTGTGGAGTTGCATTCTCAACCGGGCGCTGCGACCCAGAGAGCGGAAGAGGTTTTAGAAAGGCTTCGCATCAAACCATGGTGGGGTGATTGCCCCTCAAGCATGATCCCAGTTTGGTACTTGGTTAACTAAGGCGTCTAGTCTTGCGTTACCTATGACTCTTGGGAAAATGGTTTCCCGTGTTATAAGCCGTTAAGGCAGGTGGTCACGTAAAACCAAATCCCACAGCTGGTTATATGACCCGCATAGGGTCAGTAGGATAGATGTAAGAAAAGAAATTGCTAAGCTAGTTTAAGTTCATTTTTTTCCTGCAGAATCAAATCACATGACAAATATATTGAGAGTTTTTCAACTACAGCCTGAACGCATAATAGGATATACTATATTGTATTAGCAAGGTAGCAATTGCTTTGTATAATTTCGAAACCGAATAAGGCTTTATGAGGGGCTCGAAGTCAAAAGTTTATATTATTATTATAGTATGAGTAAAGACGGTTCTTGGCATTTTTTTTGGATCAGTTTCCGTATTGTAACACCCGTTCAGATTTAGCACTAAAGGCAGCCAAGAAAGCGTTTGCTATGACAAGAGAATACCTTAAAAATAGTGATATAGCAACCGTGAGAGATAGAAATCGGGAATTCTATTGGTGGCTAAAACCCCATCAAGTGCCCCCGTTGTCGTCACCTTATATTGGTGGTCCCTTACGGGCACTTGAAACATATAATAAGTTAGAATGGGCTACAACAAAAATTTTACAAAAAAAAAAAACAAAAAGGTTAATGTAGAATCCATTATTTTAATAAATAAACTAAAATAAAAAGCAACGCTGAAAAGGTAAATATATATAATAATTAGATTAATTTAGAGCGCCAGCAGAGGGCGGGTAAGAAAGTTCTCATAATAACATATTCTATACCTAATTTAAATATTTTTATCTCTAGATATAAGCAATCAGAAAAAAAATCAAAAAAAATACATTCAAAAATTAAATTAAAGTAACGGTGTTGCCGAGAAAATTGTAGAATGAAATATCGCACTTTTTTTTACAGAAAGAAATTTGTCGAAGTTCTTGTGAGCTAAATCAATATACAGCATTAAATTTTAGGGGTTATATCACTTCCTAAAAAGGGCGGACCGTCATCACCCACATCCTACCTACCCATAGCACGTACGTCATTAGCTTATGATTTCATATATTGAAACCCTGAAGCTTTTTAAAGACCGGGAATGCGACAGGTCCACTGGTGATTTGTAAGCATATCTCATCGAAAAATGGAACCAAGCTTTGTGCAAAGAAAGCAAGAAAGCAAGCACAGTGTCTGGTATCAGGCTCTCTTGTCGAAAATGCGTGTTTTTTGTGTCGATGAATCTCTTCTTCAATGGATTAGAAATTACTTTCCAAACCGTTCAATACAGGTTGTAGTGGATGCGTTCAAGTCGGGTGTTCTCTAGGGCTCCGTTTTGTCTCCAACACTCTTCCTCTTTTTCCAATTCCACTTCCGATTCACTCCTTCGCTGATGACAGTACCCTAAGCTTTTCTTGTTCGTTCCTCGGCTCTCGATTCTCTTCTTCGGTCATAGCTTGGAACGACAGCGTATGCTAAGCTCATTAAATTCCGTTCTTGACAGCATAACTGAATGGGGTAATATGTATAGAATGGAATTTAATGATTCCAAAACTCAG
This sequence comes from Eristalinus aeneus, assembly GCA_955652365.1. Classification (NCBI taxonomy): domain Eukaryota; kingdom Metazoa; phylum Arthropoda; class Insecta; order Diptera; family Syrphidae; genus Eristalinus; species Eristalinus aeneus. The sequence goes on along the minus strand of OY019132.1, from coordinate 18,320,137 downwards.
TGCCGTCTACTGTCACTCAAGCGATCTCATAATAGCCAGCCATTATCCATGAATGGCTCTTGCGTTGTTGAAACCGAACATGTTTCCATCCTCTATATGAACGGGAATGCTCACACGTTCACCATTAAGCCCACCTTCGGACGTACAGTTAAGTTTAGAGACTCGTTCTTCAGCATTATCGAAAAGTTTTTGTTATTATTACGTAACTTTTCGAACGACTATCTTCCTGTCAATCAACCAAAACGATATCTTCAATAATCGTTATCATAAGAATCACATAACCAGCCACTATCGTCTCGTCTACGCTCTGTTTGATACACAGTTTTAGCGCTCCTGAACGCAACATATCTCTTGTCATAATTTTACACACACAACAAAACAAGGAATAACGACTTTTATTTTTTCTTTTTTTGTTTTGCATTTTATTAACTCATAAAGGGACACTTACATTCTAGACGAAAATGCTTAAAGCTAGTTTACATTACATTGTGTAATCATTACTTTAGTGGCTCTTCGCAGGCTCTCTAAGACTAACCTAATTTTACATGTTTTTCAACGACTTTATTATTTGCTGTAAGAACATTTATTCATACTAAGACGTATTATTTATTAAAAAAAGAAGGAAGAAAAAACTTAAAAGCTTAACCATTTTACTAAAAAAGAACTTATGTCTTAAGCTACGACTACAACTTAAACTAAGAACTAGAACTAAAACTAAAACTAAATCTATTGTATTACTAACTTTAAATACGTACGTGCATGTATCCTAGCATAAGTTCATCAATATATGTTCATGCATACATGCACAGGTGCGTCTTTTTACACCTATAAATGTGTGTATAATTGAATATACACTCACATATATTTCTCTGTTTTTTTTTTGTTTTTGTTTTTTTTGTATTTTTTTTTTGTTTGCTTTTTCTTAAATAATTTTTTTTTTATTTTTTTTTTGTTTTATTTTTGTTATTCTAAAACCTAACTCTAACTTAAAATCTAAAATCTAAAGCTAAAGATATGTAAGTCGGCCAAAGATTGCAGCTGGTATTTAGTCCGTTGCCAAACAATAGCCGACCGCTCCCGTTGTATTCCCTACCCAGTGTTTGGAGGTTCGTCGAGGGAGTTTGATTCGCCTCGTAGCCAACAGAACCATTTATGCTGCTTCGCAACATCCCGCACATCCCATCTCGATCAGCTCTTCGTGCAACGGAACGGCCGCACATCCACATAAGAACGGGCGAAATGAAAGAAAGCGGTACCGCTCGCTTTCTTGTCTTGTAACAGACCTAGCTTATCAAAATAGGCGAATGCTTCTAGAAGAACGAAACCATTATGGTGCACTCTTTCATGGTATTGTGAGTTGGGATAGTAAGCTCCCGAAATTAGATTGTTATCCATTGCTCTTGCACTATGTCTCCAAATCAGCTTCAGGATGAAATTATCCACTCTGATCATTTTAGCCCTGTTGTATAAGACTTCATTAGAGTAGAATTTCTTGTACTCGGACCAAGGAGTTCGATAAAGTCGAAACAGGCCCGAAGGCATGCCTCTTTGAACAACCGCATCCTTTCCATCAAGCTAGCTCCCACATTGAACCAAACGGGACAGCCATAGGTAAGCATGGGCCTGATTATGGCCATGTAGCAGATTACCTTAACCCTCGCATCGAGTTGCTTGTTGTAAAACAGTCTCTTTGCAAGGGCAAAGGCGCCTCAAGCCCTGGCCAGAGCAGCAACTATATGTTTGTTAAAATACAAATACTGATCTGACCAGATCCCGAGGTATCTACTACCGTCTTCTGCGCCAGTGGTTCCCCGTGTTGTCCAATGATTACGAGCTCACGCCAATTCTTTTTTGTGTCCGCCGAAGCCTTATGCAATGGCATCCTGAACAGGATGGTTTCCGACTTCTCGAAGGTAATTTTTAACTTCCAGCTGTTCCAATTTCGTCTGAAGGAGTCAAAGTCACCCTGCAAGAGAGTGGCAATTTCCTCAATCATTGGACCTGACCTGTACACTATCAAGTCATCTGCGTACGCAATTGCGTTATGAAGAGAACTTAAAAGATCGCTCAAGTAAATGTTAAATAGAATTGGCGAGATTACGGCACTCTGTTGGAGACCATTTTTAACATGGAATATGCCCACCGAAGTTACGTTGCCATATTTGACTACGAAACGTCGGCCAGGAAGCATACTAAACAGTAGGTATAGTAGCGATACATGCATGCCGAGCCGACTGAGCTTGTAAAAAAGTCCTTCCAACCAAACGGTGTCGAAGGCCTTCTCCAGATACATCAGCACCGCACCTCTGCACTGTTTCTTGCACTTGTTCCATTGAATGTCAGAAACTAGTTTCGAAGCGGTATGTATGGTATCATGTCCCACCTTGAAACCGAACTGCTTATCTGGTATGATATTTTTATTCTCTACCTAGTCAGAGCTCTGTTAATCACCTTTTCAAAAACCTTGCTGATATTCGGAAGGAGACTTATCGATCAAAGGTTGCACGGATCAGACGAATCCTTTTCTCTTTTGGATATGGGGTGCACTATCGCTGACTCCCAATGCTCCGGATAATGTGCATTATTCAAGGCATTGTTAAACAGGATCGTGTACATCTTTACCGCTTCTTGAGGGAGATGTCTCAGCACAATGTTTGAGATCCCATCAATTCCCACAGACTTTTTATTCTTCAGTGATTCGAAGATCGCTTGAAGCTGCGTAACTGTTATGAAAGGGGGCTGTACCTCTTCAATGGCGATGGCATTATCTGCCATGTTATCATCACTGAACACTACAAAGCCAGTGTTCTCAGATCGCCATTGTTGCAGATCATACCGGAGACGGGAGTTCTTGACCAGAACACGGTTTCCCCGATTGTAGTTAGGGCGGATGCTTTCATTCACGTTATACATATCTTGAAAAGTTGCACCAAGAACTTAAAGTTTTTCTTGCGGATTTTCGATCACGAATAGATTATCGTCTAGAATAGCGTTATCTGGATTAACTCCTGCTGTTGTCAGTATGCGTTCGTTGTCTGTTGTTCTGGGAAGCTTAAGACACGGAAGATCGCTTTGCCTGTTACTCCTGAAGAACTTATTTATTTGTGGGAACATGCTCGGGTTTTATAGCCCGAACCTTGTTGTTCCCATATGAATTTACAGAAAGTCTAAATGTTCTAAATAAGCGCCTTCAGTGTCCTAATCTCGGTCTGTAAAGCGCCTGTATAAGGTTTTCAACCTTGATAGGAGTCTGCTTTTACGTCGGTGAAGTGCGTCAATTGTCGCATTGCGGTAGCAGTTCTCAATTTCCGTTTGTCTATACCGTGGTAGAGTGCAGTCCATTGTTTGTTTAATTGAGTCATCCAACTGTAACAGATACATGTCGATCTCCTCATTAGACAAGTTTCTATTGGATGGTATGTGGAGAACGTTTGAGGAGATTGTTCTTAACAATTGTCTGGAGAAGAGTGGCCAACGCGCCCTACGATAGTTGTAGGGATACGTTTGGATAAACTCTCCTAATTCCTCAATTTCTTTGGGAATCTTGATTTCGGCACTAAGTCCGCAATAGGCGCTTAGATACACAAAAGTGTTCAGGTAATTGACAGTATGTTCAATAATCTCGGTCAGATGCATGAGCATGAGATCCAGAAACAACTTCGTGGGAAAGACGAGATATCGGTTGAATAACGAAGCCTGATACTAAATCATTCTTTTGTTGTGCGTGTACACATTACAAATGAACGAACGGCTGTGCGAGTGGAGCTCATAAAATGTATGAGGTTTGATTTCAGGAAATATTTTTTTTACATAATTCTAGATATATTATTTCCAAATATTTTGTTAGTACTGACCACATTTTTTTTCTTACTTTTTCTTCAAATTTTCACCACTTGCATGTCAACCCAAAGCCAAACGATAGTGAAATAGCTATCGTCAGAAACCGATCGTCAGGACGATGGCAATTGGCAGTTTTGAGAGTACATAAAGCAACCAAAATAATGTCGTTTTTTTTGCTTTCTCGACGCAAAACTCTCGTTTCAACGATATCGTCGCAAAGTAGTCGTCATCCGTGATTAGACCTCAGGTTCAGTGTCGATCTTTCGGCAAATAATGCCTTCGCCGTTGATGGAAATAACTCTATCCTTATTTCTAAAAACGAACTCCAAGGTATTTTCAACTCTGAGGCGGAGGATGTTTACACAACTCTGTTCAACAATGCGCTGAGTAATGCATATTACCCGAAGCAGCCTATCCCGAAACGGGCCAAGGACAATTCCATTCCGAAGAATCTCCAATCTATAAGTCATCTTCCTAGCATATGCAAGGTATTTGAGAAGAAAGTCATTAAACCTCTAAAAGAATGGGTTAATCAGTTTGGCTTTTAGGCGGGGCACGATACCATTCATGCCGCGTCAAAATTGGTTTCCGACATTCAGTAGAATAGAAATAAGACACGGTGCCAGGAGACTGCTTATTTGACATGGAAAAGGCTTTCGACACCGTATGGTTAGAAAGTCTCTTCCTCAAGTTGGTCAGACTCTGCATTCACAAAACGTTTCTGTATATGATCTACAATATAGTAACAGGTAGAAAATTTATTTATTTATTATTTATTATTTATTATTTATTATTTATTATTTATTATTTATTATTTATTATTTATTATTTATTATTTATTATTTATTATTTATTATTTATTATTTATTATTTATTATTTATTATTTATTATTTATTATTTATTATTTATTATTTATTATTTATTATTTATTATTTATTATTTATTATTTATTATTTATTATTTATTATTTATTATTTATTATTTATTATTTATTATTTATTATTTATTATTTATTATTTATTATTTATTATTTATTATTTATTATTTATTATTTATTATTTATTATTTATTATTTATTATTTATTATTTATTATTTATTATTTATTATTTATTATTTATTATTTATTATTTATTATTTATTATTTATTATTTATTATTTATTATTTATTATTTATTATTTATTATTTATTATTTATTATTTATTATTTATTATTTATTATTTATTATTTATTATTTATTATTTATTATTTATTATTTATTATTTATTATTTATTATTTATTATTTATTATTTATTATTTATTATTTATTATTTATTATTTATTATTTATTATTTATTATTTATTATTTATTATTTATTATTTATTATTTATTATTTATTATTTATTATTTATTATTTATTATTTATTATTTATTATTTATTATTTATTATTTATTATTTATTATTTATTATTTATTATTTATTATTTATTATTTATTATTTATTATTTATTATTTATTATTTATTATTTATTATTTATTATTTATTATTTATTATTTATTATTTATTATTTATTATTTATTATTTATTATTTATTATTTATTATTTATTATTTATTATTTATTATTTATTATTTATTATTTATTATTTATTATTTATTATTTATTATTTATTATTTATTATTTATTATTTATTATTTATTATTTATTATTTATTATTTATTATTTATTATTTATTATTTATTATTTATTATTTATTATTTATTATTTATTATTTATTATTTATTATTTATTATTTATTATTTATTATTTATTATTTATTATTTATTATTTATTATTTATTATTTATTATTTATTATTTATTATTTATTATTTATTATTTATTATTTATTATTTATTATTTATTATTTATTATTTATTATTTATTATTTATTATTTATTATTTATTATTTATTATTTATTATTTATTATTTATTATTTATTATTTATTATTTATTATTTATTATTTATTATTTATTATTTATTATTTATTATTTATTATTTATTATTTATTATTTATTATTTATTATTTATTATTTATTATTTATTATTTATTATTTATTATTTATTATTTATTATTTATTATTTATTATTTATTATTTATTATTTATTATTTATTATTTATTATTTATTATTTATTATTTATTATTTATTATTTATTATTTATTATTTATTATTTATTATTTATTATTTATTATTTATTATTTATTATTTATTATTTATTATTTATTATTTATTATTTATTATTTATTATTTATTATTTATTATTTATTATTTATTATTTATTATTTATTATTTATTATTTATTATTTATTATTTATTATTTATTATTTATTATTTATTATTTATTATTTATTATTTATTATTTATTATTTATTATTTATTATTTATTATTTATTATTTATTATTTATTATTTATTATTTATTATTTATTATTTATTATTTATTATTTATTATTTATTATTTATTATTTATTATTTATTATTTATTATTTATTATTTATTATTTATTATTTATTATTTATTATTTATTATTTATTATTTATTATTTATTATTTATTATTTATTATTTATTATTTATTATTTATTATTTATTATTTATTATTTATTATTTATTATTTATTATTTATTATTTATTATTTATTATTTATTATTTATTATTTATTATTTATTATTTATTATTTATTATTTATTATTTATTATTTATTATTTATTATTTATTATTTATTATTTATTATTTATTATTTATTATTTATTATTTATTATTTATTATTTATTATTTATTATTTATTATTTATTATTTATTATTTATTATTTATTATTTATTATTTATTATTTATTATTTATTATTTATTATTTATTATTTATTATTTATTATTTATTATTTATTATTTATTATTTATTATTTATTATTTATTATTTATTATTTATTATTTATTATTTATTATTTATTATTTATTATTTATTATTTATTATTTATTATTTATTATTTATTATTTATTATTTATTATTTATTATTTATTATTTATTATTTATTATTTATTATTTATTATTTATTATTTATTATTTATTATTTATTATTTATTATTTATTATTTATTATTTATTATTTATTATTTATTATTTATTATTTATTATTTATTATTTATTATTTATTATTTATTATTTATTATTTATTATTTATTATTTATTATTTATTATTTATTATTTATTATTTATTATTTATTATTTATTATTTATTATTTATTATTTATTATTTATTATTTATTATTTATTATTTATTATTTATTATTTATTATTTATTATTTATTATTTATTATTTATTATTTATTATTTATTATTTATTATTTATTATTTATTATTTATTATTTATTATTTATTATTTATTATTTATTATTTATTATTTATTATTTATTATTTATTATTTATTATTTATTATTTATTATTTATTATTTATTATTTATTATTTATTGTTTATTATTTATTCTTAAATTAATTCTTTAAAGCATTTGGTTCTCCTGGTTATAACTGGTGCATACTCTTTATACTATCGCCTTGTTTATTCTGTTATAAGGTGCTGCGAGCGACGACTATACAATCTGCAGGAATATGTGAAAGTGGTCGACGATTAATTTGATACTTTACCGTTTGTATAAGCCTCCTATGTATGGTGAATGTGCTGGAATAAAACGCCAGAGAATTCCCCTATATTTCGCTGCATTCACACTCAGCGATAACTTCATATCTTTCAAATCTTTCCCTAAAAGATTTTTCGCATCAACAAAATTGAGGCCGTTATCGGAGTAAAGGAATTTTGTTATAACTGGGTTGACGATGAAACGACGCCGTGCCATAGTACATTGCCAGCCTCTATCGTTCTGCAACTCAATTTGTAAGCCACGGAAAGTAAAACAGGTAAAGATCATCCCATAGCGTTTAACTGTCCCTCTTTCAAACTTTACCGTCATAATTCTAAAAAGATCTACTCCAACTTGAGTGAACGATTTCGAATAAAATGCCAAACGCGTCTCTGGAAGTTGCCCCATAAGAGATATTACTGGTTTTGCCTTTAAAATTTTGCACTTGTTGCATCTAGAAATAACTCCGTTCAACGCCACTGTAATGCTGATAATCCACGCACGTTTGCCGGATGTCTGAAATTACAATAGATGATCCCATATAAACATTTTTTCGTGGAAATGGGTGTCGAAGAGCTGGATTTGGTGCAGCATAGGATAAGCAGCTTTCTGAGCATGATAACTCATACGAATTGTACCTTCGTCATCAAATGTGATCAAACAAAACCTTTTTTTTTCTTTTGGAGACCTGCAAAAATGCAGGACGTTGAAACCATCTAGTGTCTGCATCACCGACAGTCATGTCATACCATCTGGTAGTATCATCGGCAACGTTATCTTCCGCCTTGACATGAAACCATACATCATTCATCCGATGGCGCTATAGTCCGGGGTGGACCTGGGCCTCAACCAACATGCTCCAGCTAGCACGATCTCTTGCCAGCTGCCTCCAATTGCGCACTCCAAGTTGGTTGAGGTCCTTTTCCACTTGTGTGCGCCATCTCAGTCTAGGACGTCCTCTGTTGCGTTGTCCCTGTGGTTCGGATTCGAAGACTCTTCGGGCCGGAGCAGTGCTGTCCATACGCTCTACATGGCCTAGCCACCTTAAGCGTTGTATCCGTAGACGCTTGACTAGGCTCATGCCGCCGTACAGCCCATACAGTTCGTGGTTGAATCTTCTCCTCCAGATGCCATCAACGCAAACAGGACCAAAAATCGCACACAGGACTTTTCTTTCGAAGAGACCAAGGGCTTCCTCATCCGCTTTTAGTAGCGTCCAGGTTTCTGCGCCGTAAAGCAGGACTGGGATGATCAAGGTGTTGTACAAAGTCACTTTGGTCGTTCGGGAGAGGGTTTTATTACTCAATTGCCTCTTAAGCCCAAAGAAACAGCGATTGGCAAGAGTGATTCTGCGTTTTATTTCGGTACTGATGTTGTTGTCCCTATTCACCGCGGAGCCGAGATAGACGAAGTCCTCGATTACCTCGAAGTGTCTGCTGCCCATAGTGAGGCTCTGTCCGAGACGTCGATGTTCTGCGTCCTTCTTCGATGACAGCATATACTTCGTTTTACCCTCGTTTACCACTAGTCCCACTTTACCCGCTTCCGCTTCGATGCCAGCAAACGCCTCATTGACGGCTCGCTGAGTTCGGCCGATCACGTCAATGTCATCCGCATTAGCTAGCAGTTGAACGGACTTGTGGAAGATCGTGCCTCTGATGTTGACGTGTGAGTTTCGCACGATCTCCTCAAGAATTATGTTAAAGAAGTCGCATGACAGTGCGTCGCATTGTCTAAATCCTTTTTTGACATCAAAGGTCTCGGTGAGTTCGCTACCGACCTTGACGGAGCAGCGAGAGTTCTCCATCGTCATCCTACACAATCTGACGAGTTTGGTAGGGATGCCAAAACTAGACATGGCACTGTATAGCTCGTCTCTATGCACGCTGTCATACGCGGCCTTGAAATCGACGAATAGATGGTGGGTGTCGATTTGTACTTCTTGGGACTTCTCCAGGACATGAAACCATAGCTGTGGTAAATATGAATCCAAAATCTCTTAAACACGAACTCCGATAAAAGACGGCAAATTAAATTTCGAAGAATTAATCCAACATAAAACAGTTTTCAAATCCGAAAAAATTGTAAAAAAAATATGGTTTCCGTAATATCAACCGTGTGGGAGTTCTTAATTATTTCAGCCAAATGCAGTACTGCTGCTTGAAATTCTAATCTTGGCACAGATAACCTCTAGATTGGTGTCACTTTGCTTTTTCTATTACCAAAGATATATCGAGGATTCATTGTGGGAAACAGGTTTATTACAGTCAAATCCTTCAAGCCATACTTCCTGCAAAATGATTCGCCTGCGAATTATGTAAAAGGACTCAAGTCCAAGCGGATAGAAAATTTTCATGATAGTCCTTAGCATTTCTCTCTTAGTTGCTATTACTTCTGAATCCGAAATCCATTTCTGAGAATCCTTTCGAGTAAGTCTGTAAGTGAATTGGTTTTGATCGTTCGGATCTATGTTCATCAACCTCGGATTAATGTGATCCTGCGATGTCCTAGCAGAAAATTCTGGCTATTAGATTTACAGATTTTAATAGCGTCTGCTGTTACCGACACCGCTTTTTCAACTGAATCGTAACTGTTGAAATAGTCATCCATATAAGTCCGATGTATCAATCCATCCACTGCCTCAGGATATTTTTCCCGGAAAATCTCAGCATGCTTCTTTAAGAATTGGAAACAGGTTGGTGAACATCTAGGGGCGAACATCATTACTTCGATAATGTACATGTCAGGATCACGCGAAGTGTCACCATCGTACCGCAGAATGTGCTTTTTTCTGAAAAAAAAAATCCAATCCAATAAGACTATTAAGTGTCATGGGGAAACTATCTGGAAGTTCGCCATAACAGAACTCCACAACAAACCAATCTCATATCCATTGCAGACTGCTTCATTGTAGTTTCCATTATGTGAACAGCTCGACGTATTTCCTGACTAACCAATTCACCATTGGAAGTTTTTACTCTAAAATCTTCCGTTGAAAAATACTTTTTTACCAAATCGTGCAGCACATCGAACAAAAAATACATAGAAGGTTTTGCTGCTTGATTAATACTACTGGTGTTCAAACTAGGAACAGACTGGCCATGCACGATCCACCCCAACAGAGTCTTAAAAGCACACGGTTCATCATCCAATCCTTCTGGATCATCGTTCAAACGCTATCATTGACAGAGATGAATCGTCATCAGAAAGGTAAATATGTCAACGAACTTATTCTGAATTCCATAAATGCGGACTGGAACAATGTTGTACAAGTTAGACAGATTTGCACTAACATGTGAATTCTGTTTTCTGTAAACAAAGGAAGTGCTGCTGATAAAATTCGAATAGGAAATATGCAGTAATTGATTGTGATATTGGGTACAGCCATCGATGCCACATATTTTTCTTTTACGGTAAGCTCCCCAGTCATGTTTTGAACCATTTAAAAAAGAAAAACACAGGACATTTTCTTTCCCTCAGCTGTCAAAATAAAGTGTTGGGCACCAGATTCCAGCATTCAAAAGAGCATTCAAAATTCCATCTGCATCCGAGGAGTATTTTAGACGATCGCTAACTAATTGGTTTCCTTCTCCTAAGTGCTTTTCGTAACTGAGAAACATTTTCTTTACAACTAAAGCGACCCTCCACTGTAGGTGGCTTGAACACTTCCTCGAAATGTGACTACTTACGCTTATCGCTACCAGAAAAAATATTAAGTTCTTGAATGCTGTTTCTGTTGAGGATTGTTAATAGTTTCGCCATATCGGATTCTGCAACATCCCAACCATGAAAACTTGCACGCCTTTCAGGAAAATTACGATTTTGAATTGATTGCTTGGGAACGGCTTGGTTGACGGAAAAAGCTTGATGTGTAATTTTGATATTTTTTATCATGTCTATTCTTTCGTCGTAATATTTAGGAGCGGATGCTGCTGTACGTTGTCCTGCTGCTGCACGCTACTCTGGAACTTTGGCGAGAAATTATTTCAAATCTTCCAATTCTTTTATTAACGCCAACAACTCACTATCTTTCTGAACAACAGCAGCTTGTGCTTTTGTTAAAGATGTTCGTAACGAACGTCGTTCTCTGAGGACAAACACAAACCAGATACAAGAGATAATTTAGTTCAAACATTTCATAAAATAAATACAATAAAAATAAAATGAATGAAGGTACAGAGCCCCCTCAAAAAACCCGATTCTGGTTGCTCTATCCGGATGTACCGTTAAACCGGTTTACAAAAACTAAAAGATAAAAATCAGATGAAGAAATGGCAAGATTCATTTCCAGGAACGACAATATCCCCCAGATTTGTTGTGATTTCGGTATTGAAAAAAAAAGACGGTATAAAAACAAAACCTCTTTCGTCTTATAATTCATTCCAAGTCAAACGCTGTCTTGAATATTAATCCAAAGATATCATCGAAGTTAAACCAACCCGAACAGGAGATATTCTCGACTCGATCCCTTTAAAAACAATATATAAAACTCAACTTAATTCTGTATAAGGAAGGATTTATTCCAGAAAATTAAAAAATAATTTCTGTGAAGAAAATCATGAAAAAGGTAAAAGACAGTGACGATATATATATTTAACCGTTCGATCTTATCCTTCGAGCAAAGGTTATTGCAATTGGATGAGTTTATGGCAAAGTTGATGAATACATATCAAACCCATCAGATGTTTCCAATATTAAAAACTATGATATACGAAAAATACTGCAAAGGGTCACTTATTTGCAAGCAAACGAAATCCACCATGACGGAAGTTTAAAAAAAATAAAAAGTCGCAACGACAAACCTAAGAAAACCAACACCAATTCTCAAACATGGAATAAACACAACGGACTCCAATTCTTATCCAAAAGAAAATACAACCGGCCACAAGAATTTACAACTACTAAAATATTCAAAGCTATCTCAATTAATTATGAACTAAAAACCAATAAACAACATCTTCAACACTATCAACACCTTCAACGCCAACAACAAACCTAAAACCAAAAGAAACAACCTTACCTTCAACCCCATCAACCTCTTGCTTCTTTGTACCACTTAAATCAACAAAAACTAATAAAACCCACACTAATCGTGCGCCATTAACTAGCGATAACACAACACAAAAAGACTGATCCAAATAATGACAACTAGATAGAAAATTGAATGATGCACGACGACAACATCAACATCTCTGCTGATGAGATATTGAGACACCTGAGCACTCTAAGGTGTTCCGATGACTCAACCTCCGGACAGCAGAGTAAAAATAACAACACTCCAAACTCCGATACACTACAATCAATCAATTCCTTCAGTACACTTCAATGAAATATACCTAGAAACATTGCTGATGCATTACCATTAACTCCCAAAGCATACATACCTCAACTTCCCTCAGAACACCACTAGTAAAAACGATATTGCGATATTTATAAAACAAACATTTCTTATAAGAAGATTAACATTAGCTCAGGTATACAAGCTTTGGTTGTTGAAATTAACCTACAAATAATAATAACATTGTTATGTCTCTTCATTCCCCTAAAACAAACTTTCTCAAAACAGGATTTTATGGATACCGTTAGCCAAATTCAGACACCAATCTTACAACTCCGGGAATATTCTCGGGGGTCTCATACAACCAACCATAGAAAAGCTATCATAGAAGATTTTCTGGCATCTTCAGATTCACCCTCACTTCATCCTCACTCACATAGACATTGTGTTCCAATAATTTTTCCAGTAGCCTCTTGGCTTACACTCGATGACCTTCAAAGCAGTGATCACTTTCCATTATTTATAACATTTAAATCGGCTCGAACAACAAAAACCTATAATTTAAAATAGACTTAGAAGACTGGGGAACTTTTCCGTCAAAAATACATATGTAACATCCTACAAGCGTACAGCTGCCAATGATTTAATTCCATAAGGTCAACGAATGCTTATGAAACGTAAAGTTCCATGGTGGAGCTTTCTGCTCAAATCTTTCTGAGATGCTAAAATGAAAAATTGGTAAATATTCAAAAATATACCCACCCACGCGAGAATACTGGTAATTACAGTCCACGCAATATTAAATGCCTCGAAACACCTGGCGAAACTCTGTCATTCCGTACAGACATCAGCAACTACTCAGCAAAAACCTAGTCAATAATGTCTTATAATTCAAAATTGTATACCAACGAAAAACAATAACAACCTCAACCCAAATAAATAAATAACTCAACTCAGTAAACAAACAAAACACAGAACTTGATAGCTCCTTAAAGACTTTAAAAGGAAAACCACCAAGTAGAGGCTGCATTTCCTAACCAATACTAAAGTACCTTCCTCCTACAGCTATAGCAAGAAGTCTAAATCTATATTATCGCATATTTGAAAGTATCACCATGGGCGCCGTGGCGTAGTGGGTAGAGTGCGACGCTAACACGCCGAAGGGTCTAGGTTCGATTCCCGGCTGAACATCTCCAACCTCTTTCGAGCTGCTGATAACACTCAAAGCGTAATAACTGTCTAAGAAATCTTCTCAATCTTCGCTGTTCGGAGTCGGCAAAAAAATTTAGGTCCCTTCTACTCGCGAGAGAACAGTAGCGCGCACAACACGAGTAGTTTAATTTATCTTTAATATCTTTAATTTCATGCATATCCAGGGCACTGTAAAAAAGTATATCCATCCGTCTTTTATGTTACATTGAATTCCACAAATTAACAAGCACAAGCCAAGTAGCCTTCAAACCCGAAATGGATTGTAGTTTATTGCATTTTTTTTTTGCACACTGACCATTACATCTGCAACGGGCTCTTTGTACGGAATCATGTCAAACTATTGTTATTGAACTTGGAAAAAGCTTTTGATGGAATAGGTATACATCTGATATTAGGAAAATTAAAAAAGCTGGAGTATCGGTCCTAAGATGTTCAATTATCATACATAAATGCATTTCTATCCAACCTTAAGATTGCAGCCAAAACTAATAACATGTACTCATCAAGTTACCCACTCCACAATAGTATCTCACAAGGATCCCCTTTATCTGTGATACTATTTATAATATCTTTGAGGACTGTAAACGATAAGGAGCCCGTAATAAAGTTCAATGACTTTATTCTAATATTTACATACTGGCTGCTGAGTTGCGTTACAGCTCCCCCATCCTATCACCGATCAATGCTGTCCCTCTTGTCGTCACCAGCAAAACCTTTATCTGGGATCTCACACTAGGGCTTCAGCTTGTCCGATGCCATGATGGTCATTACCTTCCTTTGGTTGCGTTGCATGTGCGGGATGCCCTCTACCAAGTACATGTCGTTCGGCAGCACCATAGTGAACATTTATGGCCGGCGGTACCAGAGCTTTTACTTCCTTGACTCCCCAGTCGTTACCGGTTTGTTCTCCATGAGAACATCAGTTGTTGGTGCTTAGAGTCGTACCTCGTTTTCTGCTTCAGATGAGACTCCGCAATCTTGGTCAATGCTGCATACTGTCAGTTTGCCACATCGTCCGCCCCGGCCCGATTCTCTCCTTCAACTCTTGCTCGTAGGATCGTGTACTTGGTGAAGTTACCCACCAACGCCAAAACATACTTCGGCTATAGAAGGCCACTGGTCTCAATGAGTTGCCCTCCTTTTCTCTTTGCAACAGTATCTTGGCTAAACCGAAGGACGATGCATCTGCGTGCTCGCTAGCTCGCTAGCACCGGGAGTGCACAAGTGTCGATTTCAGTTTTTTGAATGCTTCTTCCTGTTGATCTATCCGGTGTCGCCCAACGAGCGTAGCTTTCCACGTCCTTGGGGATAGGGAATGCGAGAATAGCGGTAGTTTTCGCTTGGTCGCAGTCCCTCTTCGCTCAGTCGGATGCCTAAAAATTCGATCTTAGTTTGCAAGTATATACATTTTCTTACGTTGCGTGTCAATCCCGTCAGTCCTTTGCGCCTCTAGGATTCTTCGGAGTTTCTTTAACCCTTCTTCAATTGTTCGGCTGCCGATCGCGATGTCGTCGAGGTACACCTCGATGTCTCCTTTTCTAAGGCGTGCTCTGATTTCGTTTATGCACGATTGGAATTCGGGTGAGGCGTTCAGTAATCCAGTCAGCTTCTTGCAGAGTTCCTCTATCCCGATATGGTGATACCCTGACCTTAGGTCCAGCGTTGTGAAGAACTTGTTTTCGGCTAGTGACTCCACCAGTTCCTCCACTAAAGCATTGCGAACTTTACCCGATAGTTGATACAGAATCAGTCCTGGACATCCTTTTTCATAGTAAAAGTCACCCTCACCGACACCTGTTTCAGCATGGTAGACACTATCTTCTTCACTGTCTCCCTTTTCGCCAACGGCAATCGGTCCGGCCGAGAGCAGACCGCAGTGGTTATCTTGCGTCAGCTTGCTTTTTTTCGCGGATCCAGAATCGTCTGTCACCATTAGGACTCTTCAATGCAATCGGTAATTGAGATACAGTTGTGGGTTCTCACGAGTTTCACTTGGTTCAACAGCTTCCTTCCGATCAGCATCGAGTATGGTTGTATCTCATCGGTTACTATTAAGTCCTCGCACCATGATTAGAGCTGGTCCTCCGCCACCTCCGCAAACATCCTACCCACCGTCTGGCAAGTTCCTCCCCCGAATCCGCTCAACTGTCTCCTATCGTCGGTGTACCTCAGCACTGCATATAATTTTGGGTCAAATAGCGGTATCATTTCCGCCACGTCCATGATGTTCGACTCACCAACAACAAGCACTTGCTGGCGAACAGAGCATGCACCAAATCTGTAATCACTCGACGATCGGCTCGCGGCACGCTTCGATCTTCGTCAATGCCTGTTCCGGTAACCGGTCGATGGAAGCCACTACCATCTGATCGACGACACCAAACTCCCGCGATCTTCAGCCGATCGCAGTGCACACTCTCAAGGTTCGTCGACTGAACGCCCCGTGTTGAATTTCGCGGGCAACGGGACACAGCACCAGGCCACAAAGCGATGGAAAAATGCAAGGGTCGTCGGCCGGTCGAAACGTGCGAAGGTTAGTTCTATTACAACTAAATAGAACACTAACCACTGTCTATATGCAGACGACATCTACCTATTATATAAATAGAGCCAAGACCTCCTCCCTATTCTGAGATACTAAAAAATATTAGGTCTGTTCTAATTTATTTGTGTACAGAAATTCATAGTTGAATAGTTTGGGTAAAAACCTCTCTTAGAGAGAGTAACTCTGCCAAAACTGGTTTAACGACTTTTTGTAGAAATTCGCACATTTAAATGTCAGAGGTTTCTTATTTTCACTTTGACAGTCATCTGCTGCTCATAGATTTTTCTTCGGTACAAATTTGTAGGGAAGCGAAATATTTTACCCTCTCATGAGCTCTCTCTTCTACAAAGAAAACAGCAAATGGAAAGACTTTTGTCAGTTTTTCGTCCAATTTCGTAAGCATTCTTAGCAATTCAAAGTAATTGGAACATACCTGTTATAAGTCCCGTGACATACCAAACAACATGCGATCTAATCTTTTAACTAAAAAAATTCCAGCAGTCAAACAATTCATACAATTGTCAATAATTATAAATAAATAAAATAAATTTTGACCACAATGACATTAAAAAAATTAACCTTTATATATGTATATCTATATAGATGTATACTATCCTCGTAATATATATATATATATATATATATATAGTATGTATGTATATATATATATGTATATATATATGTATATATATATAGTATGTATATATATATATATATATATATATGTATATATATAGTATGTATATATATATATATATATATTAAATATTTATATATATATATATATATACACTTCTTATACTACTTATCTCTTTTACTATCTCCACTGTATTTTCTACAATTGTTTTCATGAAAGTAACTATGCAAAGAAAGTCCTAACAGGGTGGCTCGGTATTTCTAATTAGATGTAAATAAATAATAATAATAAGGAGACATGTGCCTGTCCACACGACGTAACGTTACTGATCGCGCTAAATAAGGCGAGCTGCCAAAACTATCCTCGTAAGTGCACAGGCCTAGTTGACATACAGCCTCCTCGCGGCGCCCAATGGATAGCCATCACAACAACCATTGTATGGTGAACAAATGTATGCAGCGAACCCCTCTGACCGAGGGTTAAATAATGGGCTTGGCTTACCAGTTTATGGGTTGTGTGTGCGTGAGGTTAACTTCCTCACCACGTAAAAAAAATTAGTTCGGAGATAAGACATGCCTCGGTACGCAACTGGAGGCAGCTAGTGAAAGATCATGCTGACTGGAGAGGCATGTTGGTTGGGGCTCAGGTCCTTCCCGGACTGTAGTGCTGTAGTATGTCGATTTAATTAATTACTTATTTGGACAACCACTTAGTTTGAAATCCTTTTTAATAATAATAATTAACAAAGTCAGAATAAATTAATCCTTAGCAAATAACTACTTAGATGATAATATTTATACAAGTAAAGTAAAGTGTAAAGTAACTTAGAACGATAGACACTACATTCAGTCCTTTTTTTTACGCAAATAAATATAATGAAGTAAGATTAAACAAAACTAAAAATAAAATAAAATTCAATTAGTCTAATTCATCGGAATTTTTTTCTTTAGCTTGAACAGTTCGATTACCATTAATTTTCTTTAAGTGAACTATGTTACTTCTTGTAGCTTCGCCAGTTGAGGAGTTTTTCACCAAAATATCTCCTCCCTTATTTTTGATAACTTCGTGCGGTATATCACTAAAATTTGTATCCAACTTTTTTTCTTTCCCAAGTTTCATAACCAGCACTTGGTCACCAATAGTAAGTTCACTTTGAGCAGCTCATCGTTTCTAGTCAGCATAAAGTTTTCCCTTTTCTCTTTCAATTGCATCCTTTTCCATAATTTCCCGATTGAAACCTTGATCTTGATTGATAATTAGTGACGCAATTTTATCCTTGAGAAGCCTTTCGTAGAAGAGTTCAGCTGGGGCCTTCCCTGTTGTAGAATCTGGGGTATTGTGACACATAAGCAAATAATGTAGTCTTTCCAATTTGAACCTATAGCATTTATTATTTTTATTCTTTTAAGTATATCTCAACTTTCTCATTTAAATTCGCTATTTTGCTGAGGCCGATATAGAATTGTATTATACAATTTTATGTTGAAAACTTTGCAAAAATTTTTGAATTCTTTACTAGAGAATTGTTTGCCATAGTTATTGTTTGAGGATATCCTAATCTGGTGAACATTTGGTTTAGAGAACTTATAATTGATGTTAAAATTATGCTTCTTAAGATAACGATTTCCTTATAGCGGCTGAAATAGTCTACGACAACAAATAGATGGTCCCCATTTGGAAGTGGACCCATTAAGTCCGTTTTAACGTCTATTCATGGAGCTATTGGTATTGTACGTCGTTTCATCGGTTCCGGAACAGTTCATGCTGAAGTAGAGAGATAACCCTTGCAGTCCTTTACACAATTTTCAGCATCTTGATCAATTTTTGGCCACCAGACTTTAAAGTGCATGCTTTGGGAATGCTATTACTGGTAATGAATGATGAACATGTTCTTCTGAATCAAAATTATGGTTATTAGTAGGATGTGCGACGCTAAGCCTGGAAAGTGGATCAGCAATGTTCAATTCACCTAGTTTATATATTATCTTATCTGTATGACTGCAATCGAAGAACCCATCTCTCAATTCGTGCACAAGGCTTAGACTTTGGGCCAAAAATTGTTTCTAAGGGTTTATGTTCGGTTACGAGCTCAAAATCGAATCCATACAAATAAAAGAAAGTGGTTTACTCCCCATACTAATGCTAAGTCCTCTTTTTCTGTCTGACAGTATCTTTTCACACATTCTGATAAACATTTGTTGCCGTATGCAATTATTCGAGTTGTCATATCATTTTTAAACTGTATCAAAACGGCGCACAAAACCACATGACTTGCATCCACAATCAATTGGGTTCTATCATAAGGATCATAATAGCCTAAACACTTATCACTTTGTAGAACTTTTTTCAATTCATTAAATGAACGCCGTTCATTTTCACTAAAGTGGATGTGCTGGGTTTCACGTCACCACCCAGAAGGAACCCATGGTTTGACGGCGAATGCAGGCAAGCGCACGCAGCTAAACAAGAAGCCTATAAGGCGACGATGCATCGAACAACGAGGACTGTTCATGAGCTCTACGAACAGAGAAGAAGATAAGAGCACCGGCTTCTCAGAAGGAAAAAGAAGGAGCATGAGAAGCACGTCGTCGAGGAAATGGAAAGGTGTTATGGCAGGAATGAAGTCCGAAAGTCTTACCGAAGGGTAAAACAGCTATATGGAGGATACAAGGTTCGGAACAAGGCCTGCCGGGACCAAAACGGACAACTCGCAGTAGACTCGCAGTCTATGCTGAGAATCTGGAAGGATCATTTCTGCAGACTCCTTAACGGCGATGACGGCCCAAATCCCGCTGTTAGGCAGAACGTTCCACTCAATTTGGACGATGATAGACAAGAATTCCGTCCCCCCTACTTAGACGAGGTGAATATAGCAATATCCAAGCTGAGGTCGAACAAAGCAGCTGGAGATGACCTGGTTGGGCGCATGCACCAGCTCATTTATCATCATCAAGATATGGTCGGAGGAAAACGTGCCCGATGAGTGGAATCTCAGCGTCGTTTGCCCGCTTCAGAAGAAAAGAAACCCCTTTGACTGCGCCTACTACTGAGGGATTAGTCTCCTCAACATCGCATACAAGATCCTCTCTGCCGTTTTGTGTGAGCGTCTGAGACCGTTTGTCCATAACCTGATAGGTCTGTATCAGTGTGGTTTAAGACCAGGAATTACGGCAGATCCTGGAAAAGACTCAAGAAGTGCAAATCGACACTTACCACCTATTCGTCGATTTTAAGGCCGCATATGACAGTGTGCATAGAAACAAGCTATACAGTGCCATGTCTAGTTTTGGCATCCCTACCAAACTCGTCAGATTGTGTAGGATGACGATGGAGAACTCTCGCTGCTCTGTCAAAGTCTATAACGAACTCACCAACATCTTCAATGTCAAAAAAGGTGTTAGACAAGGCGACGCACTGTCATGTGACTTCCTTAACATCATCCTCGAGAAAATCGTGCGTAACTCACAAGTCAATACCAGAGACACGATTTTCCAGAAGTCAGTTTAATTGCTAGCTAATGCGGATGACATTGACGTGATTGAACGAACACCGCGAGCCGTCAATGAGGCGTTTGCTGCCATTGAAGCGAAAGCGGCTAAGGTGGGTCTGGCGGTAAATGAGGGCAAAACAAAGTACATGCTGTCATCAAGGAAGGACACACAATAATGACGCCTTGGACAGACCGTCACACTAGGCAGCAGAAACTTCGAGGTAGTCAAGGACTTCGTCTACCTTGTCTCCGCGGCAAACAGGGACAACAGCATTAGTACCGAAATCAAACGCAGAATCACTCTTGCCAATCGCTGTTTCTTTGGGCTCAAGAGCAAATTGAATAATAAAGCCCTCTCTCGAAGGACTGAGCTCGCTTTATATAACAGCTCAATCATTCCAGTCCCACTTTATGGCGCGGAAACTTGGACGTTACCAAAAGCGGATGAGGAAGCCCTAAGTCTTTTCGTGAGAAGTTTTTTGCGCGATTTTTGATCCTGTTTGCGTTAATGGCATCTGGAGGAAAAGATTTAACGACGAACTCTATGGGCTGTACAGCGACATGCGCCTGGTCAAGCGTCTACGGATACAACGCTTAAGATGGCTAGATCATGTAGAGCGTATGGACACCACTGCTCCGGCCCGAAAAGTCTTTGAATCCGAGCCATTGGGACAACGCAACAGAGGACGACCTAGACTAAGGTGGCGCACACAAGTGGAGAAGGACCTCAACCAACGTGGAGTGCGCAACTGGAGACAGCTGGCGAAAGATCGTACAGGCAGGAGAGGCATGTTGGTTGAGGCCCAGGTCCACCCCGGACTGTAGCGCCACAAGAAGAAGAAGTACTGCCAGAGTCAATTATCATTTGAATTAAAACCTCACCAATTAAGCAAGTAATTTCATCTTCCTTTCGGTTTGCGAAGTGGAAAAAAACTCTTCGTTTTCCACCTCATCAACAGACCCTATCGATTTTTGTTTAAACATTTTGTTTCAAGTTGTGTTGTCAGAAAACTTTTGCCTTGACGACATCTTGATTCAAAATGCCTTCTTAATCCACATTAATTTTGAATTTTGAATCTTGAGCAGAATGTTCCTTTGAACCACATCGAAAGCACTCAAATTTTCGAGAGGGAAGTTTAAAAAGTTATTATTCTGCTTGCTATTAAAATTTTCCATTTGAATATTAACTGTCTCTAAGAAATTCGCCAGAAAAATAACATAATTTAAATCTTTAGTATTTTCCGTTTTAGCTTTTCAGAAAAACATTTTTTAACCACTTGGTCTTTGATGTGTTCATCTGGGTCATCAAATTTACATTTAGATGCTTGACGACTCAAGCGAATAATGCAAGTTTCAGTTTTTAATTTTTTTTGTTGAAACATTTGTCTTAAAACATGTCTTTCATACGTTTTATTTTGTAATGGATTAAAATAATCTTCAAGTTTCCTAACGCAAATATCATAGACATCAATGTCCTTTTTGGCGTCTAAGGTCGGATCAACATTTGCACCTGCCAAATTGTAATAAATATCTTGCATATCTTGTCCTCCACAATGAAGATCAGTAGCTCCAGATACATATATCAAGATATATTGCAAAAGACCGTTTCCATTTAACCCAACTTATTCCCAATAATTGCAATGAAATTTTTCTAATTTGGGTATATTTTCCATTTTGTTCGGATTGATTCCTGTCAATAAAATCGAATTTAATCAAAACAAATATGAATTAAATAAGTTGGGATTTAATCAATATGAATTTAATCAATGCATACGAATTTAATCAATGCATACGAATTTAATCGATCCATACGAACTTAATCAATGCTTACGAATTTAATCAATCCATACGAATTTAATCAATCATTATTACAATCAACACATCTTTAATGCTTCAGTATATGCATAACCAATATGAAATCAAAACGAATCTTTTATTTAGGAATGAAATGAATTTATAAATTTTCCATAGCTAAAAAAATTGTTTTTAGAATTTCACTTACTATTATTTCAGAATAAATTATTGCCTAGGAAATAACTACTTAGATGATGATATTTATACAAGTAAAGTAAAAAGTAAAGTAACTTAGAATGATAGATACTAGCCACAAGAAAAAGAAGCAATAATAATATTATTATTATATACATAATATGATGATAAAATTATATATGTATATAAACATGTTCCTTAGACAAACAGAATCAGATCACAAACACTAGAGCTCGCAATACGGCAATACATGAATAATACTCTACTGCATTGTGTATAGAATATACTCTACTGTCTAGTATTTTTTCTCTACTCCACAGAATTAGTATTGTGTAGAGTGAAATACATTTTATACTTCAGTTAGAGTAAAATAAAATCACCTCATTTCCGCCATGCCTATACATGTCAAAACTGTCTTTTGAACCATAACCAGTCAATCAATAAAATATATTTAGTAGTAGGGTTTTGTTAAAACATTCTTAATTATAAAATATTTATAAGTTTTCGAATTTGCTGTAAAAAGAAGAATGTAATAAAAAACTCAAGTTCATTTGTTGTGTTTTTATTTTCTGCCCTCATTCGATTTATCCTAACTTAACAATTAAAATTTAATTGAATTATAACGACATCGTTTTACTATTATCACATGGTTTGATTAATTTATCTTTTATTTATGTTATGTTCTTTCCTACTTATATATAAATTTAACAAAATTGTCAATAGGATTTAATATTGTGCATTCACTTTAATTATATCCCTTTTTAGGCACATGTATTAACGAATGTGTACTTTGAAACAATTCCGCAGCACACGTGTACAATAGAGGCCAATAATAATATTAGAAATACCTTTATATTGCAGTTTAAAAAATTAATTGTAATTTCAATTTAAGAGACTTGAATATAAACACGACTTATTAAAAAGTATTGCAGTAAAAGTATACGAAACATTTGGTAATGTATGTAAGACGAAGTTATAAAAAACAGATTTATAAGAATAAGCCGTAACACGTCTTGACGAATTATTTGTGCGGGAAATTTAATTGCGTCGAATATTCCGGTTTCATAATATTTTTTCAGTATCTTTTCCTTCTCGTAATACCGTTCATATAACCAAGTGGTGAGTGATTCCTCTTCACAAGGTACCTGAAAAATAAAAGTGAAGTATATTGGTAAGAAAATTTTTGCATATAAAGCAAAATAAGTCGAAATAATCCAAATCAAGTTTTTTAAGTAAACAAAAAAGTGCTCTTAAATAGAATAGGGTGTACGCTTTCCAAGTTTTATTTTTGTCACATTTTTACGGACTTTATACTCAGTTTTTCAAATTTATTAGAAGGTTTACATCCTTGTTTTTTTATTCTGTTTGCCAAGCGTATTCAATTCTTAAATGAATTATTGTCTGAACTGCAGTTCAGACTGGGTAACTACTAAGTTGGAGATGCTTTTATTCATTAACAAACTTATTTTTTCGCCTTACATGTGAACATTACAAACTTGAGGTTAGAAGAATGAGAAAAGAAAACTAAGTTTAGGAATAGAATCGCGGAGTGGTCCTTACAGCAGATTTAATTTGCCATCAATAATCAAACATTATTCAGGGAAAAATTTAACGCTGTTGAAACTGGATGTCTCTCTTTCTAAAAGACTTTAACATATTCTCTTTTGTTTTGCGCATCTACATTTATGTAATGTTTTGAATAAACGAAACAGTTTACTTCTATTAATGCACCACATAACAGTTATTTTGAATGTATTGATCCTCATTTTTGTTTTAAAAACATACTCAAATGAGATAAGTAGTTACTAAATGAGGAAATTGTCTTCATTCTGCTGGAGCATTAACCTCTAATAACCTAGAAATTATAATATATACATCCAGTCCAGAATCAGGGTGTTACTTGCTCTGAACGGTAAAGTACTCTTATTGTCAGCAGCTTCAAAAAGGTGGTGCAGCGAAAAATTCGAGGTTTTCAGCCTGGAATCGAACCTGTACCTTCTGTGTGTGAATGTTGCACTCAACCCTCGCAACAGCGACCACAATCTAGAAATTAGTATCAATGTTATAATAATATAACGCGCAGGCCGTCTATAATTACAGAAGGGCCCTTTTCTTTACGAATTTTACAAATTACCATTTATACAATTAATATGAAAAAAAGT
Source organism: Eristalinus aeneus (assembly GCA_955652365.1). Taxonomy (NCBI): domain Eukaryota; kingdom Metazoa; phylum Arthropoda; class Insecta; order Diptera; family Syrphidae; genus Eristalinus; species Eristalinus aeneus. Next base: position 18,295,331 of record OY019132.1, on the reverse strand, counting down.
CAATACCAAAACATTTGGACAGTCATCGACTATCTCCCAAGCTATCAGCAACGTGCTATGTCCAGGGTTATTCCGTTATCGCTTCTTCGTAGGTGTAATACCGATACTCCGATATCATAGTTTTCCTCTCTCTCTCTCTCACTTTTTTGTTTACCATACTACAGACACTATCAGTGCCAATCGTTTTCTACCATGGCCCCTGGGCCACATGTCATTGGGGAAAACCGTTTTGGCGAATTAGATCCTCATTCGCAAACGGAACCCTCTAATAAAAATTGAAAGAAATATTCCGTGCTTCTCCCGCAAAACCGATTTATTTCTGCTCACAATTATTAATAATAACTCTAGATTTATGGTTATATCCCCATCTTACCCTGACATTCCTTTCACTAAATTCAGTGTCTTTGATAGTATTAGTACATATCGCAACTTCCGGACGGCAATTTACTCTTACTATCCCTGATATCTTTCTTTCCAAGAAATCTCTTTACAATTTATGCCCAATTACTGTTAATCTCCACGGCAATCTAAACTCCTCCAAAGGCACAGCTTACGTTCCCTGTTTGATTAATGTCTCGGAGGAAGAAATTCTCAAATTTTCGAAAAAGGCCGAGGATGGCAAGGAGCGTTATACATTATACATACTTTTGGTATTTACTGTCTGTCTAACGCAGTCAATGTGGGGTGGTATAACCTCAACCTCCCCAAATGCCAACTGCTGGACATACCGCCAATAAATACAAAGGCAACGCCTCTTGCGATACTTGTAATCCTCCTCCCCACTTCCCTGATAAATGCACTAGGATTTTATGTGCCAATTGTGCCGAACCCTACCCAATCTTCTCCAAAAATTCCAGATGTTACCTCCTTCAATCCAAACAGATTCTTAAATTAAAGCCTTAAGGAAATGCGGCATGGCCGAAGCCAAAGAGATATACATGAATGAGAATCCGAATCCCAGCACTTCTACAACGTACGCTGATGTAGCTAGATGTTCCCCCAAACCGATGTCAAAGCCCCCTTCCCCTGAAACATTTAACAATATTCCTCCAAATACCAACAAAAACTCCAATCAAAACCAACCTATTCACTTTAATCTTAAACTACCCAATCCGCCACTAAAGATAATACAAAACATGAAACGCCCAACAACAATGGCAGCACAGTAAACACTGATGATAAGTACTACCCCACAAACAAGCAACATCCGAACCCCAAAAGTCTACATACAGACTCGGACCCTCGTACCTCGCCTATCTCCACCGTAACCATAAAACTTTTAAATAACAACCAATATATCCCCACCCTTCCAAAGCGAAGGTGAAGATGACATCTAATAATATAAATATATCCTCCCCCAGAGCGACCCCGGTGATTGGAAATCGAATCAAGCAGACTCCTCGGTAAGTCTGTTGGGTCGCTCATTTCCCAAGTTTGATCCTAACATCCCCCATATCTCGACGGAATTCACTGCTGCTTTTCATGAAAGATATCTTAAAGTACTTCAACGGAACACTAAAAGATACTCGTATTATGACAAGTTGCATGAGCTCCATCTTCTCTTGCATGATCTATACCCCTCCGTTGTCTCTCTTTAAGAAACCCATATTTCAATTACAATGAATCCCCCGACGTTGAAGCACTACGACCCCATAAACATGGCAGCAGTTTACCCTCAAACTCTTCCTGCCAACGTGATCAAAACTTACAATCGACTTTGTTAAGAATATACAAGGATCACCCACGAACATCTCATGAAGAAAATACCACCTCCACCATGCAGTCTCTGCAACTCGAATTGCACACTCTCCACACATCATCTCATCTTTCAATGCAAAACCATCAAGAATAACGTTCATAAGCTATCCCCCAACTCAAATCTTCCTACGTTACTCTCCGTTCCTTCTGTCGACGATGTAATACTTGTAAATAAGATCTAACGCCTTCTACAACTAATTATTTAATTTAACACACTCTTCAATATTTTTTCGCCGAAAGCCCTGGTAGCTAAAGCTCTTGTTCTGTTATTAATACTATAATTGCATTAATAGAATTTTAATTAAATAAATAAATAAAACATTTGGACTGAACTATTTTACTAGCTATGTATTTTAAAGGAAACCCTAATATGGGTCCTACGAGTATATTAAAAAACTTGATATAAAATAGAAGAAGTAAACACCTAAAATAGAACTTTATATGTATCTTGAACATTAAGTTTTTTTTGGACATAATGATGAGCACTGATTTTATGTATATCAATATCAGACATACCTCGGAAATTTTATACAATCTATAGTGCATGTGAATTTTACAGGGATCTTTAAGGCCATGTAAAATGTTCGGTAAATCCAAAGGAACTCCATTCGGATATGCAACTGTTATATCTAGTATATAATCAAGAAAGCTGTGTGCTCCTGAAATTAATAAGAAGATGTATTTCTTTTAAATATATTCACCAACGAAACATGCATACCTTTTTCATTATCATTCTGATGCAACACATCCAAAATAGCTTTCATGGCTCCTACCCTGGGTAAGGTAACGTGTTCCAAATGCGGCAGATTATTTTTTGCTGCGTATTTCTGACTGATATGTTTCCGTTTTCGTAAAAAACCTCCCTCGGGAAACAAAATAATCCATTTTCGATTGTTTTTTATGTAGGAATGTTGCAAATGATTTCGTAAAGCTTGTATTGAAGTTTCGCGATGTTCTCTACCCTGCAAAATACATGTAAAACACAAATTGAGCTCGATCATTTCCATGTGTATATGTATATAAATTTAAATGCAGAATTTCCTTAAATCGAAATTTCGAGTTGTAAAAGCACTCGAAATACGGGGGCATTTATATCGTCATTTGAATTTCAGAAAAGATCGGAAAAGAAAATAAATGCAAGGAGAAATTTATTTCCCACTAAAGATTGACCTACAGAAAAGTAAGAATTGAAGTTCGATTTATGGAAGTTTTATTGTAAATTTTTAGTCCGAACAAACAGTTAAATTTAAGTATACTTACAGATGATATAAAAAAATCTTCGTGTATTAAGCTGACTAGTCCGAAATTAGTGTACTTAAATAATCTATCCATAATCCACATAATGTTTGGTAAAATATTTGGTTTAGAATTAAAATTTGCCATTAATAAGGGGACATCTGCTGTACTTTGATGATTTGCTAATACTAAAGTTGGTCGCTCCAAACATGGAGTAATGTCGTCTCCCACTTCTACAACTAAAAAATTAAACGAATGTAATTTATTAAAATTAATCTTAACGAAAAGTTTCTGTAATAACATATGAAATTGTAACAACAAACATTATAATCCTTTTTACTTTTTTAATAAACATTATTTTATATACATTTAATATACATATACATGCATGGGCCTGTTCGGCCTCAACAAGTCAAGCTGCCAACACTGTCCTCGCTAGTGCACAGGTCAAGTTGACACAGGTCAAGCCTACTCGCGGCGCCCCATGGATAGCCATCACAACACCCGTTGTGTGTTAAACTAATGCATATGCAACTAACCTTTCTGAACGAGGTTAATGACGACCCCGACTAACGACATTAATTTTCGGTTTTGCACGAAAATTGTGAAGAAGTGAAGAGATGTGAGGTCTCGTAATAGCCAACGTTCAGTCGAAGATCTTACAGACACCCTAGACTGCAAACATCACCACCATCCAGGAAATGCGGTGGGAAGTCAGTCAGCCAACGTTCATTCGAAGATCTTACAGACACCCTGGACTGCAAACATCACCACCATCCCGGAAATGCGGTGGGAATTCTGGCGGCACCAAAATGGACAATTAGTGGTAGATCCGCAGTGTGTGGACGATAAAAGAAAATAATTCCGACCCCCCGATTGGTGGAATCTCAGTGTCGTTTGTCCGGTTCACAAGAAAGGACAACAGAGCGATGCCACTTCCCGTAAAGCAGAAAGCAACACACGCTGTCCGCCGGGTGCGGTCACCTCGTCTCGTTTTTGGAGTCATGTCAGTCTCGCATTTCAATATAATATTTAAGGCGTGCAAACTCAATAATAAAGTCTGTTCAAAAAGACAACTGATTGTGTTTACATGAGTTTCCCCTACCAGAGGTAAGGGGTCTTCTTAGTAAAAGAAATACTGTTCGGGCGTAAATCAACATTTGTTTCTGTTGTTACATACAGCAATAGCTCATTTCGTAGCGCACGCGGACGACATTGACGTGATTGGACCAACACAGAAAGCCGTGAATGAGGCGTTTGCTGGCATTGGAGCGCAAGCGGCTAAAATGGGTCTGGTGCTTAATGAGGGCAAAACGAAGTACATGTTGTTCTCAAGGAAGGACAGACAACATCGACGTCTTGGACAGAGTGTCACACTAGGCAGCAAAAACTTCGAGGTAGTAGAGGACTTTGTCTACCTCTGTTCCGCGGTAAACAGGGACAACAACATGGTACTGTTTGCGTTGACGGCACTTGGTCAAGCGCCTGACTGGATAGGCATGTTGGTTGAGGCCCAGGGCTGTAATCACGTAACTTTACGAGCGACTATCGTTCTATCGATCAACAAAAATGATATCATCAATAATTATAATTATAAGCATCACATAACCAACCACTATCGTCTCGTTTACGGTCGGTATATTTATACACAGTTTGGGCGCTACTGAACGCAACATATCTCTTGTCATAATTGTACACACACAACAAAACAATGAAGAACGACGGCCTGATAGTTTTTATTGTTTTGTTGTGTGTGTACTCATTACGAATGAACGAACGATTGAGCGAGTGAAACTCATAAAATGTATGAGGCTTGATTTTAGGGAATATTTTTTTAAATAATTTTCGATGTACATTCATACTTCCGTAAGCTGAGAATTGTTTCCAAACATTCTGTAAATACTAGCCACATTTTTTTTCCTTACTTACAGACTGAAGCGAAACACGAAGAAGCGGAAGAAGAATAAACATTGCTTTGTAAACTAACTTGATTGTTGTAAAGTTAATTATATATTACAAAACATTATTAATTATTATTAGAGAAAGACAATTGGAGCGGACTAAGCTACTTCTTTATGGATTTAACCTGGCAACTAAGCTTCCTCGATAGCGACGTGCATTTTTGGGTATGAAATCCTTCATTTCTCACAGAGTGAGGAGTATCACGCCTTAGACAAACGCGTGGATGACTCGAGCTCCAAAGAAAGCATCAGGTTGAGAAAAATAAGCTTAGGGGGCTTTTATTTATTTATTTATTTATTTATACAGACTAACATAGAAATGTGAAATAACAATGTTAGTACCTATTTTTTCTTTTATTAGAGCACAAGCTACAAAGGCTTTCGGCTCGATGCTTAAAAGATATTGATAAAAAAACTTATAAAATAAAATTGTAATTCGAAATAATTTCTTGTAAGGTTTCCAGGTTTAAAGGGTTAATGTTTTGGAGAATTTCTTGAATTGTTTTATTGTTCGGAAGGTTACCATTGATGTGGATTAAGAGATGATTCAAGTCGAATACTACTGAGCAGCTTGAACATGTTGGGGGACTTTCTTTTGTTAGAAGGTGCTTATGCGTTAGGGAAGTATGTCCTAGGCGAAGTCTTACACAATTTGTAATAGTTTGTTTAGCCACCTGTGTAGGATACACCGGTTTTGTTTTGTTATTGTTAATTGCTGCATAGTGATGTCTATATGACAACCAGTTGTTAACCTGAACGGATTTAATTTTTTTGCTTATACATTTTAAAAGATCGTCCTGACTATATGTATTGAATAGGTATGTAGGGAGTTTAGTGACAGAATTAGCCGCTTTGTCCGCGAATTCATCCCCCCTGATGCCTATATGCGATGGAACCCACATAATTTTTATTTTTTTGTTTGATTTGATGATAATATCTCTAAGTGCTATAATAGCAGGAGAGTTGTAGTTTAGGTTCATAACAGCTTTTACAACCGAAAGACTATCAGTGCACACGACCCAGTGTCCCTTTATATTGAAGGAATATTTTAAGGCTTCATATACCGCTAGGGTTTCCGCTGAAAAAATGGACGCGTGTTCAGGAAGGAGACCTTGTCTTATGAGCGTATCACTTTGAGTTGTTACAGCAAAGCTTGCATGATAATTGGTTTTTGAGCCGTCTGAGAATATTAACTTCCAGTTTCTTGCCTTTAGGTTGTTTGCAATGGCATTAAATTCAGTTTGGTATATATATCCTGGAGTATGACATTTTTGATGTCTAGATAGAGATATATCAAACGACTCAGGTCTGAGCAACCAAGGTGGGTATGTTGAAGTTTTGTTCGTGAACACTTTAGCTGGTATATTGAAATTGGATATGCTCTTCCAAATGCGTGAAATTGTTGATGGAACTTTTTTTAAGCGTGTTGAGCGTTTAGCAGCAATAGAATCTCTTTGTATAACAGATCTGGAAGGGAATAACAGTTTTGCAGATAATTTCATAATGATCTCATCATATCTTTCGTTTATTGTTGGCAAACCGGATTCAGCCAAAATGTTTTTTATTGGGGTTGTTGGGAAGGCGTTGAGTGATTTTCTTGCGGCTTGGTGGTATGTAGGATTGATGATGTTGAGGGTTGATTTTGGGCTGTTTCCATAAATGCTCAGTCCATAGTCAATTTTATTTAATACTAACATTTTAGCTAAATAACATAAGGTGTTTATATGGGTTTTACATTTTTTAGAAGAGAGATATTTAATAACATTTAGTCTTGAAGTGAGTGTTTTTTTCAATTCCATGCAGTGACTTTTCCAGTTAAATTTATTGTTAAAATGTAATCCTAATATACATAATTTTTCAACGGATTGTATCTCAACATTGCGAAAACTAATTTTAAGGTTCTTACATAATTTTTTTCTGCAAATATGCAATGCTTTACACTTTTGAATAGACAAGCTTGCACCAGAAGAAGTTGACCAGTCTTCAAAATCTTTTAACAAATTTAAAAAAGTTATTTTGCAAGTATCTAAGTCATTATTTTTACACAGAATATAAACATCGTCAGCATATATACAATGATCTAGAGATTTATACTTCATGATAATGCTGCTTATTTCATTGAAAGCTATTGAAAAAAGGATTACAGATAGGGGGAACCTTGTGGGATGCCATTGTGAAGGGGGACATTTTGGGAGAACACATTTCTGACTTTAACGCAAAATTTTCTGATATAACCAAACATTTTTGGACCTACACCCCATTCTTTCAATTTTATTAAAACAAGATGAATTCCTATTCTATCAAACACTTTCTCGAAGTCGAGTGATAAAATGGAAACGTGATTTTTTGCTGAGATGGCGGTAGAAATATAGCTGTCAATGTGCAGTAAAGCATCTAGACAACCTCTTTTCGGTTTGAAGGCAGTTTGGTTCTGAAATTAGTTTCTTGGTTTCTGTGTACCAGAGGAGGCGTTTCGAAATTATTTTTTCCAGGCCTTTTGAGACACATGGTAACAATGAGATTGGCCTGTAACCTTCAACTTTATTTATATTTTTGTTGCATTTTGGGATGGGGATAATAGTCGCTGTTTTTTAATATTGAGGTATTGTACTGGTATCAAAAATTCTGTTATAGAGTCTTAGAAGGACTAATTTTGATTGCTTTGGCAGGTTTCTGAACATTGGGTATGAAAGCCTGTCCCTACCTGGTGTCTTTCCTTTGAGTTTGCTGAGGCAAGATTCTAGTTCCGAAAGTGTGATGGGTTGCTCAAGATGATCAGATGCAGGATTGTTAGCCGAAAGGGGAAACATTTTGAGACTTTCGTTTTTTTTGGATTTAAAATTTATGTGGAAGTTGGAGTCTTTAGAATACTCTGACCAGGTTGTTGCAAAGTGATTACTTATATCTGAAGGGTTAATGATAGAACCTGATTCAGTTTCGATACACGTTATCGATTGAGAAACAGCTGAGCCAGTAAGTAGTCTAATTTTCTTCCAAATGTTTGTTACAGATGAACTAGGGTTGATTGATGATGTTAGGCCATTTAAGCTTTTAGATTTACTGATTTTAAGAGATCTTCTAAACATTGCGTTGGATTTTTTAAAAGAAATAAAGTTCGTTGTTGTTGAATTTTTTTTTAATTTTTTCCAGGCCTTAACTTTTTCATCTCTAAGTTTGTTTAGTTCCGCATTCCACCATGGGACAGTATGTTTGAAAGTTTTGGGACTGGTTTGGGGGATTGTAAGGTTAGCGGCTTTCCGGATACATTTTTGAAAAATGGCAGCAGATTTGTTGATATTTATGTTGGTCTCAAAGTTAATTGGGATATCTATTGTAAATTTCATAAATTCAGACCAGTTTGCCTGATCAGTTTTGAATTTTAATGGGACGGGGAAAGCATTCTTTGTGTTGTATTTTTTATCTAAAATGACGGAAGTTAAAATGGGGAAATGATCGCTATTGTGTAGATCTTCCACAGTTTTCCAATGAATTTTTGGATACAAGTCAGGGGAGCAGCAAGTGATGTCAACGTGCGTGAAAGTTCTGTGCGTGGAAAAGTGAGTTGGAGATCCGTCATTTAATAAAAGTAAGTTCGAATTTGTTAAAAAAATTTCCACAATATGTTCTTTTTTATTCGCTCGAGGCGATCCCCAAAGAGGACTCCAAGCGTTAACATCTCCTCCCATAATGACTGGACCATGAACTTGTGCCAGAATGTTTTCCAAGTTAAATCTCGTGATGGTTTGCTCTGGTGGAAGATATAGGCCGATGTATGTAAATTTTAATTTAAATTTAACCTCAAGTGCTAACACTTGGAGGTTGGAATTAATTGTAATCAGCTTATGTGGAATATTTTTCCGTATCATTAAACCAATTCCTTGTTTGGAGGATGTGTTTATAGGAAGATTACAAAAATACCCTTCGAAAGCTTTTGGAATAATAGGTATAAAATTATGGGAACAGTGCGTTTCTTGAAGACTTACAATGAGTGGCGTGTATCTGGCAATTAAAATTTTTAGTTCATCATAATTGTTTATAAGTCCCTTAATGTTCCATTGCAAAATTATAAGAACTGGATTTTTACAACTAGTACCTCACGTGCCTCCATTGTCTAGCGACAATGAAAGTGTAGAGGAAGTTTGGTATGTCGAAATTAAGTGTGGTGATAGATTTTTATATGATGTAATATTTGTAGGTGGTAAATTTGAGGTGTTAGGGATACGACTCCGCTGAGCAGAAGCCGAACCGCTCGAGCTCCAGTAGGAGCCCTGACGATTCAGCACCTGATCAACGGAGTCGTTGGTATTGAGGTAGTTATGATTTGTATTATGTGCTGTCATCGTCTTCCATTGGAACAAAGTATTCGTTATTTTTTATAAGAGCTTGTGTGGTTTTAGACAGAGGTGAGGATGTTATATTTGAAGAAAAAGGGATTTGAGTAGAAGGTGATTTAGAGTGAGAACGAGTAATTTGGATGTTGGTATCATTTGAATCTGTTTTATTTGTGTGTCCTATGGGCGAATTTTGTGTTAAGTGTTTGTTATTAATAGGTGTTGTAATGTTTGTTAGTTTAGCAGCTGGTTGCGTACTGATGAAATGGGGTGGAGGCGATGTTGAGATTGAAGGAGAACTTTCAAAAGAAGATTTTGTGTTATTTTTTTCTATTTTACTATGTTGAGCAGTTGTCTTTTTTAAAATGGGGATTGAATTATCTGTAAGTTTCTTTTTATCAGAACCGGTTTTTTGCACTGCAGTGTTACTTGGTATTGTAACGGTATGAATCGGGTCGGTTGGCAAGAGAGAGGAAACGGGAGACCGATTACTTTGTTTGGTAATATTAGCAAATGAACTTAGATTCGTGTTAGCTTGAGGGAACTGTTCTTTATATATACGTTTGGCATCTGATATGCTACACTTTTTTTGAGTTTTAATTTTTAAGATTTCCTTCATCTGAATGAATTTTGGACAGTCTTTTGATGACAATGGATGGGAATTATCCAAACAATTAGCGCACATGATTCGTGTGCAATCTACATTTGTGTGTGGGGGATTATTACATGTATGGCACATTGTGGCGTTGTTACATTTTTTGGTGGTATGACCAAGTGACTGGCAATTACGGCACCGCATGTGATTCGGAATATATTCGGTTACCTTGGCTTTGTACCAGCCAATTTCAACAGAGTAAGATGCTTGGAATTTGTCGAAAGTAAAAAGCATTAAACCAGTCGGTCTTCGGTTGCCATCAATCATCTTGGTGAATTTGTACACCTCAGTCACTTTTTGTGTTTGCATTTCCGACACAATTTCTTCTTCCGGGGCGTATACAATACCTTTCGAAGAGTTCAGTTGGTTATGAAGCGTTATTCTAACGGGGCATAGGTTGGATAAGTTTTTCTTTGCAATGAATTTCTCCGCAACAGATTGATTTTTCGTTAGGATCAAAATTTTTCCGTCTCTTAGCTGAGAAATCTGTTCATATTCGGTGCTAATGGCGTCAATGGCTTTTCTTAAAGCAAAAATCATCAAATGAATGTAAGGCTTTATTTTTTTTTTTGCACGAGGTTCGGTAAACACGACTTCGGAAAGCGTGCTAAACCTATTTGCGGTCTTTGTTTTTGGCCCTGAGGCCATTTTTGAATGAGGGACAAACACACCCGAGGGTTAGAGAAGATTTACTTAGTGAAGGAGTGAAAGAGTTAGAAGAACTATTAAAAAATATTTTATAACAGAAAACCGTTAGCAAAGAGTTGTGGTTTATTCACACACAATAGAGAGCCGTCAAATAGAACGATGCGTTCCGCACGAAAGCTAGTCGGTGACTGTTAGGGGGCTTTTAAACCCGAACCTTCTCAGGAAAACCGGAAGATATTCAAAGTGGTCCGAAATGATTGCAATACATTAATAAGATGTGTTAAATTCTCTTACGATCAAAAGTTAAGACAAAAAGTGCTACATTGTCCCAAAGTTAGCATACACGTAAATTTCTACATAGAATAAATCCAATTTCGGTCTCGTACAGTTGCAAGAGTACTTAAATAATTCAACAAGCACAAATCCGCTGCCCGCTGTTCTTCTAAAGAGGTGTTCTCCTACGCTGGCAAAATCATTGCGTAAGCTTTTCCATCTATCCAATTCTTAAGGCCATAACATAAGAATGGTTCTTTCGTTGCTGAAAGGGCATTACAATTATGCAGGGGAAACTGATTTTTTCTTTCGGCGTTTTTGATTATTTTTATTTCGTGGCCACCGTGGCGTAGTGGTTAGAGTGCGGCGCTCACACGCCGAAGGTCTAGATTAGATTCCCAGCTCAAAACGAATTTTTCGAATTTTTTCACGGCACCACCTCTTTCGAGCTGCTGACAACACTCAAAGAGTAATAAGTGTCTAGGAAAAACCTTCTTAAATTTCGCCGTTCGGAGTCGGCAAAAAACTGTAGGTCCAGTAGCGCGCACAACACGAGTAGTTGATAAACAAGCCAGGCCCTAGTCTCCCTGTGCACTGTCGCGCCAACAATAATTTTTATTACTTTTTGATTTTCGATGAAACAAGGTTATTTCATTGTACCTTTTCCTGGTATGTTTTTCCGAATGCAGGACTGACGTCATCAAGGTAGGGTAGAAAGGTAGATCCCTTCCTTTCTGGATGCCTTGTCGCGGCGGAAGGGCTAAGAGTCAATGAACCTCGGTTCGAAAGATCCCAGGTGAGACGTCGAACTAAAGTCCAGAAACGTTTTGTCTTTGGACGTTTTAAATAAAGACTGTATGGAGGCAAACCCTAAGGATTTGACTTCTCCAGGTGGTACTTGTGATTGCGATAATTCACCCGTTGTCTTTTCGAGATCGGCCGGGGCAAGGATTCTGGAGGCCCAAACCACCATACTCAACACACCTTCCGCGCGCAGGGGGCGCTGAAAACAATGATTCTTGCCACTCACTTGACGATGCCCTCAGTAGAATGAGTTAGAAGCTTGCCAGAGTGCCACCTCTAATTGCGCGTCTCGGAGATCCGAAAAGGAGGAACGAGCCCCAAAAGATCCGGCACCTGGGGGGCGCCTGATGAACAGAAGGAGAAGGAAAGCTACCACCGAGCGGCGCAAAGAGACCACGAAAGTGGTCGAAGGTGCAAGCTCCGAAGGCAGCACCCCTTTAATGGCGAAGGCAAATAGAATTAGGTCAGTAGAAGTATCACCAACCGAAGCTGGCCAATCCTTCGAAACCAACGCCGCCCTACAAGAAGACTGCCATCTATTCTCTGCTGCTGCGAATAGGGAAAGCTGGCAATGACGACAGCATAACCGACACAGAATGCAAGCATTGCGAAGACCAGCTGTTGGAGCTGGCTAAGGCAAAGAATGTCTTGAGTGGCTGAGCACTTCCGTGCCGAAAATTTCCCCCTGGGAACCACAAGTTTTGAGGTTCTCAGACCTTTAAAACTCACGCTCGCCATCTGCTGGATCCAGGGGCCACTCAGGAACGCGTCGGATGTGCTGGTGCGTCTCCGCATCCAGAACCCTGGTCTCGAAACCAGAAGGCGGAAGGTCTTCTCCTACAGGTAGAGCAAGAACCGGGAAAGTAAAGACAAAAGCCATCGTCTCTAGATACGGCTCTCGTCCCCATCTGCACCTCGGACGGATTAACTTCCACCTCACGTCCCAGGTTTGCGAATAAGGGGTCCTTTTCACAGTAGCTCTGTATGCAATGATTACCCAGATCAACCTTCATCATTCTAGAGATGCTACTATAATCCTATGTAACAGACTTTCCATGATGAACACAAAATCACACATCGTATCTATCCAGGGACCATGGGTGTGGAAAAATCGCATCATGGCACAATTTTGTTATGGCTTCGGCCTACTTCTCCTACGAATCGAAAATGATGGGCCTCGTTATCTGTTGCGACGCTAATGCTCAGAACATCTTCTGGGGCAGCAGCAAGTGTAACAGGAGAGATTCGTATCCTTTCGCGCTTTCGTCTGGCCTGACCATAAACAACGTTGGATCGCAACCAATATTTGTTACGACAAGAAGACAGGAAGTGATTGACTTAACGCTATCAAACTTAATTAATCCTTATGATTAAGGAGATCACAGATTGGAAAATTCTGTACGAAGTGTCCATATTCGACCATAGATACATAGAGTTCCTAATCGAATGCGAAACTAACATCTCGCAGAAGAGCAAGAACACTAGGAGAACAAACTGGCTAAAGTTTAGGGAAAAGTTAGCAAATCCCACTGTCTCCCCCAAAACTCAGAACGAGGCGTAAGTTTGAGATGGCAGTTCGGAACCTGAACGATACCCTAACCAAATGCTTCGAACTGACATGCCCAGTCAAAAACACCCCCTGCAGAACCCCTGTCCCGGGGTGGAACGCGGCATTGCAGAGAAAGCACCAGAAAACTTCTGAATAGGTCACTCAAGACCAATCTGGAAGAGGACTGGAACCTGTATCGATTAAAACAACAAGAATATAAGAGGCTAATTCGGGGTTCAAAAAGTGCCTCTTATAAAGACTTTTGTGGGAAAATCGAAACACTCAGTGAAACCAGCAGACTAGTTTAGAATCCTCCAAAGGACAAATCAGTGAAGCTGGATACACTAAGAAAATCAGACGGTACCTATACCGAGTATAAAGCAGAGACCCTCCAACTCATGCTAGAGATTCACTTTCCTGGGAACCAGATCACAGTCGGCTCCAAACCAGTGCCGATTTCCGAAACTGGGGATGAGCAGACAAATACCACACGCAGAGGCTGGTATATTTCATCGCTCGTGGCCACTGATGCAGCCATCAAATACGCTGTTGCGTCTTTTGATAGTTTCAAGTCAAAGAGACTACTTTCTCGCCAAAAATTTCAGGCCTATCAGTCTCACCTCCTTCATGCTAAAAAGTTTGGAGAGGCTGGTCGAACTGCACCTGCGCAAAAACGCTTTACGATTACACCCTCTATCTCAGATGCAACATGCCTATCAGCGCGGAAACTCTTGCGAGACTGCACTTCAAAATCTCGTCGGTTGAATTGAAAGTGCACTTGACAGCATGATTGATCGATGGCATGTGTAAAGCGGCCAGGAATCACGGTGTAAAGGAATCATTGGTGTTGTGGATAAAAGCAATGCTAATGAACAGGACTATAATCGAGGAGGCGGAGTGTGACAAGTTTGTAATATTGGGGGTTAACAGCATGCACTCCTGTGGTGCATGCTGGTCGATTCTTTGCTTTCCACTTTGAATAGTTCCATCACCTACGCCCAAGCGTACCAGCCGTACTGGTTACCGGACCACGCCTTGCGGCCGTCAGTGGGCAGGCGGCCCTTGACATGATCGATAACTGGTGTACTAGGAACCTTAAAACTGAGGTTGTTCTCTTTACGAGAAGGAGGAATATGACTGGTTTGACTCAACTGGTACTTAAAGACGTCAATACCCCACTTTCCAATGAAGCCAAATATCTAGGTGTTATTCTTTGATTAATCGCTGACTTACGTCGAGAACTAGCCGAAGCGGAGCCGACATCGAGGATGCCATCCCTCCCTTCTCAGGCGATGACTCCTACGGCATCCGGAAGTGGATCGCCGATTATGAAGACGTGACTCAGTCAGTGCATTGCGATGACCGAGGCGAGTATGTTTGTACCAGAAGACTTATGAAATGTACCGCCAAGATGCTGCTGCGAACCGTCATTGGGACGACCTCCGAAACCTCCCGATCAAAGAGTTTGACAAAAGGATCACCAGGCAGTGTATCGCCAGTTAAGCCACCGAGTACCTCAACGTGATGAAAACCTGCTGCACTACGTCCTGTCAATGCAGGAGATTACCGCCCACGCAGATGTGGACAAGCTCGCCGAACACCTTGACGAGAAGAACCTAACCGCTAAGGACAGGGATCTTAAGAACCCAAGGGCGATCGCAGCCGAATATATAGGCAAGGCCCAGGAGTACAACCAACGTTATCGCGAGAAACATAACCAGCCCACCCGCTCTTACTCAGCAATGGACTATGTTGTCCTTAGGAATATTGACACCACCGGCGGTGGTAATAAGAAACTTATGCCGAAGTTTAAAGGACCGTACATGATTCACAAGGTTGTACCACATGATGGATATGTTGTACGGGACATTTAGAATTGTACCATAACCCAGATACCCTACGATGGGGTGATATAAGCTAGGAACATCCGATTGTGGAGAGAGAAACCACCTTTAGATCGCTAGGCTGAAAATTTGAATACAAGTCGGGTCGTCCATCGTGACCTCCAGTTAAGTTGGGTTAAGTTCGAATTGTGAGAAGTATTTGATCGAGGTCGATCAATTTGTCAGGTTCGACTGTGTGTCTGTGTCAATTAAACCTGTAATTTATTTTATATACATAGGTACCACCAACCAGTTTCTTCATCAAAAACTAGCTGGACATAAATCGGACATCAGTAACAAGAACTCAATGAAAACAGCATTACCTAATTCTTGCGTTCAGACTAACCATCTACCCGCTTTGACATATTGTATTAAATTCAAAATTTAAATTTCTCATCATTCAAGACTGATCTTCACACAAAGAAGTGTTCAATATATTGTTTAATCACTATTTGCTATAATCTCAACTTTTCCCCCCTCATTTCAATCCACAGGCATTCAATGTGCACCTGTACTTCCTTTTCCGCTCTTCCTCTATGTCATTGACCTGTACTGTGAAATAGACTTGTGTAGTTCCGGATCTACATAGTTCCACCGTCGGAACTAGTTCCGATAGTTCCACATATTCCACCTAAATATGTCAGATAGTTCCGACGTGTTCGGTAGCTCAAACATTACAGACACATCGTGAATGTGTGAATTGAAACATCAGGCAACTCAAAAAATATATTTCAGACCATGTATCAGTCGCAAATTTTGTTGTTTCTTGTGTATTTCTTTGACTTGTTTGTATGATGTATACCGTCAACCTTACGTCAAACACTGCATATTGAACTATTAGTGCATAGTTCCATGGACATGCAACCAGTGTTGAGTAGTTCCGGAACTATATAGGTCCGGGAACTACATCGGTCCTGGAACTATATCGGTCCGGAACTATATCGGTCCTGGAACTATATCTACTGCGGTAGTTCTGAATGTTGTTTCAGCTAACATGTTACCCACATTGTTTTGTTGACATTTCATGAAACATTTCAGATTTATTTTGATTTGATTGTTTTGTTGCTAGAAAAATGCTCAAATCTTGTTCGGGTATATAAACGTTCTTTGATATATAAAACATATTGTTTCAATTGTAACACGTAGAGGGAAATTGGTGAACACTAATATAACATTTATGTAGTAGTAGAAGTAGTTTATGGAGATTTAATTTTAGAACATTTATAAAGTGTTCACTTTCTTATGAGGTATTACCTATACTCCAAAGACTTTTTTAGGCAGTGTCGAAGAACTGGACCAAAATAGGTCCTCGGAACTAGTTACTTTTCACAAAGGAACCCTACTGTGATACAATCCCTTTAGCGCATGTCAATTTTTATGACAACATACTCAACAGAGTTGTACAAAGTTAATTATTTTTAGCAGCAACAGTTTGTCTGTTATTATACTTATACTTTGAGGAGAACAGCAAAATAAGCAGTATGAAACTATTAACTTAATAAGAGTTATTAATTTACTGAAGCTGGCTATTTTAGTCAACTAAACGATTTTTTACTAGAGAAGGTTAGAGATTTAACAGCGAATTTTTTAACTGCAGATACATATTTGTAACGTATTTGAAGACAATTTATTGAATTGATTCCTTCAAAGAGTACAGATTAGAAAAAATTGTAAGCAATGATTATAACTAAACAGCTCGAGAATAAAAATATTAGCAGACCAAATTACCGAAGCCGTAATGGCACAATACCTGCCTGTTCCGTGCGGAAGATATCGCTTCTTTAAATCCTAATATTATTATATAAATTTTTATTACAGTGTCGTCAAGAAGAAATCGAAGTACGACGAAAAACTATTTAAGTAATAGTGCACTACCATATGCTAAGTCCATAAGAAACATAAAGATATTTCTGACCCGAACCTTACCAACAACAAGTAAAGTACATGTGCCTAATTATCTGAGAAAAATGCCAGGTCTACGGCAAACCAAATACACTTCTTTAAAAAAAAATACAATCTGAGTTTAAGAAAAAAAGTAATAATAATAATAATTGTTTTTAGGTTACTTAAATTGACTTATGTTTGTGTAATGTTTACAGTTCCTTTCATTGCATTCAAATGAACATGGGCTATTAGCAGTTGTGAGAACTAATATCTCTCAATAAATTTATAGGTTTAGATGTGAGAGAAAGATTGCAAGAAATATATTTTCATAGCTTATAATACACTTGATTCGCAAAGCTTTCCTTTGTAATCTCTTACAAGGCGGTTGAAGACGTATGTATATTACCTCTGCGTAAAGCCTCTATTTAACAATTATAATCTCAATATTGGGTGAGTGTTTTTAACAGTGGTTCAGAATGATATGTTATGTTACACATATACATTTTTTAGAGTAAGTATTATGATTATGATTTCTAAAAGTTCGAGCTTGTTATCTACATAGCAATAAACAACTTATTTTTACTAATTAGAACTTGGCTGAAACTGGGTAGTTGCAAAGTTACTTGAATTTTCTCATTAATACCGTTTTTTCAAACAATTATTTATTTATTGTATTAATGTTAAGTAACTAACAAGTTTGTTGGAACAGCAAAATTATTTGGTTAAAATATTCAGTTTAAGGATTGGAAATACAAATTTGTTTAGCCTTATTTTTAAAAATGTTTTTTCAAGTTTGTATTAATATAGCCTCCAACTTTCCAGTTTAATAAAAATAACAATAAACGTAGTGTATATAAAGCTTCGAATGGTGGCATATACATACTTTGAAGATATTTTTTTTATTTTTTCATTCACGTCCTAACCATTTTTTTCAATAGAGTTATTCCAAATTGAAAAAAAATATACTCGCGTAAAACAAAAAGTTTCGAGGTCTTTTTTATTACTTACTGTCATATCCTGCTGAATAAGACCACATTGCAACAACTGCTAAAAGCCACGAAAACAAAAATCCTTCGATTTTGGTATAAAATACAGGATACACTAGTTTAAATGGCAATAAGCAAGTCATCCATATTACATAAGTTGGAATGCAATAAATATTATTGATTATAACAATTGCTGTTCGTATTAAAGCAACAGGATATTTAAGGAATCTGAAAGATAAAAATATTTGTTTGATTTAGAGGGTGTTTATTTTTTGTCTGGAGGGCTTATACATTATGAACGACAGAAAAACCCAAAACGTTTATCAAATTGATGGGATGGTAACGTTTTTCATTATAAGCATGAATTGTAAATACGACCATTCGACGAGTAATAGACAACAAAAGGATTTTTTTCAAGCCAATGTTTTTTGGGAATGATTAATCTCTTCGAATAGTCGGCTTTATAAAAAAGTACAATAGATGCGAAGCTAATTATGCTACTTAAATTTATCTATGAAAATTTAATACAGACCCCAGCATTTTATCGTAAGAATATTATGTGGTTGTTAAGTCATACGAGCGTGTTAACATTTGATATGATATAGGGAGTAGCAAAAGAATATTTTTAACTGATTTTAAAATAACACAGAAAAAACAAATTAACGAATCCACAATATGAAGGAAAAAGGGCATGAATATTATTACGAAATGTCAACCAAAGAATAAAACGACAAAAGATTAAACAATAAGAATACAATTTAATAATTCATAAAAAAATATTACCAAATATTTCAAATAAAAAATATGTCTTCTTAGGATAAATACATATAAAAGGATTAACATTAAGTCTACTTCAGTAAATTGTTTATATATTTGAATGTGACAGTAGCAAATAATAGATAGGTATTATAAAATCGCAGCAGACAAGGATCTAGCTTAAGAATGAACAGGACCTATGTGATTGCAGCCAAAACTCTCAACTTGTTAAACATATAATCACGTATTACCTGCTTGAAAGGACTGGATATCGTTTTATCACGGACAACGTTATGTATGGTACAGTAATTCGTAATAACCTTATTCTAAATGTAAACGGAATTATGAGAAATAAAGGGTGATTTTTTAGCTATTATCTTTTTGGCAACACTGGTGTGTTTGTTTTAGTTTGGTCTATAATTTAACCATGAATCTTTTTACAAACGAACAACGCTTGCAAGTTATTCAATTTTATCATCAAAATGCGTGCTCTGTTAAGAAAGTTCATCGCGCGCTTCTTCCATTTTATGGTCCAACATTAACGAAGCTCATTGGGTACGTAAATAAACAGAATTGTCGATTTTGGAGTGAATATTAGCCAGAAGCATTGGAAGAGCTACCAATGCATCCAGAAAAAGTCACAGTTTGGTGCGGTTTATGGGCTGGTGGCATCATTGGACCGTACTTCTTCAAAGATGAAGCGAATCGTAACGTAACTGTGAATGGTGAGCGTTACCGTGAGATGATATCCAACTTTTTTGCCGAAAATGCAAAAGGTTGACTTGCATGACATGTGGTTTCAACAAGACGGTGTAACATGCCACACAGCATGCGAAACAATGGACTTATTGAGAGGCGAGTTCAGTTAACATTTTACTGACCGGTCAATTGGCCGCCTAGATCGTGCGATTTCACGCCTTTAGACTATTTTTTGTGGGGCTATGTTAAAGCTCATGTCTTACAGACAAGCCCGCCAATTGACGCATTGGAAGACAACATTGAAGCATTTTTTGTGAGATATTAGCCGAAATGTTGGAAAGAGTATGCCAAAATTGGACTAAGCATATGTACCATTTGAGGCGCAGTCAAGGTCAACATTTGCACTAAATAATCTTCAAACATTAAATTATATGGACCGTACTAAAGATTCAAATAAATATTTCATGCAATTTTCTGAATTTTATGTGTTTTTTTTTAAACTTTCATATAGCTTTTAAAAAATCACCCTATTCATTATAAAGATCACGCGTTGTGCATGTGATTATACAAAGAATCTAAATAAGGGGCTTTATTGTACTTATTAAGAAAACGAAGTAATGACAAACATGACAATGAAAAGATTTGCTTTAAGAGAAAAAGTTCGTTAGCTAAAACTCAAAAAAAATTGTTTAAAAACATTTATAGTGCGTCATTGTGTAAATAAAGCGGAAACCCATTACCGAATGATACAATAAAAATGTACTTATAAAATATTTAATGGACTTAAATTTATTTATGATTTCATACATTTTCGTATATCTGACGAATTATTAAAATAAATTTATTATTTTAGCTTTAGCAAACAATATTTTAAACCAATATCGAAACGATAATATTTAGCACAAATAAAATAATTTCAATATAAACGTCAAAAACTATATAAAACATATTGAAATACATACCCTTTTACGTAACTCATATTCAAAAATTTAAAGTGATTTTTATAGCAATAGGCCCATTTTACTCTCTGAAACAAAATAAATGAAAACGTTTCTTACAAATTATCAATTAGTGTTATACACAACAGAAATATATTTATGAACACCACACATTCACACACAGTCTTATTCAATCGCGCTGTTTGTGTTTTGCGACTCCTTGAAGTATCTCCGTATATTGTAATACATCATATCCCCGTATAATTAAGGAGTAACAGCTTTTACTTTGTCAAAAATGTAGTTACTCTTAGTATCATTTCCGTTCACATAATGAATACATTGTCCTAGACCAAGTATATACATAACTGCGTTATATTCAACTTCTTGTAGTGGAGCAATGTTAGGAGCCAATAAAACGCATGTGCAATTTAAATATTCTTTAAGGTCCTACTATATCTATACATATGTGTTTAAAATTATTTTTCTTTCAAAAAGTTTTTACTTACATTTTGTAATTTCCAAACCTAATATATCCCTTTACGCGTAGTTTTTTTCTTTGTTATAGAGACTTGATTCACAAAATAGTCTTGCGCACATGTACTTGAACCAGCATCTCCAAACTAGTAGGTCTAAGAAAAGTCCCCCTTACCAATTTTTGGTATGAGCCTACTCAACTGTGCGCCATAGGTTTGTAAGTGCACGTTTAGCAATGAAGATTCAATAGCAATGGCGACTTGAAAACGTCGGCGTGTGATATGTATCAGCTCGTCCACAGTTGCAAAGATTGGTTTTGGTTTAGAGTGGGCTGTGATTTGGTTTCTTGGGAAATGAGCGTCAAGCATGAGGAAAACCGGAAGAAATTCAAAAGAGCCCGAAATGATTGCAATGCGTTAATAAGACGTGTTAAATGCTCTTATGATCAAAGTTGAGACAAAAAGTGCTGCAATGTCCCAAGGGCAGCGAAAACTTTTGGTCATTTGTAAAAAAACGTAAAGAATTACGCCTCGTCTTCAACTCCAACGCCCATTTGCAATGACATTCCAGCTGTCAGCTCTTTGGACATAGCAAATCTGTTAGCTGCACATTTTGCAGCCAGCTCAAAGCTTTCAGATTGCGAGCGTAAATTTTTCCATGGGACAAGTCCACTTTCGCACTAGTACAATTGGAAAAGTACTTAAAGATCTAAACGTGAACAAAACCGCTGGCCAGGATGCTATCCCTGCTGTTCTTCTGAAGAGGTGTTCTTCTACGCTGGCAAAACCACTGCGTTAGCTTTTCCATTTGTTCTACGCTTTAGGGCTCTTTCCGAGTAAGTGGAAAACAGCATTTGTCCACCCCGTCCCTAAAAAAAGTGAACCATCTTCACCCACCTCCTACCGACCCATAGCACTTACGTCCCTAATTTCCAAGGTCATGGAAACGCTGATAAACCGTCAGCTTATGAAATATCTTGAAACTCGGAAGCTTCTTAATGACCAGCAATACGGCTTCCGCGGCAACGTTCCACTGGTGATCTGATGGTTTATCTTACCGAAAAATGGAACCAATCTTTGCACAATATAGGAGAAAGCAAGATCGTTGCGCTTGATATTTCAAAAGCATTTGACAGAATCTGGCATCAGGCTCTCTTGTCGAAAATGTGTGCTTTGGCGTCGATGAATCTCTTCTTTAACGAATTAGAAATTACCTTTCGAACCGTTCAATATAAATTGATTTGGATGGGTTCAAGTCTGATATTCACCATATTAATGCTGGTGTTCCCCAGGGCTCCGTTTTGTCTCTGACACTCTTCTCATTTTTATAAATAATCTCCTGTCTGTTACTTCTTATCCAATTCACGCCTTCGCTGATGACAGTACTATCATCGCTATTTATACAAAAAATGCTCTTAAGAGTTAGCCAGCTGCATTCCTTCCCTTCAAGAATCCTCCCGCAATACCCGCCTCGCTAGGAATGCTCACCCGTTCACCCTTAAGCTCACCTTCGGACGTACAGTAAAGTTTAGAAACTCGTTCTTCAGTCGCAGCACACGAATATGGAATGCTCTTTCCAGCCCATCTTTTCCCCCCATTACAACCCACAGGCATTTAAAACCAATGTGCATCGGTACCTCCTTTCCCTCTCTTCCTCTATACCTTCAGCCAGTGCTGTGACTTAATTCCAGTCACTTAAGGATATAAACAATCCCTTTACTGCGCGATAATTATAAACAAAAAAACAAGAGCCCAGTGATTTGTGTAATTTACTGTTGCTTTACTGTTTCGAATTTGTTGTGTACAATGAATCGATTTGGTAGTGGCACTTCAAAAATTATTTTTGTTACACTCAAAGTGTTCTCTACTTTTACGAAAAAATGAAAGAGGCACAGAGTACGAAATTACAGAAAGCAGTAGGACTACAGGCAGAATTGGGCTGCTGTAACTACTGTAACTACAACTTCATCAAGAATACTGGAGTGAAACGTATTAAAACTAATATCTTAGTAAAACATATTCAAAGAAAATGTTTGTCTTTTGTGAAATACATCCAAAAATACCATTAAATGGGAGTCTGCCAAAAGCCACATGTTACAATCGATTAACTAAAGAGTTAATTTAACGAGAGAGTTATTTCAAGAAATAGACCCGTCGATCATGTGATTTGGCGTCATTATTATTTTCTTTCGAGCTACGCTATCATTGGTATATTCAAACAAGCCCGCAAAAAAGATGGAGCCAGTATTGAAAATGAAATAGCTGGAATTTTGGCCAATTATTACGAAATACGGGTAAAATAGCTGCCACCAAATTTTGAAATGGAAAGCCTCCTATAAGAACTTAAAATTGTTTAATGGTGCAGTTCAAAAACTATGCTGTGCAATTTTTAACTTTAACCAACTATACAAAATTATATTTTTCGTTACAATTTCATTTTACTATTGTATAAAATAAGTCGTCATGTTACATATACCTTATTCATTGAGAGGCAAGGTGTAGTAAGCGAATCATTTATAAATTTTAGCAATCCATGCATAGTCCTCATTGCACGCACCTTCGTGCGTTAATAAAAAACATATGTAAAAAAGAACGATTTGCAGATTTTCAAATTAAAATTTGGCCTTTTATTATTTTCACTGACACGAATGCCTTACCCTGCCTTATAGTAAGCAGCCGTGAAGTTTCAGTGTGTACGTATGGCGAGGTTTTAACAAGATCGTCATCGAATTCTAAAATTATTAATACACAATTGAATCATACATTTTTTAGTAAACCAGTGATTTGGCCGATGTTAGCCTCTAATCCAAATCTTAGTCACAGTTTGGTATGATGACATCAGTCCATCGACACTTGATTCAACTTACTATTAAGCTGTTATCGCGAGGACAAATTTCACAAAAAGGTTAACTATAAGTGTATGAGTTACTTCGATTTTTTTTTATTAAATTTCGTCTCATTATATACCTAGACAAAAGTATGTTGTCAAGGCTGGAGTTTGAAGATTAGGGTAACTTAATCTTCCACTATCGAACATTTCTTATAAATTACGACATCTGATTTATTTTCTGGAGCTCACGTGTTTTTTGTCAAACGATTTTAGGCAATAATTCTATGTTAACATTAACCCACTGGGCATTTTTCTTAATTAGGGTTATGATAACAAATGAATAGAACTATAATCAATGGAATGTTTCACAAACAAAGTGACATAATTTTTGCTTTAAATATATATTTTAAATATGAATATTTTTGTAAAGATTGATAAAGAAATACTTTTAGCCTTAGGGATGAATTTAATATTTATAAAACATACTCACAACCGATAACCAATTGTTGATAACAATTTAACTTCAATTTTATTTTTTGACACTCATTTAATTTGTATACAAAAGATCAATTTTAGAGACGACTTCTGCAAAAATGTGACACTAGAGACGATATCGAACTAGTACACAGTAAAACACAGCATGTTGAAAACAACCACTGTCAGTACAACAATATACAACACAGTCTAAGGTTATTTTTTATTTTTGTTACGCTTCAACCAGATTTTTATACGAAAACTAAGCAAAAAAATAAATATTATTTCCCACTTACCTATATAATTCTAAAATTATGCTGCAATCAATTCAAGCGCCTATCAGATATATTTCTTGAAGCACACTAGTTACTCCAACAGTAAACAACGTTTTGGTTATAATTGTTGAAATTATTACAGCTCATATAGATTTGACAAGTTTCTGTCTTTCGTATTTAATTGAATTGATTTGAAAAACAAATGTTAGTTTTTTATATAATTCTTTTTTTTTACATTTTGCTTCATGATTTCAAACTCTTGACATATTTTTATATTTTTAAAATGGTTATACAATTAAGTAGGATGTTTGTTTTCAGAATGATTAACAATATTTGTTTTTTTTTCCAAACTTTATAATCAACGAAAATCACTTTACTGTTTCGATTTTGTACAAGTACAATTATAATCAAACTGTTCATACGAATTCACATGCAGACTGCGGAGTCACCTGTGTATTTTGTCTTGATTATTCATGATGTTGCAAAGTTTACTGACAGATTTTTCTTATGCAAAATGTAACGATGCTCTAGTGAATGCGGGTTTGTTTTACTGACATATGACATTGACGATCTGGTATATCTCAGATCGTGATTTCGTAAGTTGGACAAAGAAGAAAAATAGGTTTTATTTTATTTTATAAAATATAATTTAAACTGTTTTGGAATGTGGTTATACATATATTGTAAAAATTTCAATAAAAAAATTGAGAAATGATGCTTAATAAAGTTTTTCAAGATTGACACTAGCACATTTCTTTTTGAATCACATGTTTAAGTTTGGGTTTTGACGCTGTTTATCGATTTTACAAGAAGATATGGCAAAACGAGACGTCTCTAGTTCTTCAAATCGGAATGAAATTACCTTTTCCATGATTAAAACGTATATCAACAAAATGTTAAATAAATTTCCTTCAATCAAAAAATATATCTCAAAGCCCATGTTGAGGTCCTGAAAGGTATTCTGTCTGTCATGAGACGTGATTATGTAGTTCACTTATGAAAATCTGCATGCAAAATCCGCATCAAACACTTAAAGTGCTGTGAATTACGACTATTTTACTTCTATGTTACTACTAGGTATGAAATTTAAAACAGTCACATGTTAAAAACATATAATAGGCTATTGGAGCGATAAGAGTACTTAACGTTTTATAAATGTAAACGTAGCTTAATGGAAAATAATCATTGGAATGTAAGCACAGCTGTTCTTCCATATTGGAAATTTAATAAATATGATTTCCAACTTTTTTTTTTCTCGGAGGCCTTAATTACCTTCTGGACTTAGTGGTGGAGTGGTAAATATTTTACCCTTATCTACTTTTGCAATTGCATTAAATCTTTCTTTGTTTCTCAAATCGTGATTCGTGTTTATATCATATATTTACATTTGATAATGCAACATTACTGAAAATGTATTCGGTTATTTTGTTTTTATTTCTTGTAACTGCGATTAATTGTGAAGTGAAAAAAGTATTTCATTACCAACCAGAACAGGTGCATTTATCATTTGGAGGTAATCAAAATAGTTTATAAGTTTGGCAATATATTTTTAATTTTGAATATGAACAGTGCGTGTACCGGGCTGATAAATCAAATATTTTTGAAAATAATCAAAACATAAAGTTTTATAAAGTTTGTCTATACTTGGCTGCATACATAATTGGGCATTATTTTAAATCAAAATAATTAACAGCATTACCGAATTGTAGTAATAATTAGTTGTAATATTTTTACAGAATTTAATTTTAATAAATAATAATACATTTTATTTTAGTATTTAAATTTGTCTACTGAATACCTTAATACCCAATGATCTATTTTAAGCAACGAGGATACATTTTAAAAATTCAAACAATTATTTTCATATGTTTTGCGAACTACCATTTTGCTTATAATGCAAACGGACAACGTCAAATATCTGAAAAATCGAAAATAATTAATGTACATCTTATGTCTGTCCTTTAATAATTTTTAGAGTAAATTTATATAAAATAAAACATATAATTTTACTACAAGTTAATTATTTCCTTGCTCTTAGCCTTAATCTCGTAGTTCTGTTGCTTTCGTTAAACAGAGATTTATACGAGAAAATCATAAAAATCTGAAAAAAATTATTTAAATGTTTCAAGAGTATATAATCTGATCAATTTTAGACCATTTTAAAAGTTATGGCTATATAGAACGATGATTATTCTGTAAAAATATTATCAAAAAAAGGGGCGAACTTAACTTCTTGAATTGTTCTGCAAGTCTTGAATTGACCTTGTTTCTTATCTCTAAACCTGACTTTATTTTTTTCTAAAGTAGATTGCTTTGTTCTTGATTTTAAAATACCCACGTAGTGAGATGTTTTACTTTTTTTATGTTCGTCATGTCTCTATTATATATATGCCGCGGAATTGTTATCGTAGTTAAATAATTCTTAATAAGCGGATGATTTTTCTGAGCACTATGTATGCTGTACGCATTTGATGCTTTATGGGTCTGGGAGTCAGTTTGAATAATTTAGATATGTTTGTTTTTAATTTTAAATGTATGATTTAAATTAATCACAAAAATGTTTATATGTTTATATATACATATGGGAGTTAATGTTAATATATATTCAATCCAAATGGGTACTCGGACAATTAAATTCATAAATTCATTCATCCCTTCATGCACAATCTCTCACAAGTTTTCAATAGAGTTGAGGTCAGAGGACTGCGCAGGCCAATGCGAAACATCAATTTTATTTTATTATCGAACCTAACTGACAACTCTGCTGGGGAGCTTGGGATCGTTTTCCTGTTGGAACCTCCGGATCAGAGACATCTCTTCGGCATAAAATAATTAAGAGGTGCAAGTATTGGAAACGAACCATAATAGTATTTATTCTGTAAACTGGCCCTGTTCTCTAACCCAAAAAACAACCCCATTCTTTTCGGAGTTTTTGCTGTATCGTAAATAAATAAATCCCCACTTAATCAAGTGCCGATTATGTTTAATAATAATTGTTGGCGCGACAGTTCACAGGGGGATGAGGGCCTAGCTTGCTCATCAACTGCTCGTGTTGTGCGCGCTACTTTTCTCTCACGAGTAGAAGGGACAGTTTTTTGCCGACTCCGAACGGCGAACTTTGAGAAGTTTCTGAAATAGTTATTACTCATTGAGTGTTGTCAGCAGCTCGAAAGAGATGGTGCCGTGAAAAATTCGAAAAATTGGTGTTCAGCCGGGAATCGAACCTAGACTCTTCGGCGTGTGGGTGTCGCACTCTGCCCACTACGCCACGGCGGCCACGCCGATTATATTTAAGTCACATTAAATCCATAAAAATATTAACTACAATTTGTGAAATTGAACATTTATAAGAAGAAATATTTTAAATATATAAGATTATTCTCAAGCAACAGTTTCATTTATTCAAGTTTTCTTTTATTCATTCCTAATTTAAAAATGTAAATACCATGTTTAACGTAAATATTTCGAAACGCTTTTTCTTTATTTTATAGAAAATCCTCACGATATAGTCGTCACCTGGTCTACGCGTGATGACGCTGGTACCTCTATTGTCGAATATGGTATTCGAGGTTTGACTCTATCAGAACAGGGTTTATCGCGATTATTTGTTGATGGTGGGGAGGAGCATAGGTCTCAATTTATTCATAGGGTAAATAATAATTGACTTATGAGGTGGATGTACATACGACAATTTAGATATTTTTCACTATGAATCTAGGTTATTCTTAAAAATGTACAACCTAATTCCACTTACTTGTACCATTGTGGAGGAGCACTCGGATGGTCGCCACAATTTTCATTTCGAACTTTACCGGAAGGCACAGATTTTAGTCCTAGTGTGGCAATATATGGTGACATGGGTAACGAAAATGCCCAGTCCTTAGGTAGGCTTCAAAAGGAAACCCAACTTGGTCTTTACGATGCTATTATTCACGTGGGTGATTTTGCCTATGATATGAATAGTGAAAACGCACGAATCGGAGATGAATTTATGCAGCAAATTCAGTCGATAGCTGCTTACGTACCATATATGGTATGTCCGGGAAATCATGAAGAAAAATTGTAAGTTTGATACTCACCTCAAAGTTACTAGATACTCATTTCCTCCTGACTTATTTCTTTCAAGTAATTTTTCGAATTACCGGGCACGTTTTAGTATGCCCAGTGGAACGGAAAATATTATGTATAGTTTTAATATGGGTCCTGTACATTTTATTGGTTTTTCCACGGAAGTGTATTACTTTTTAAACTACGGTCTTAAAATGCTGGTTTTTCAATACGAATGGTTGGAAAGAGACCTCCAAGAAGCAAATAAACCAGAGAACAGGGCTCTAAGACCGTGGATTATTACTTTCGGGCATCGACCAATGTATTGTAGTAACGATAATGACAATGATTGCACACATTCTGAAACATTGGTTAGAGTCGGCTGGCCATTTTTACATCTATTTGGCTTGGAAGAACTTTTCTATAAATACGAAGTTGATGTGGAGCTGTGGGCTCATGAGCACTCATATGAAAGATTATGGCCAATTTATGATTACAAAGTGTACAACGGATCGATGAGCGAACCATATAAAAATCCCGGAGCACCGGTACATATAGTTACAGGCTCTGCAGGTTGTAAGGAAGGACGAGAACCTTTTGTGCCGAAAATTCCTCCGTGGAGTGCGTTTCACAGCCAGGTTTGGAAAAATGTACTTTATATTGTCATGTTATTTACAATAATTACTCTTACAGGATTATGGTTATACTAGATTTAAGGCGTATAACACCACACATTTATATTTTGAACAAATATCTGATGATAAAAATGGCGAAATAATTGATTCCTTTTGGATAATCAAAGATGGAAAAGCCTCATATGGGAGAAGATACTATTAGACACGCCCATTTATAGAAAAATAAACATTCATTCCTTTTCACAAAATATAGAAAACGACACAATATAAGTAACTCATAACACAATTTTAAAATTTCTAACAACAATTAGTGCACAGATTCAAAGTAATACAATAAAAATTAGTTGTATTATTATTTTTTTAAATTTAAAAGTTGTTGATGCTAATTTAGAATATTATGTTGGGTTGCTTTGTACAATATAAATTTTACTATATGGCAGACAACACTACCAAGTGTCCATCTTAATTCCTTGTGCTTGTAACAGAACAATTGCATACAAAAATGAAGATGTGTGTTGTGCCTATTAGAACCACAATAAACATTAGCTATATTATTTTTTTTCAATTTCAAATGTTTTTGATGCTAATTTAGAATATTATGTTTTGTTGTTTTGTACAATATATATTTTACTATATTCGCTGTGTCGGCATACATTTCGTATTGCTTCAGTGCCAGCAAACAACTAACTGAGTTCGTTTAATGAAGTCAAAAAGTTAGCAGTTGGAAGTCTAATTTTTTCTTACCTTGAAGGTCCCAGCGAGTTTGTACCAACTTTGACGAAGCAGTTCGTCATCACACACTCTGACGAATGTGGTAGGAATGCCAAAACTAGGAAATGCAGAAGTAATAATATATATTGTACATATTTTTCTGAGGGATCTTCGGCAGTTAGTTGAAATCTATTTAAAACTGTTAAGAACTATTTACTGACTTTCTAGTTTGGGGTAATTTTAATTGTAGACACAGAAGTTGGGGCTGTGCACTTGAACAATGTTGCCTATTCGTGGTTTGTGTTCTTTAGTCCTACTTATTGTCCAGCTGGTTCTCGTGATCGTCCATCTGTTATAGACTTCTTTCTTACTAAAATAAGTAGTCATATTTCACAATCAGTTATAAATCTTCCTTCTGATCACAACCCGGTTTTAATTAATATTCCATGGTCTAGGGAAAAACATGTATAATACTTCCAAGGTCTAAATCGTGTGACCTGATATACTTTTCGTGCCAAACTGGAATCTAGGCTTAGAAATATTCCTCTATACCTTACGTACGTCAAAAACATAAAAGACATTGACAACATTGTTTACCAATTTTCTAAACATATACTTCACTTTGCGGAAAAAAGCATTCCCAAAGTTAAAAACGGGCGTTTTTCGCATGAAAATTTCTAAATACATCTTGGAACATATAAAATTACGATTAACATGCACAGAAGAAATTGGCAAAAGTATAGACATTTCAACAAATATACTAATAAACTAATACTAAACTTCGAAGTTTAGATAAATCATCCAAGCTCTTCTGAAAAATTACGAAACTTTTGAAAAAAATGCACATAAATATTCCTTGTCTCATAGATTTAGGTTCCACATATTACACCAATGGTGACAAAGCCAATATTCAGATTTTTCTCAAAACCATTCAGTTTCCCAACATAGAAGCGAAATTAACACTAGTAATCTTGTAAGCAATATGTTACTGAGACTGATACTGATATAAAATATTACATATCTAATTTCATTATAAGGAAAACTGGCGGTTTTGACGATGTACCAAAAGAAGGCAATCTATTTCTTGCACATATAATAAGCGGCTGTTTAAAACTGCAGTATCTTCCAATCTCTTGAAAAGAAGCAAACATTTGTCCAATTTTAAAGTTGTTTAAGTTTAAAGTTTTGTTACCTTGCTTCTGAACATTTATTTAATAACAGACAACTTTTAAAATGGGGATCGTCTGTGAAGTACGATGTGTTTTTGGTGTTTATCTTGACCAAAAACTCACATTTGATTTATAAACGGGTATTGCAATTATGATTCTATACCCTTTCATAAAGGGTATGTATGTATGTGTTTATTGCTTTTTGTTTATACAAAATTACTTACCGATTATGTATTATTTATGTATATACATTTTAATGTATTTATTTCCTTATATTTCTATATTTTGCACTTACGTATTTGTATATGTGTATTTATTTATTTCTTTTTATTTGTATATTTTCTTATTCTATTTATTTTATTTATTTGTTATTTATGGAATTTTTTAAATCAAGGTTTTGTTTAATTACATACTTCTGTTATTTTCTCTTCGTTTTATAAATGTATCTAAGTTGGAAGACATAAAACTGGATCTCACTATTGCAAATTGTGCGTTAGCTTGCTTTGTAAATTTGAGAACGAAATAAAAGTACTACTACAACTAATTTTTTCCTTCTTCTTGTGGCGTTATAGTCCGGGGTGGACCTGGGCATCGACCAACACGACTATCCAGCCAGCACGATCTTTTGCTAGCTGCCTCCAGCTACGTACTCCAAGATGGTTGAGTTCCTTCTCCACTTGTGTGCGCCACATTAGCCTAGACCATCCTCTGTTACGTTGTACCAATGGCTCGGATTTTAAGACTCTTCGATCTTGGCCTAGCCATCTTAAGCGTTGTATCCAAAGACGCTTGACCAGGCTCATGTCACTGTACAGCCCATAGAGTTTGTTGTTAAATCCAAAAATCAAAATTCGCACGCAAAACTTTTCTCTCGACTAAGACTAAGACTAAGTGCTTCCTTATCCGCTGTTAGTAACGTCCATCCTTCGAAAGAGGGCTTATTACTCAATTACCTCTTGAGGCCAAAGAAACAGCGATTGGCAAGTGTGATTCTGCGTTTGATTTCGGTACTGATGTTGTTGTCTTTATTTACCGCGAAGCCGAGGTAGACGAAGTCCTTGACTGTCTCGAAGTTTCTGCTGTCTAGTGTGAAGCTCTGTCTGAGAAATCAATGTTGTGTGTCCTTTCTTGCGTATATTTATGCAGTTATGGACAAAACAATAAGACCAGAACGGACAACATTGAACACTTACCCTATTCTCCCTGAAATAAAATTTAATATGTCTGGTTGTATATTTGTCTTTGTTGGTAACGGTACATTCTTCGCCACAACAAAAAAAAAAAAACAAGGAGACAACATTTGAAGAAAATTTGTCTTTTAATGTGAAGAAACTTCCTCGATGTTCGGACAAAAGAATAAGACCAGCTTAACTGTAATTTGTTTTTTAGTGTGAATAATTGTTTTTTAAACCAATTCACTGTAAGTATAGAAATGACGATATCTGTGTGTTAAAATGCATTGAATTATTCATGAAAGTAGGAAAGTCATAGCGGGAGTTATCCCATCTAGTAGGAAAATCAAATACATTTGTTTTTAATGCGATACAGGCGCAAAAATCTCACATGCCAACAGGTCGTTCACGAAAAACATCTCGAAGAGATGAGGTACACATTAAACGCTTGTAAAAAAACGTTTTTATCAGCTACAGACATAAAACTTGAACTGGACTCACCTGGCGTCCAAAAAATGCAACATGCACCAGCCTCAATACACAATCCAAACCGTAAAACATGGAGGCGGAAATATTATGGTTTGTGGATGCTTTTCATGGTATCGTGTTGTTCCATCATCCATAAAGGATACCGTGGACCAGCATTTGTACACCAAAATATTGGAAGACATGATGCTCTCGTATGTTGGGTAGGAAATGCAACTAAAGTGGCAGTTTACGCACGATAACGACACGAAGCATACGACGAGCAAAGTAAAAAGGTGGTTGAAAGAGCATAATGTCGATCCCATGACATGGCTCTCCCAATCTCCAGACCTTAATCGCCTGGAAAACTTGTGGGAAATCGTTAAGGAGCTTAAAAAGCAAAAAATAAAGAAGAGTTGTGAAGCAAAATTCAATCAGCTTGGTACGAGGCGTTCAATACATTCTCGGTATCGATATGAAGGATAATGCGAATTCAATTAAAATTATTTTTATTTTTCAATATAATCTCTCCTAACAGAAATGCATTTGTTACATCTTGAGATAAGCTTTTTTAAACCCTCAAAAAATAAATTTCCTCTTTCTCTGCAAAATACCCATTTATTGCCGACTTAAGTTCTTCATCATCAAAAAATCTTTTTCCAAGAAGACATTTTTTCAAATTTGGAAACAGGAAACAATCACCCACCCTGGGTGTTGGATTTCTTCAAAACCACAGGCTTGGAAACACGCGCCGTGTGAACAGGAGCGTTGTCATGAAGAAGCAACAAGTTTACCCCGTCTTTTCCTTTTCCATTTCCTCCCGCAAATTATGCATAGTGGAAGCGTAGGATGTGGCGTTGTTTCACTTTTTTTTTGTACTCAATAAGCAAGATTCCCTTTGAGTCCCAAAAAACTGTGGCCATGAGCTTCCCAGCAGACGGAGTGACTTTGAACTTCTTCGGGGGGGTCTGTTCCTTTTTTATGCCACTGCATGGACTCTTGTTTGCTTTCACGGTCATAGTGGTGAACCCATGTTTCGTCCCCAGTAACAATTCGATCCATAACACCGTCCGAGTTCTCACTACACATCTCCAAAAGCTCTCTACAGCATGCGATTCTCACTTATGTCTGAGGCGCTGTGAGCATTCGTGGCACCCACCTTGCACTGACCTTTGAAAGGTTAAGATGGTCATGAAGAATGGTGTGAATGGTACAAGTTGAAAGCTTGTTGATCTCTGTCATCATTTTCACCCTCATTCGGCCATCCTCAAGAACAAGTTTTTCGACTTCTTTGATGCTTTCTCCCGTACAAGCAGTAACCGGGGCACCGGAGCGGGGGTTGTCTTCAATGCTCTCTCTGCCTTTCTTGAACTCACTTGACCACTTTTGCACAGTTAATAATGAAGGTGTGGAACCCTGGTAAACAGCCACCATCTCTTCATGAATAGTTTTTTGACTTATCCTTGCTTAGTGAGAAATTTAATTACAGCGCGATGCTCAATTTTCACCATCATCGTCTCAGTTGCCATTAATAATCACATTTATGTGAAGTTTTTCATGAAGGTACTAAAATACTAGTATTACTTGATAAATAAGTCAATTTATATATATAACCACAGCTACATCCCAATACCGTACGCCATACCGACGAGTATGGCGAGAATGCGTGCTCTGATAAAAAATAAATGATATTCCATTAAATACTAAGAAAAGTTAAAGAACATCGTACATTAACTATGAATTTACTACAGTTTTATGGTGGTCTTATTGTTTTGTCCCCTTTCTATTCACGCTTTTTATACAAAAAAATATTTTTTGTTATGACCTGAACACTTTTCAACTTTTTATGATATGTTTTTATTTTCCCTTTCTTGAAGCAATAATAAAATGAAATAAAAATTACAAAAGTTACAATATGCTTTTAGTTTTTCTATGAAATTAAAGATATCTAGTGGTCCTATTGTTTTGTCCGCAGCTGTATATGTATACAGTACTGTGCAAAATAATAGCACTGTGTTCGATTTTGTCACTATTATGATATTTACTTTTTCCTACGGACAGGCAGGAGCCTCATATTTATTGCACAACATCCTTATTAAGAAGGTTCCGTTACCGGAAATGCAGCCGTATTTAAATATGCAAAATAATAGCACCACGTCATTCTGAGGAGCGTTTTCGAAGTGTACATCAGTCTTTCAATTGTTTTTGGTTGTAAACTAATTCTACACATATTATTGTAATTATTAAAAGATAATATTCTAAAGTGCAACGTTGTTAGGGAAGTAAAATGGGTCGTGATGTGCATTGTACTATTGAGAAACGTGCCTTAATAAATAAAAATTGCTTTTTGAGGGTAAAACTTACAAATTTAAAAGTAAAACTGTTGGGTATTTAAGGAGGAGGGTGTTCAAATTTACCCGTGGAGACATCAAAAATAAGAAGAAAGCTGGTAAAGAAGAATTTACCTGCCAGGAGTCCCAGAAAAGTAGCACTACTGTAAAAAATCAACCTACTACCTTCTAAATGGTGCAATATATTATGGATAGATGTATCCAAAATAGTTTTATTTGGTACTGCTGGGACTAAGACATTTGTTCCTAGGCGAAAAAACCAACTGAGACTGAGACATTCTGGCTGACGATTCTAATTTAAATCCTGATTTTTGTTTTTAATGATATAAACCATCTCTTTCCTTTCATTCAAATCTTGCCTTTCAGCACGAATATAAAAAATAGAATGTTAAAACTAAATATTGTGTGAAAACTTCTGAAAATAAGAAACCTAGTTTTGTTCGAAATGTTTAGCAGCTCTTATTGTAAATTCAAAACTCACTTTTCGTTCAGGTTCCGTCGGATAGACAAAGATGCAAAGAGCATACGAGTAGATATTCATATTCCTGTTTAAAATAAGAAACTAACAGCTGCCCGATCTGGGAACTCTGAAGCCAAAGCCAAAACAAATAAATACAGAGCTATGTTAGTTAGTCCAAAACTAGTTACCGAATCTATCAGAGCATACACCTAAGTCTTAGTAACAAATACAAAAACGGCTGGAACCAAATTTTTAATGACGCATTCAATTTTTACCGCACAAGCCTTTGGCATACAAAAAACAACATAACTTTTCGAAAAAAAAAAAGGTTTGGAATGAGGTTACCAAACCGAAGTACAAAATGTAAATAAAGTACCATTAAATTTTCATGTAATCAGGCAAAAATAAATAAAAAGTAACTTCAAAAAGAATAAAAATATTGGGCGAATTGCAATCACAGGTACTTGGCAAATTAATTCCGATGCCAATAATCTATCGCTATGCATGATTAGTTTGGATATTGCGTTCAACAGTTATAGACGTGTAATCATAGAGTTAACATGGTGGATGCGATAAAACCTCCGATCCGAGCTCCCGTAGCTTCTGACGAGTCATCAACGAAGTGTGTGGTCCGGAGTTGTCCTGGTGGAACACTACACCCTTCCTGTTGGCCAATTCTGACCGGCAATCCCGGCTTGGCCTTCAAGCACAACTGTTTTCGCTTGATATTGTCGTATTTTTCGTCGCCAGTCACCATCCGCTTCAAAAATGGTTCGATTTCGTTCCGTTTCAGCAGCATATCGCAGGCGTTGATGCCGTCTAGAAGATTTTTTTTGCGTCGAATCATGCGGCACCCAAACATCAAGCTTTTTTCGAAACCATTCCTCCGCGGATCGAAGTGATAGAGTACCATCACCCAAAACACCATTGTTCTCACGGAAAGTTTCTCTAGCGGATTTGCCTTTAACGAAGGAAAACTTTAAAAAAGCGCGAATTTCGGCGTTTATGAATTCCATGTTTACAAACTGTTGAACGCAATATCCAAAGTAATCATGCATAGCGTCGTTGTGTAGGTTATGTCAAGACGTTTCAAATGATGAATAGTATTACCAGATACGAGCGCTTTGTACATAGCCGGAAATCACATATAAATATGTATATATTTAGCGTACTATTTATTTTTTTATAAGAAAAACAAAGAGAAAAGTTTGCGAAAATTATATCCACAGGAAAATCAAATGATATAGTAGTAACCTGGTCCACTCAAGACGATTCAAAAGAATCAGTTGTGGAATTTGGTCAAAACGCGTTTGAATCCTTTGCCACTTCTATGCCAATCAAGTTCGTAGATGGAGGGAAAAGTCATAGTACTCAGTACATACACAGAGTAAGATACACAACTCTGATATCTAACATTTCTAAGCTATGTACTTAACACACTTAGGTTACCTTGCGCAATCTTTTACCTTCTACTCGTTACATTTATCATTGTGGAAGCTCATTTGGATGGTCTGCTGAATACTGGTTCCTTACTCCACCCAACGATACAGAATGGTCACCACGTTTAGCAATCTTCGGAGATATGGGCAACGAAAATGCCCAATCACTTGCAAGATTACAGCAGGATACTCAACGTGGCATGTATGATGCAATTATACACGTTGGCGATTTTGCCTATGATATGGATTCCGAAAATGCTGAAGTTGGTAATGAATTCATGAGACAAATCGAAACCATTGCCGCGTACCTGCCATATATGGTTTGCGCTGGAAACCATGAAGAACGATAGTGAGTTGCTTGCACAAATCCCTTGAAAATTTAAATTCATTTCACCATTACAGCAACTTTTCAAACTATAGAGCTCGTTTTAGTATGCCGGGAGAAACTGAGAACCTCATGTATAGTTTCGACTTGGGCCCCGTACATTTCATTGGATTTTCCACTGAATTGTATTATTACCTTAACTACGGCTACAAACCTTTGGTTAATCAATATGAATGGCTGGAAAGAGATTTGCAAAGAGCAACATCCCTTGAAAAACGTGCTAAAGTGCCATGGATCGTAACTTTTGGACATCGTCCAATGTACTGCAGTAACAACAACGGAGATGATTGTTCAAAACATGAAACTGTTGTGCGAAGGGGTTTACCGTTACTTGGATTCTTTGGTCTAGAAGATCTGTTTTATAAATATGGTGTTGATATTGAACTATGGGCTCATGAGCATTCATATGAGCGATTATGGCCGATTTATGATTATAAAGTTTATAATGGATCTTATGAAAATCCATACACAGAAGCAAAAGCACCTATTCATATTATAACCGGTTCTGCTGGTTGCAAAGAAGGTCGAGAACCTTTTGATAGGGTGATTCCCGAGTGGAGTGCTTTTCATAGCCAGGTAGGCGGCGTGATTATTGAAATTTTTTAATTCCCAGTATTATTATTTTTAGGATTATGGCTTTACTCGAATGATCGCGTATAACGCAACTCATATTTATATTGAACAAGTTTCCGACGATAAGGATGGTGCAATAATTGATTCATTTTGGATTATAAAAAGCAAACATGGCCCGTACTAATTTCGGATAGACGAAATTAAGTTATTATATTTTAATCTAAATAAATATTGATTTGTTTTAAAATATAAATAAATTGGGTAACAATACTGACCAAGTTTTAGCTGCATTAGTAGTCATGGTGTTGTGCGTATTATGGTTTTGTTATGAGTGTATAGCGCTTACTGTGTATTAGCGATTCCAAATGGCGAGATTCAAAACTTTATGACTATTTTTATTTTGTCATAAAAGGTGGTATGTGAAAAAAGTTCAGTCTATAGTGCAGTCTAAGAATTAAAAAGATAACCTCCGACATGTTGCTTGGAGCTCTCACCTACTGCTTATAGGCGGAGTGGAAACAGTACATAGACAATAATTATAATAATTATATTCATAGTAATCTATTTTATTTTTAGAGAATATTGAGGATATTGTAGTAACGTGGTCAACCAAAGATAACACATTAGAATCGGTCGTCAATTATGAGAAATGGTCATCTGAAACAGGTCCATTTACGATGACGGCGAAAGGAGATTCAAACATTTTTGTTGACGGTGGTCCAAAACAAAAATCACAGTTTATTCACAAGGTAAATAAAACAGAAATTTATACAGTAGACACTATATATATAATTCCTACGCCCATTTGCATTTAGGTGACTTTAAGGAATCTTAGACCGGATACAAAATATATGTATAATTGTGGATCATCACTCGGTTGGTCTACGATTTTCTGGTTTACTACACCAAAAAATACAACAGATTGGTCCCCACGTTTAGCAATTTTTGGAGATTTGGGAAATGAAAACGCTCAATCGTTAAGTAGACTACAAGCCGATACCCAGCAAGGAATGTACGATGCAATTATTCATGTGGGTGACTTTGCTTATGATATGGATTCAGAAGATGCCAACGTTGGAGACGAATATATGCGACAAATCGAATCAGTGGCTGCATATATACCGTATATGGTATGCCCGGGGAACCACGAGGAGAAATAGTAAGAAGAAGTGAATTTGTTCAATATATACACATTCTATTTTTTATTTTTTTTTTAGTAATTTCTCAAACTACAAAACCCGCTTCAATATGCCAGGTAATACTGACAGTTTGTGGTATAGTTTCGACTTTGGGCCAGTGCATTTTATATCATATTCAACGGAAGTATACTATTTCCTGGAATATGGACTCAAACTGCTTCTCAAACAGTACGATTGGCTGGAAAATGACCTTAAAGAAGCCACTAAACCAGAGAAGCGAGAAAAAGTACCTTGGATTGTAACTTATGGACACCGACCTATGTACTGCAGTGATGACAAGGAATATGATTGTAACAAAAACTTGGAAACTTTTATAAGAAAGGGTTTGCCAATATTGCAATGGTACGGTCTTGAAGACCTCTTTTACAAATATGGTGTAGATGTTGAAATTATGGCACATGAGCATTTTTACACACGTCTTTGGCCAATATACGATTTCAAGGTATATAATGGATCAAAGGAGGAACCATACAAAAACCCTAAGGCTCCGGTGCAGATAATAACTGGATCTGCAGGGTGCAAGGAGAAACGAGAACCATTCTCAAATGATATACCTGATTGGAATGCGTTTCACAGCAATGTAAGTAAATTTAAATTTTAAGAAATAAGAAGATAAAACTAACCTTTAACAACTTAGGACTATGGTTATACGCGAATGAAAGCCCTTAATGCTACCCATCTTTACTTTGAACAAGTTTCGGATGATAAAAACGGAGACATAATTGATTCAATCTGGATTATTAAAGATACGCATAGTTCATACCTTAATTGATAGAAAAAAACGAAAAATACACACTCGTACGTATCTCTAAATTGGTGCTGTGCTTAAAAAATTTTATTGTTCATTATGCTGAAGACTTTTTATTCAGCTCTCTCAAATGGAATGTTTTTAACATTGTGACAATAATAATAAAAGTCTAGTTAAGAAAACGTTATCTTTTTTATTCAAAAAATTTAAGGAGCT
This sequence comes from Eristalinus aeneus, assembly GCA_955652365.1. NCBI lineage: Eukaryota > Metazoa > Arthropoda > Insecta > Diptera > Syrphidae > Eristalinus > Eristalinus aeneus. The sequence goes on along the minus strand of OY019132.1, from coordinate 18,255,348 downwards.
GTGATAGCTCGTACTCTAACTTACATTCTAAATTTACAATAATTTGGTCTGCCTTCTTATAAATTTAAAATGCTGAATTAACAACGAGTATTGTAAACAAAATACGACACATAAATTTTGATTAATTGCAAAAGTTTAATTTGCGCGTGCAGTGCATCGACTGCGCGTGCAGGTGAATTGATTGCGCCTGCGGGGTATCAGATTTCTTCGTGTGGCTTCGGTCATCGTAACTCCTCCCTCCTTAAGAATGTACGTCCCGTAGATCTCATAAGTTGAGTCTGATTGGTTGAAGGTCAAAATGACTTTTTGATGTTACTTCTGGTAGGCTGACCTTGGGATAAGTTTGTGCAGGCAGAACGGCTATCTTAAGTTCGTTGCTTCGGCATATTCTTGCGATTAGAAATATACTAATTATGAGGAAAATAATGGTAACAAAGCTTAGTTCTGTAAATAAAGAGATGCTACTACTTAAGCTTAATTTCTTTAAAAACTTAAGATTCCTTAAATGGAGGTTATGCACATATTCTAAATTTAGTGAGTAAGATTACTCTGAAGTTTTGGGGGAATGATTTGATAAGCTTCTGCTTCCTTGCTGATGTAAGTGGTGTCATCTATTTTGATAATTTCGTTAACATATTGTATGAGAAAACTCCCTTCTATTCGTCTTGAAGAATTTTGATGGTAAAGTGTTAAAGTTGGTTAAGTAGATTGTGTTATAGCCTATAATTTCAATGATTGAACCGTTTTTTGATGGTAATCACATCTTGCGTTGGTTCCTTTTATTAGCTGTGTTATACAGTGGTCTTCTGGCAATAAATGTAATTGATTGCTTTGGCATATTATAGTTTTTCTCGTAGATCTGCATGCTGAAGTGATTCCAAACTGTTTTTTACTGCTAACTAGTAGTTCTTGGAAATCAAGATATATTTGGCGTTCTTGTATAATTGTTGGACGTATGAGGATGTGATTGTATTCCAATCCACTGGTTATCGGCATTGATAATACATACAGCATAGTTGAATCTTTTATGACCATAGTTGGTTCAGAGTATTCAATAGCTTCTATCTCGTTGTCACACGGAAGAGATTCGAGTCGAGTAGGAATTTCATTTATTTCATTCTTGTCTAAAAGATTTGTGTTAATAACTCCACTTTTGGCTAATTAAGCAGCTAATATGATTTCGTTAACTTGGTTATTTAATATTGTTAATTTATTGAATATAACTTGTGCAGCTTGTTCTATGTTGTCTTTATTTATAAAGTCAAGTATTTTATTATAATTTCCAGAAAGTACATCTGCCATTTCCATTACTTTTGTGTTAATTTTAAACTGCCTGTTATTATTACTTATGAATTCGTTTTGAGTTCGAAGAATGTTGTCCCAGTCAGTAGCGTCGGGAATCCCAGCTATCAATTTCCATGCTGAACCCAGCCAATTAATGGATCTTGGTCTTCACTGTTGGCGTTGTTTGAGGCTTTCCAATTTGTTTCCGATTTGAGTTATCAGATGTAAAACCTGGGGTCTGATGATATTAGTCTGGTTAATATTTTCTTGTAGTAACGATTTCATTTCCGTAAGAATTCCTTCGTATTTTCCTTTCTCGATGATGTGTATGAGCTTAAAGTTTCCATCTATTATTTTGCCGGAACCTTTTTTAATGGTTATGATAGAAGTATGGTATTCAAAGACTTCTACTGTAGCGAACGCTGTCCAAAAGAATCTGAAATATGGTTAACAATTTTTAATATTTGATTTGTGTATTCGCCTTCCAGAAAGTGTTGAGACTCTAACTCTGTTTTCTTTTGCAACTATCTCTTTTCGAAAAACAGGTTTAAACTTGCTATTCCGTTCTTTGCCGGTAACGAAAATTGTGTCTCCCGGTTCTTTTTTTTTTTTTTTTTGGTTTCTTCCTCTATAGATTTTCTCTCATCTGTTTTTGGGTTTGGTGCTTTTTTATTTGCTCTGTTAAATCAGAATTCAATTTAGTCTTGAAGTTTAGTAAATTTTGGTAGTTAATTCGATTTGATCTTCCAAAAAATATGTCAACTGGTTTCCTTTTTATTACTGAATGTATCGTGTTATTGTATCGATCGACTGATATTTCAATTAGTTGCTTCAAATCTAGATCCGGATAGTCTCGCTTTAAACATCTTGTAATTTCAATGATAGTTGAATGAACTCTCTCGATTGTTCCATTCACTTTTATTTACAGGAGTTTTGTAAATTTGTATGCCTAATGACTTTATAAAGTTATCAATAATTGGGCTATTGAAACTTACTTCATTGTCCATTACCAGAATTTTGGGTGCTGAGAAATAGTGTAAAATCTTGGTAAGTTTGTTTTGTAAATGAAGAGCAGATTTATCCTTTATGGAAAAGAATTTTGCAACTCTTGAGAGTTCTATACATGTTACGAATTTTGGTCCTTCAATTTCCAAAATGTCTAAATGTAATATTTCTGTAGGATAGGTCGGGATTGGTGTACTTTGGAGTTCTGGTTTCAGTGGATGTCTGTCATATTTGTTCATATGGCAAATATCACATTTTTTATGTACTTCTTTATTTTACTCGTCATTGGGGAAAAATAACATCGTTCCAGAAGCTGTTCTTATTCTCTATGGCGTTTCGGTGTGCTCTATTGTGTTCTTCTTGAATTTTTAGAATTTGATTATTTTCATTTGCAATATCTTCTACTATCCTCTGTGTTATTCTTATCTTGAATGGATGTATCGTTCGGGAATTTTTATACCATTTATTATATTGGGATTCAATTTAGCCTTAAGAATGTTGATGAGATGTTCCCTTGTTAAATTTCTTATTCCGATGTAGTGTCTGTTGTATGATGGATAGGGTTGTTCATAGGGGTTGACTTTACCTTGGCCGATAATTATCTGATTCTTAAAAACGTTGATTGGAGCTTCACAATGAGGAATTAGATCTGTTCCATCTTCTTCGGCACTATGCATGGTGTCTGCTGTATCAGTGGTTTCAGTTAAAACGTTTAGTTCTGTCTTCAATCGGGATAGGACATCGGCTACTACGTTTGTCTTTCCAGGCTTATATAAGAGCTCGTAGTTATATTCCTCAATCCTCGCCTTCCATCTCTTTAACTTTGAGTTTGTGTTGCGTGAGCTAAGTGCAAAGGTTAATGGCTGATGATCCGTCAATATCTTGATTTTTCTTGCACCATACAGGTAGTTGCGCAGATTATCCAACGCCCAAACTATGGCCAGTATTTCTCTTTCGTTGGTCGCATAGTTCTCTTCCGTTTTGTTTAATGAGCGGGATTTGTATGTAATTTGTAATGTAATTTGGTTTTTCCTTTCCAATTTCTCCTTGACTTAGCACTGCTCCAATGGCGTGATTGGATGCATCTGTGGTCAGTATAAATGGCTTGTCGAAGTCAGGAAAGGTAAGTATTTCTGATGATGCTAGCAAGGTTTTGAGATTGTGAAATGCCTCTTTTTCCTTTTCTTCGATTGATTTTCTTTAGTTTGTGACTTCGGACCTCTTGTAAGATTGGTTAAAGGTTTCGCTAACTTCGCGAAATCCCTAATAAAACGTCGATAATAGGATGTTAGTCCCAGAAATCCTCTCAGTTCTTTCAGGTTCTCAGGTGCTTTTCTCTTTCGAATTGCAGCCACTTTCTTAGGATCTGGCTTTATTCCATTGCTGGTGATGAGAAATCCTAAGAATTCTGTTTCCGTTTTAAAGAATTCGGTTATGTCAAGGTTTACCCTTAAATTTGCTTCTTTTATTCTTTGGAAAATTGTGTCCAGGTTACGTAACATTTCTTCTGTGGTTGCTCCGAAAACTATTACATCATCTATGTAAACGTAACAGATTTTGCCGATGAAGTCTTGTAAAACGTTGTCTATCATTCGTTGAAATATTGCTAGTCCATTTTTTTAGACCAAAAGGCATTCTTGTAAATTCGAATTTTCCATTTAGAGTGGAAAATGCGGTTTTTGGTATGTCTCTTTCATGCATTTTAATTTGATTAAATCCGGACGTCAAATCTAGGGTTGTAAAAAGTTTCGCTTTCCCCAAACTGGATATTGTGCTGGAAATATCGGGAATTGGGTAGGTATCGGGTACAGTAATCGAATTAAGTTTCTTAAAATCGAAAACCATTCGATATTTCCTGATTCCTGAAGCATCCTCTTTTATGGGAACAACCCAAATGGGAGCATTATAGAGGCTTTTTGAAAGCCGTATAATCCCGTCCGCAAGCAGTTTTGAGATTTGCTTGTTGACTTCTTTTCTCATATTAACTGGATATGGGTAAGTTTTAACATAGACAGGTTCGTTCTTCGTTGTGCGAATTTCTGCCCTTACTTTAGTATCAATAATTTCCTCATCATTTATTGGCCCAAAGATTACTTTATGTTTTTCAATTAGATTTCTGACTTTAATTTTAGTGTCGGCGTCTAAATGGTCATCTCTTACAGTTAGGTTATTCACTTGTGCTGACTGCTGACTTAGTGGTATTCGAATGTTAAGTCCTATGGTCATTGTATTATTTTCACGATTGATGACTGCTCTTAATTCTTTTAGAGTGTCATCACCTATTATGCCATCAAAGCATTTTAGACCTGGTAAAACGAAAAATTTTAGTATTGTGTCATTTCCTACACAGGCGAAGAATTTTCCGGCAATTTTTTTATTAATGGTGATTTCTCCTGTTGCAGATTGGATCTTAAAAGGCTTGTTCGTTGGCTTTGAGTTTTGTGCAATTTCAGCTTTGACAAAATTTTTGTTGGCACCAGTATCTATTAAGAATTTCAGTACCTTGCCATCTCGTGTCAGATATTCTATATAGGGAATACTAGAGAGGCATCTGTCATAAAATTTATTTCTTAATATCTTTCTTTGTGTTCCTCATTGTAATCTTCACCTTGAGACTTTATACGTTGTTGTATGTACTCTTGGTTTTGTTCTTCGTCTTCGTATGACTCAATATTGTAGTGTCGTTGTTGCTTCTGTGGGATGTTTAATGATCCTGATGGTCTATTCGGTGTTATGAAATTTGATCTATTCATATAATTGACTTGCTTCGTTTGTACCGATCTGTCGACATCCATGGGCTCTGTCGGTTTTGGTTGTGTTGATCTGGGTGGCGGATTATATGTCCTTGATACGAAATTGTTTCTGTGTTGTAGTAGTAAATGAACTACTGCTTTTTTTCTTATGCACTATGATATTTCTCATATTTAGGTTTTGCGTATATCCCGTTTATCTGCATAGTGCAGAGATAAACATTTTTTAATTGATGCCCAATTGTCATCAAATATATTATAAGAGATGAGTGCTGTGTCAGCGTTGCCTCTTATTTTCTGCCGAATACTACGGAGGATTGCCCCGTAGATTGGCTTATTTTTTATAATTTCATAACTTTTCAAAATTATTTCGACGGAATGCACCCAAGACACGAAGTTGACCGGGTTTCCGTCAAAGATTTGTAGATCTCTTACACTGTCTGGTAATTTTTGAATATCAGGGAAATCTTTTTCGGTTCTTGGTAATGTGACAGATTCGTCTTCTGTTGGTGTACGGTTTTCAAACGTGCTTACTTTTATTTCGAGAGCCTTGATTCTCTCAATAGTTTAGTGCACCGGTTAATTCTAAAATGGATGCCCTCAATTGCTCTTCCATTTTTTTGGAATATGTATTTTATACGTAGTATATATTCGCGTTGAACGTTTTCTTAGAGAAAGTAAATAAGGTACTCGCAGCGTTAAGAGTTCTGCGTTGTACTTGTGCATTGATGTGGATCCGACTAGTCCTTTTTGGTTGGTGTCGTCCTTCCTACTAGGGCACGGTTCACTATTTCACTACACAGTTTTTCCCCTTTTTAGTCTCGCACTGTTCACTTGTTCTAATAGGGAAGTGATTCAATAGCGACGTCACTTTGTTCTTATGGTTAAAGTGAGAGTTTTTTTTCACGAAAACGGCGCGACGCGTGTACTTAGATCTCACGGGTTAAGTTGTCGTATCGGCGGTTTTGCGGGGTTTAAGTATTATCTCGCTTTCACGGAGCGCGACGCGTATACTTAGATCTCACGGGTTAAGTTGTCGTGTCAACTATTTCGCGAAGAATTAAGATAAAATAGTTCCAAACGTCAGGTCCCTGCTCGGGCGCCAGTTAAGAAAACGTTATCTTTTTAATTCAAAAAAATTTATTTTAGGAGCTGTGATAGCTCGTACTCTAACTTACATTCTAAATTCACAGTAATTTGTTCTGCCTTTTTATACATTTAAAATGATGAATTAACAACAAGTATTGTAAACAAAATACGATACATAAATTTTGATTAATTGCAAAACTTTAATTTGCGCGTGCAGTGCATTGACTGCGCGTGTAGGTGAATTTATTGCGCCTGCGGGTTATTAGATTTCTTCGTGTGGCTTCGGTCATCGTAACTGTCTAGTGAAATGTGTTTCATTTATTTGACATATTTATTTACGAATGAAAGCCTATAGAGTAAATTTATAGACTTTATTAAATAAGGTATGTAGTCAATTAATGACATGTAATGCCGTTTCTTTTTAAATATATACATTTGTATTTACATAAACACATTTATATAATAATAATTACTTCTTAACTTTATACTTCCGAGAAAAAATAATGTGTGATGTGGCAGTTTTAGCGTTACTAAAAGCTTCTATATTTGCAGGGTTCAAGAGTCCGGCCAGTTTTTTCATAATATTAATTTCTTTTTGGGCAATCGATGAAGGAACGGTGCAGCAGTCCTGACACACCTCAGGAGCCCATAGAAAAATTTTGCAACACAAAAAAGCGATTTACCAACTCTATTTAGAGCAGTTTGACTCCTTCATAACAGCTCTTTCCTTTTATTCAGTCCCTGCACTCCAACACTTGATATTGCACAATAAATGTTGAACTAAATCTTGCCTGAAAACTTCTGTTTTGGTTTTCGAAACGCTTGGCAACTCTAATAGTAATTACAAAACTTCTTCTTGTTGTGGCGCTACAGTCCGGGGTGGACCTGGGCCTCTACCAACATGCCTCTCCAGCCAGCACGATCTTTCCTCCAGTTGCGCACTCTAAGTTGGTTGAGGTCCTCCTCCACTTGTGTGCGCCACCTTAGCCTAGGCCGTCTCTTGTTGCGTTGTCTCAATGGTTCGGATTCAAAGACTTTTCGGGCCGGAGCAGTGGTGTCCATACGCTCTACATGGCCTAGCCATCTTAAGCGTTGTATCCGTAGGCGCTTGACCAGACCCATAGAGTTCGTCATCAAATCTTCTCCTCCATCCTCCTCCGATTGGCAAGAGTGATTCTGCGTTTGATTTCGGTACTGATTTTGTTGTCCCTATTTACCGCTCTGTCCGAGACGTTGATGTTGTGTCTCCTTCCTTGATGACAGCATGTACTTTGTTTTGCCCTCAGTAACCGCCACATATGACAGCTCGCTGCGTTCATCCAATCACGTCAATGTCACCAGGGTAAGCCAGCAATTGAACTGACTTCTGGAGGATCGTGCCTTTGGTGTTGACTTGTGCGTTACGCACGATCTTCTCGAGGATGATATTAAAGAAGTCACATGACAGTGCGTCGCCCTGTCTAAAACCTTTTTTGACATTGAACTTATCGGTGAGTTCGTTACCGACCTTGACGGAGCAGCGACAGTTCTCCACCGTCATCCTATACAATCTGACCAGTTTGGTAGGAATGCCAAAACTAGACATGGCACAGTATAGTTCGTCTCTATGCACACTGCCATATGCCGAATAGGTGGTGGGTGTCGATTTGTACTTCTCGGGTCTTTTCCAGTAGCAGCTTCTTTGATGGCTTCTAGACAACGTTTCCATTCTTCTATGCTTAGTGCAGGAAGCGTCTGAGCGAGTTTCAGGGAGACTCGTTCGGTAAAGTTCCTAGCGATCTGTTGCGATTGTAGCTTTCCGACGTCAAACCGTTTTGGACTGTCACGACTCCGTTGCTTTTTCGATATCCGGGCTCTTACCTTGGCTACAACAAGGTGATGATCTGAATCGATGTTTGCACCTCGGAAGGTTCGGACATCGAGAATACTGGAGGAGTGTCTGACGTCGATCGCAACGTGATCAATTTGGTTGACGATTGATTGATCAGGGGATCGCCAGGTTCCTTTGTGAATGTTCAGGTGTGGGAACCGCGTTCGCTGACAGGGTCGTAGCTCCAGACTGTTTTTGCTAAGTCTGCCTCGAACAACAAATACGCATCCGAATAAGCGCTGCCTTCTCTCTCTGTAGCAATCGCTGTAGTATATGTCGCAGTTTTTCATCGTTTTCTTGCCGGGCCCCTCCCATCGCACTTCCTGGATGGCGGTAATGTCTGCTTTGTAGCAGTCAGGGGCGTCCGCAAGTTGTTCGGCTGCACGTGGTCTGTTAAGGGACCTCACATTCCAAGTACAAAACCGAAAATCATAGTCCTTAAAGCATTTGCTGGGGTCGTCAATAGTTGATCCGTCCTTGTCCGAGGCATATCGGTTTTTCTGAACTAAAAGTTTTTTACGGGGTGAGGAAGTTACTCTCACGCACAACCCACAGGCTCGTAGGCCAGGCCCATTATTTAAGCCCACAAGCACAGGGATTCGCTGTCAGGGGCGTCCGCAAGTTGTTCGGCTGCACGTGGTCTGTTAAGGGACCTCACATTCCAAGTACAAAACCGAAAATCATAGTCCTTAAAGCATTTGCTGGGGTCGTCAATAGTTGATCCGTCCTTGTCCGAGGCATATCGGTTTTTCTGAACTAAAAGTTTTTTACGGGGTGAGGAAGTTACTCTCACGCACAACCCACAGGCTCGTAGACCAGGCCCATTATTTAAGCCCACAGGCACAGGGATTCGCTACATACATTGGTTCACCATACAACGGGTGTTGTGATGGCTATCCAGAGGGCGGCGCGAGGAGGCTGTATGTCAACTTGACCTGTGCACTAACGAGGATAATGTTGGTAGCTCGCGTGAACAGGCTCATGCTGAAGTTTATAAGTTATTGTTTTTTCCAGGAAAAACAGGTGTCAACGATGAAAAAAAAAACATCGTTTTAAATAGTGGCGACGAACCGAATCCACAAATTTTTTAGATAATGTTGGTACCCTAGCAAAGAGCAATTTATTCATATTTCTGTTAAAAATTAGAAACTAACAGCTGCCGATCTGGGAACTTTTAAGCCAACAAATAAATACAGAGCTATTTTAATTAGTTTAAAACTAATTACCGTAACTACCAGAGCTTATATCTAAGTTTCAGTGACAAATATAAAAACGGCTGGAACCAAGCTTTTACTGACACATCGAAAAAAAATATCTACATTCATTTTTTTTTAAGTCTTTGGTAAACAAAAAACAACATTACTTTGCGGCAAAAAATGATCTTATCTTCCGATCGTCAATTGACAATATCTTTTATTAATACTATTTCAACAGCCATAAATATAGTACGCTCTTTTCTGAACCTATATCCAAAAGGACACACCGGAATCAAAGGAAATGAGGTGGCCCATACATGAACACCATTAAATGAACTGCCATTAAATTATTTCATGTAATCAGTAAAAAAGATATTTAAAAGGACCTGGAAAAAGAAAAAAATATTGGGCAAATTGCAATCACAGGTACAGTGCGCGAATAAAATATAGCACAATTCGTTTTTTGACATTTTTTTTATTTTTGTACACAAAACAAACACAGTGAATTTATTTTTGATGACAAATTGGAATACTTCTTATTCATGTATAGAGTTTTTTTGAGTGCAATACAGAAGAAATAAAAAAATACCAAATTTTGGTGCGAAAAAGATAACACATTTGCAGCATGTAGTTAAAAAAAATATCATATGTATTACTGTTTCATTTTCTTTTAACTCTTAATAATGAGTAGTTCCTCCACTTTTTTTTTATTATTTCTGCCATTCTGTTTGGTAAAGATTTTAACAATTTTTTAATGTTTTTTTTTTGTGGTAGTTTGCGCCAATTTGAAACAATTTGTTTAAGCTCATTAACACTTTCGTATTGCCTGTTTTCAGCATAAACAGCCCTGCCAAGAAGACCCCAACAGTTTTCAATAATATTTATATCTGGCGATCGTGCTGGCGGATCTAAAACATCAACGTTGTTATCTGAAAAATATTTCTTAACAATTTTCGCCGTATGCACTGCAGCATTATCTTGCTGAAAAATAAGCGGCAAGTCCGTAATTTCACCAGTTGATTCTGTTGTTTCATAGGCAATCAAATCCAGGTACTTTTTGCTGTCCATTCTTTGTGGTACAAACTTTATATCAGTTTTACCATGGTATCCTATTCCAGCCCATATCATAACAGTTCCTCCACGATGTTGCCGACGACTCAATATTGTCTCCCCTTTTCTTAAGTCGTGAAAGTGATATGCCAGGCCATCGGGACCGTCGAGATTAAACTTCTTCTCGTCAGTGAATAATACCCGACGCCATCCTTTTTTCCGATGAATATGCTCCATGGCGATTTTTACACTATCATCCTTGTGTTTGCCGTAAGTATTGGTTTCTTCTGAATTTTTTTGCGCTGAATAATTGGAGACTCCTTCAATGGTACTTGGAAGTTTCTTACATTGATCGTGACACCTTTTTGTTCAGTGATTTTGCGAGCCGTTAAGCCAGAATTCGATGCAACTCTTAGAATTGCTCGCCTAGCCTTGCAACTTATAGCCTTTGGACGCCCTGGGCTACTCTTCCTTTCGTAATTTTCAGGGTCTTTGAAAAAATTTGAAATCGCTTTTCGGCTTCTTTCCAGTTTTTCGGCAATATACGCAATTTTGAAATTTTCTTGGTGCAGTTTTGTAATAACCTTTATTTCGGCAATAGTTTATTTTTTCCTCTAACCATTTTACAACTTTTGGCACTCTCAAAAAAATAAAATCACAGAATGGGTCTCTTTCTTTGATTTTCTTCACAATTGTTTACGCAAAGATTACCAAAACGCGACTAAAATTCCTTTTTTGTGAAAATGTGCTATTTTTTTTTCGGGGTGTTATCTACAGTTCCTTTTTATAACTAAGGATTTTCTAGAAACTTTTTCAGGCACCCAATACAAAACCACTGTGGCTTTACTGGGGCGCAGAGAGGTATAAAAAACAGGATATAGGTCGTTAACCATTATCCTTTTAAAACTAATTGTGAAATTACATGTTGTGCTATATTTTTTTCGCGGACAGACAGATTAATTCCGGTAAAAGTCCCTATTTACAATTTACAAATTTGTATTAGACTTCAACGTAATCACACCTAAATTACCCACAAACATCACAAATCATCAGCCAGCCTTACCTGTGTTTTGGAGCTCTGCGCAGGCGGACCACCCTTTCTCGCATTACTCGTGGGATCAAATGGACCAAACTAAGAAAACTAAAACAATAACAACAAAAAACAACAACAACAAAAACTAACGAAACGGACAAGACCCCAGTGCCAGTTGCTCTGGACATACCTGGCCTGACTACTGAGTCCTCCACGACTTCCACTCCGGAAGATATAAACATTCCCCCCCCCCAGTATACACAACACCTGTCGTCGATCTCGACACAGGCGCGGGCAGGCGCGTGACAGAACTGGTTAAGTCCTTCACGGACAAGTCTCGGCAGCCTCTCCCAGCTACCTCGGGGCTACCCTCGAAAAGTCTAGCCAAACCGCAACGACGTAAAATGGCGCCCACTCGAGGAACCAAGGGTAGGAAAAGCCAGCTGTCTTCTACGGAAGATATTTATTTATTTATTTATTATAATATTAACGTACAATTAAAATTGTAATCAATATGAACTATAGGAGCCAAATAGTTACGATGACTTACGGCCCTCGAAAAACTTACGTCTATATTGTAATGGTAAATTTTCCTAGGATACTTTTTAAAATATTAATATTTGATTGGTTTGGCTTCTTGAGGAGATATAGTATGTCTACGTTGTGGTTGAAATTGTTTTGCGGTGTTGCAGGTTGCGTTGATAAAAAGCATTGACTTAGGAGGTGGGTGATGGTTACTGGTCTACGGCAGGTGAGGCAGTTTGGAGGAGACTCCCTTTTGAGCAGGTGCTGGTGAGTGAATGCGGTGTGTCCAAGACGGAGCCGGATATACATCCTTATATCCGATTTAGGTATATCGGTTGGGAATTTCGGCTGAGTTTTATTGGGGTTAATTATTTGGTAGTGATGTTTATAATTCTCCCACTCGCGTAATATTTGTTGTTGGCACTTTTGATTTATGTATCTCTTTAGATCGCATTGAGAGAAGGTGTCATAGGAAAGGATGGGTGCCTTAAGTGCGGCATTCGCGGCAGCATCTGCATATTCATTGCCCACAATTCCAACATGGCCTGGTGTCCATAGCAGCTTTAACTTCGTTTGTGATTTGATGAGGATATCACGGATTTTGGATGGGGTTGTAGAGTCGTTTTGTGGATTTGCTACGGCTTTTATAATAGACAGGCTGTCGGAGCAAATAATCCACTTACCTCTTGTTTGGGAATATTTTTTAGCGGCGTGGAGTATAGCTTCTGCTTCTGCGGTGTATATGGAGGCGATGTTCGGTAGGATGCCTTGCGAAATGATCGAGCCTTCTTGATTAACAACTGCATAGGCTGTGTTGTCGTCTGTTTTGGAGCCGTCTGTGTATATAAAGCTCCAACCCGAACGTTTAAACTTTTCGTGGATCGCATTGAATCGAGCTGTGTATACAGTATTGCTAGTTGTATCTTTACGTAGATTGTGCAGGTCCAGAAGTACAGAGTCCTTGTGGAGTAACCATGGTGGATATGTGGGCGTAAACTTGGTGGCTCTCTTGCGAGGTAGGTCTATTTGTTGCCCCCAATGTAGGATGCGATGGATTGCGGAGGGGATCCTTCGATTATGTCTGTGGGTAATGGCCTTAGCTGTATCTTGGTCAATTATCGATCCCGTTTGGAAGTGGAGTTTTGCATTGAGTCGTGCAATGGATACAAAATATCTTTCTTCTATAGAAGGAAGTCCGGCTTCAGCGAGAATGTTTCTGACTGGAGTAGTTGGAAATGCTCCAATGCTGGCTCTGGCTGCTTGGTGGTAAGTAGGTGCAACTATGTTTCTTGTAGACTTAGGACAGGAGCCGTATATAGCCAAACCGTAATCTAATTTACTAAGAACTAACATCCTTGAAATATTGCAAAGTGAATTAACATGTATATTACTTTTCTTTGAGGCTAGATATTTAATTATATTGAGTCTTGCAGCTAAAGATTGCTTAAGATTAATACAGTGGGGTTTCCAATTATACCTATTATTAATTAGCAAACCTAGGACGTTAAGGTTAGACACTGTTTCAATCTTAATGTTGTTGAAAACTAATTCTACACTATTACATTTTACTTTCCTACATATGTGAATTAATTTACATTTTTCTAAAGATAATTTAGATCCAGAAGTGTTTGACCATTCACAAATTTCTTTCAGTAATTCCAAGAGTAAATTTTTGGTTTTATTTAAATCATTGTATTTACATATTATGTAGGCGTCATCGGCATAGATACAATGATCTAAATCTTTATAATTTGTTATGATTTCGCTGAGTTGGTTAAAAGCTATTGAAAAACAAATTACCGATAAAGGAGACCCTTGCGGGATTCCATTATTCAGCGGCGTTAATTTAGAAAACCTACTGCGGATTTTAACGAAGCATTTTCTGTTAGTTAAAAAGGACTTAAAGTATCCGAACATTTTTGGGCCGATGTCCCAATCCCTAAGCTTGTTGAGTATAAGGTGGATGCCTACCCGATCGAAGGCTTTCTCAAAATCTAAAGCTAGTATAGTGATGTGGTTGCGGGCGGAGAGCGTTTTGGTAATAGCGAAGTCCAAATGAAGGAGCGCATCAATGCATCCTCTTTTAGGTTTGAAACCGACTTGGTTAGGTGTTAGTAACTTTTTGTGTTCTGCAAACCACATGAACCTATTGGCAATTAATTTTTCTAGTACTTTTGATAAACAGGGAAGTAGTGAAATTGGGCGATAGCTGTTTACGCTAGAGGGGTCTTTCTTAGGTTTGGGTATAGGTACTATGGTAGCTATCTTCCAGCTTTGTGGGATAGTGCCTTTGCTGAAGATGTTGTTATAAAGCGCCAGGAGTCTTGCTTTGGATGTTTGAGGAAGGCTTTTAATCATAGGGTAAGAAATTCTATCCCTTCCAGGTGTTTTTCCTACTAATTTAGACAGACACCTCTCTAATTCAAGCGGGGTAAAGTCTGATTCTATGCGAAGTGTGGCAGACTTCCTAGCTTCTTGTGGGACTATGTTAAGACATTCCAGTTTCAGCCTGTTAAAAGGTGGGGAGAAGTTGGAGTTATCGGAATTGGTAGACAACGTTTCGGCAAAGAAGTTACAAATATCATTGAGGTTGGTTACAGGACCTTTAGATGTGTTGATTGAAGCAATGGATTTACGTGTTGGATTGCCTGTCAGAGTCTTGATTTTTTGCCAAACTAAGCTTGGTGTTGAGCTTGGATTGATGTTGCCTGTGAATTCTTGGAAGCTCTTTAATTTGCTGATTTTTAGCAATCTTCTAAAAACAGCATTAGCTTTTTTATAGGCTACTAAATTGACTTGAGTAGGATATTTCCTGAATACCCTCCAAGTTTTTAATTTTACAGTTCTAAGTCGAGCCAAATCAGGATTCCACCAGGGCACAGATCGTTTGTGAGGTATAGGCGAAGTTTGAGGTATGGCCACATTAGCTGCACTACGAATGGCTTTGAGTATAATTGCAGCTTCTCTATTTACACATTGGATGGGAAATGGTGTCTTAGAAAGATTAGCCTCCAGAATGTTTTGGAAAAGTTTCCAATTAGCTAGCTCAGTTTTAAATCTAGGTATGTGATTATTAACATCCCGTATATTGGATAACCACAGTGAGATGGAAATGGGAAAATGGTCACTGTTGTGCAAGTCCTCAGCAATACTCCAAGTTATTTTTGGGAGCAGAATTGGTGAGCAGCAAGAAACGTCTACGTGAGTAAGCGTGCTATGAGTAGAGAAGTGAGTAGGGGAACCATCGTTTAAAATGGCTAAGTCAGACTTGATGATGAAGTTTTCGATAATCAAACCCCTTGAGTTGTTCTTAGGTGAGCCCCAAAGCACACTCCAGGCGTTGAAATCGCCCGTGAGAATATATGGAGGTTGCACTTGCCGAATAATGTTTTCCAAATCTGTGGAAGCGAAAGTTTGTCCAGGTGGGATGTATACACAGAGAATCGTAACTTTAAGACCCATATTAACCTGTACTGCAGTGGATAAGATGTTTGACACAATTGGCTTGTGAGTGTAAGGAATATGATCTTTTATCAGTATACCGATACCGTGCACTGAGTTTAGGTTGCCAGGTGAGTTAGAAAAGTAGCCAATGTATGATTTTGGTAACTTTGGGACTTTATTATACGCCAAATGAGTTTCTTGTAAAGAGATGATATCGTATTTGCGATCTTTCATTATAAGATTAAGATCGTCATAATTGTTCATGTAGCCGTTAAGGTTCCATTGCAAAATGTTAAAAGATTGGAATGTATTCTGTTGACGGGTATGTTGGTGTATATCTGTTAGTCGATGATTGATCCCGCGGGAGGGAGTGGGTTGCCGACGACATGCAGTGGATGGCGACCCGTCCCCTACCGCGATTGCAACCATCGACGGTGGGGTAGCAGAGGTTATGTTTTTATATGTGTTCATTTGTGTTAAGAGAGTTGATTAAGCTGTCGCTTGAGTAGTTTGTGGGATTATTAAGAGAGTGTGTTTTTGGAAGAGAAGAGTTAATGTGTGTTGTAGGTTGGTTCGGAGTTGGTAAGGTGGGATCACTATTAGGAGTGTTTGTTTTGGTTAATCGTGAGAGAACTTTCTATTTGTAGGAGGAGAGTGTTGGTTGATCAGTTGAAATGCTTGGGTTGTGTGATGCAACTGCAGTGAGCGGCAGAGGTGAAGAGGGCTTAGGAGATCGGTTGATCACGTGAGTGAGCGTTGCTGTTTGAGATGCAGTGGTGTTAGACTGATGGGTGTTATCTGTGGACGAGGAATTTTGAGTTTGGGGAGTGTTGTTAATTAGCGTTTTTTTGATGCGCTCAGAAAGAGAAAGAGTATTGGAGGAGTGTTCTTTGTTAAGATCACTGTATGTGCGTCTAGCTACACTCATGCTACATTTGTCTCTGATTTTTATTGCTAAAATCTCTTTGTTTTGTAAGAATTTAGGACAGTCTTTAGACGCAGAAGAATGAGCATCAAAACAGTTAGCGCACATCAACCTTGTGCAGGGCTCGGGGTCATGAGGAGGTAGATTGCAATTGACGCAGACTTTGCTTCTGGTGCATCTTTTCAATGTATGGCCCAGGAGTTGACAGTTTCGGCATCTCATAGGAGGGGGGATATGTTCTCTTACCTTCGCTTTGTACCAACCAATTTCAACGGTTTGAGGCAGGTGATAGAGATCGAAAGTGAATACCATAAGGCCCGTAGGTTCGGTTTTATCATTGATTTTTTTTGAGAATTTGTACACTTCGGAAACGCCTTGCGATCTCATTTCTGAAATAATTTCCGACTCTTGCACATTTTTTAGCCAAGGTGCGTACACTACACCCTTGGAGGAGTTCAGTTGCTTATGGTACTGGTATCTGGCCAGCTAAGACACTTGTTTTTAGGAACTTATCAGCAATAATTTGGCTCTTCGCTAAGAGAAGAATACTGCCGTCTTTCAATATGGAGATGTTGTCGTTGTTTGTTCTTAAGACAAAAATACTTACGGACGAAATAGGTTTGTCCTTGGATTTGGCTGTTATTAAGACAAATTTGGGGTTTTTAGTATTACGGATGGTAGGTAACTCCGGGAACTCAAACGGAGATGTATTCCGTTTATTTTTCTTGGCTTTGGGTTGTTCAGTAGAAATATCTGATAATATGTCAAACTGATTACCGGATTTATTACGCGGCCCCGGTGGGCCCATAATGAGTCTAATCAGCAAACAAGTGAGAAAATATTAATCACTTTATGAAGAGAAGAATGGGAAGTAATTTAATTTGACAATAACCGACAAGAGTTTAGGCGGGAAGATGTCACAAGAGAGAAAGGCGTCGAACGGCAGTAGAAGTGAACGAGATGTTTACGCTACGAGAGCCAGACGATGACTGTCTACGGAAGATAAAGTTCCATGCTATCGTGAAAAACGATCCTTCCAGAATTGGAAGGTATCCAGTATGCCCTCCTTTTCCGACCACTGCTACATACAGTTGGACATCGTGAATCACCCAACTCCAAATTCACCATATAGGAATGTCAAAAGAACAATCTGGCCCCTGAACAGGGGATGCCTAAAGCGCACTCTGCGCCCTCTTCCACATCCCCCCAGTACCACCAGAGACCTCGATGATCTGGTTGACCTTTCCACTCTGAAGCTTGGGTCACTAAACCCAAGGGCAACGTTAAACCATCTTGGTGGAATGTCGACAATCTGAGGAAGAACAGCCGACTATTATTTAACAAAGCTAAGTCCACAAGATTGGATACTGACTGGGACGCCTACAAACAATCCCTCAAAGCGTATAAAACCAAAATCAAGAAATCCAAATCGGAATCTTGTGGCAAAATAGAAGAAGTTGGTGAAGTCTCGAGACTCAGAAAAGTCCTCTCCACCAGTCCAACCAAATCCTGCTTCTACAAAAGGCAGGATGGTGAATGATGACCATGACCAGTGAAGAATCCCTAAGTATTCTACTCGACACACACTTTCCAGCCAGTACGGAGGAATCTCCGCTGACTCAAGAATCAACCAGTCAACAAAGCTGCCTCCCTCATCTTGTCACAGGGCGCAAGATACTCTGGGCCATTCGAAGTTTCAAACCGTACAAGTCACCTGGGCCCGATGGCATTACACCTGCGGAACTCCTGCAGTCCTCAGAGTTAATTCTCCCATGACTTGAGGTCATTTTGAACGGTTGTCTTCGCTTTTCATACATACCAACTAGCTGGAGAGAAGTTAAGGTGGTATTCATACCCAAAGCGGGACGAAGCTCTCATGTTCAACCTAATGATCTCCGCCCCATTAGCTTATCCTCGTTCCTTCTCAAACTATTGGAGAGGATAATCGACCTTCACATCCGTTGCACAGTCCCTGTGCACAGGCTGGCAACCTCCCAACATGCATACTGTAAGGGCAAGTC
Source organism: Eristalinus aeneus (assembly GCA_955652365.1). NCBI lineage: Eukaryota > Metazoa > Arthropoda > Insecta > Diptera > Syrphidae > Eristalinus > Eristalinus aeneus. Next base: position 18,237,156 of record OY019132.1, on the reverse strand, counting down.
CGTGGATATGGCCCTACACTCACTTGTGCATCATATTGAGAAATCTCTCTACCACAAGGACTACTCCTTAGTAGCCTTCGTGGATATAGAAGGTGCTTTAAACAATGTATTTCCGCTTTCGATATCTGCACTGACAGATTTGAGCGTGGACGTGGGGCTCACCTCCCTGATACAAAAGCTACTTGTTAGCAGGCGTATCACGGCCAAATTGGGCTCCACCACTACTTCCAGATACGTTAGCAGAGGCACTCCACAAGGTGGAGTCCTCTCCCCTCTTCTATGGAACATAGTAGTCAACGAACTGTTTCTACTCCTGGAAGGTGAGGGATGCAAGGTGATAGCTTATGCGGATGATATTGCTATTGCGCTCTCTGGCAAATATCCCTTGGTACTTAGGGATCTTATGCAAAATGCTCTTTCGCTCCTTTCAAAGTGGACGAGCAAAAATGGACTAAGCATCAATGCCAAAAAACAGAACTAGTCCTCTTCACCAAAAAATACAAAGTTGCCCATGTTGACCCACCGACCATCAGCGGCCAGCATTGCCCTTTTTCCGAGACAACCAAGTTCCTAGGACTTACGCTGGACAGGAAACTCAGCTGGAAGGCAAATATTGCCGCGTGCGCCTATAGGGTCTAGATGGGGTATCCAACCGCATATGATGGCCTGGATCTACACGGCTGTGGTACGCCCTATTCTACTATATGGCGTTGCAGTTTGGTGGCCTGCACTAGACACAGCCTCCCACTATAACACTATCAGAAAAGTCCAGCGACTGGCCTCCATATGTGTCTGCGGTGCTCTAAGAACCACCCCATCGGGTGCATTGGACGTAATTCTCAACCTTATGCCCATAGATCTGTTTGCCCAACAGACAGCGGCTAGTACAGCCATAAGACATCATATCATCACAATGGAACGTGTCCCACGGGCACTCAAGAATCCTTCAAAGAGTAAACTTTGCATACCAGAACCTTGACTATGCGGCACCGAAGGTCTTTTTGACACAAAATTTCAGCAGTATGATCCCTGAACGAGACGCGTGGTCGGCTAACCCACAATGGGTTACTGACGCTACGTGCATCTACACCGATGGATCAAAAACAAACGAATGCGTTGGTTGCGGATTCTGAAACTAAGTCTAAAATTTAGGCTTCCCAATCACTGTAGCCGCCGTGGCGTAGTGAGTAGAGTGCGACGCTCACACGCCGAAGGTTGTAGGTTCGATTCCCGGGTCAACACCAATTTTTCGAATTTTACACGGCACCACCTCTTTCGAGCTGCTGACAACACTCAAAGAGTAGTAACTGTCTAAGAAAGCTTCTCCAACTTCGCCGTTCGGAGTCGGCAAAAAACTGTAGGTCCCTTCTACTCGTGAGAGAACAGTAGTGAGCACAACACGAGCAGTTGATGAGCAAGCTAGGCCCTGGTCCCCCTTTGGACTGTAGTGCCAACAATTATTATTATTTATCACTGTAGCGTTTTCCAAGCTGAAGTAATGGCCATTCGGGAAGCACTGTCTTGGCTGAAGAGGAATAGTATATCCTCAGCTGATATCCTTATTCTTACGGATAGTCAGGCAGCACTCAGGGCCCTGGAATCGGTCTCAACAAACTCCAAGACGGTCATGAACTGCCGCACATCTTTAGATGAGATGGCTGAGCAGTTTAACATTAGAATGTGCTGGGTGCCAGGTGACAAAGACATTCCGGGCAACTGTCAAGCAGACGAATTGGCCCGTCTTGCCACAACGGAACCACTTCTTCAGGAACACGAATACCTCGGTATCCCTCTCGCCACATGCAAGTTAGTACTGCACTTGAACGTGATCCATCAGACTAATCAAAGGTGGTCTAACCATAACCTTTGTCGCGTCTCCAAAGAGGTGTGGCCCTCTCTTGAACCCAAACGCTCCAGACTGCTACTATCGCTCAAAATATCAGACATAAGCCTGGTCATGGGAGCCATAACCGGGCACTGTCTAATCGGTGAGCATGCTAGCATGTATGGCGCGACAATCCCCAGAGGAACCAGGGCCTAGCTTGCTCATCACCTACTTGTGTTGTGCGCGCTACTATTCTCTCTTGAGTAGAAGAGGTAACGTCGTTGATTGCGCTCAACATGTCGAGCTGCCAAGGCTATCCTCGTTAGTGCACAGGTCAAGTTGACTGTAGCCTCCACGCGGCGCCCTCTGGATAGCCATCACAACACCGGTTGTATGGTGAGCCAATATATGCAGCGAGCCCCTCTGCCCGAGGGTTTAAATAATGGGCCTAGCCTACCAGTCTGTGGGTTGTGCGTGAGGGTACCTTCCTCACCACGTAAAAATCATATAGTTCAGAAAAGCCGATATGCCTCGAATAAGGACGAATTAACTGTTGACGACTCCAGCAAACGTTGTAAGAACAACGGTTTTCGGTTTTGCACGTTGAATGAGGGGTCCCTTAACAGACCACGTGCAGCCGAACAACTTGCGTAGGCCCTTGATTGTTACAAGGCAGATATTACCGCCATCCAGGAAGTGCGATGGGATGGGCCTGGCATAAAAACGATGGAGAACTGCGATATCTACTACAGCAATTGCTACGGAGAGAGAAGGCAGCGCTTATTCGGATGCGGATTTGTTGTACGAGGCAGACTTAGGCAAATCGTCTTGAGCTACGACCCCGTCAGCGAACGCCTCATAACAATCCGCATCAAGGCTAAATTTGGGAACATCAACCTACTATGCGCTCACGCCCCGACAGAGGAGAAGGATGACAACATCAAGGATGACTTCTATGATCTCCTAGAAAGAACATACTATCGATGCACCAGCTACGACACCAAGATCGTTCTAGGAGATTTCAATGCTCAGCTGGGAAAGAAAGACATCTTTGCTGGAGTCATCGGTAAACACAGGTGCAAACATCGATTCGGATCATCACCTTGTCTTAGCCAAGGTGATTTCCGGAGCACGGATATAGAGAGAGCAACGGAGTCGAGAAAGGCCAAAACGGTTTGACGTCGAAAAGCTACAATAAGCTACAATCCCAGCCGATTGCTGGGAACTTTGCCGACAGAGTCTCCCTGAAACTCGATCAGAGTTTGACGCTTCCTGCACTAAGCATAGAAGAAGAATGGAAACGTTGTCAAGAAGCCAACAAAGAAGCTGCCACTAATGTGCTGGGTTTCACGTCACCACCCAGAAGCAACCCATGGTTTGACGGCGAGTGCAGGCAAGCCCACGCAACTAAACAAGACGCATATAAGGCGATGCTGCATCGAACAACGAGGGCTGTTCGTGAACTCTACGAACAGAGAAGAAGAGAAGAGCACCGTCGAGGTCGAGGAAATGGAAAGTTGCTATGGCAGGAATGAAATCCGAAAGTTCTACCGAAAGATAAAACAGCTATCCGGAGGATACAAGGTTCGGACCAAGGCCTGACGGGACCAAAACGGACAACTCGTAGTAGAGTCGCAGTCTGTGCTGAGAATCTGGAAGAATCATTTCTGCAGACTCCTTAACGGCGATGACTGCCCAAATCCCGCTGTTAGGCAGAATGTTCCACTCAATTTGGACGATGATAGGCAAGTATTCGGTCTCCCCGACTTAGACGAGGTGAAGATAGCAATATCCAAGCTGAAGTCGAACAAAGCTGCTGGAGCGGACGGACTGTTCGCAGAACTATTTAAAGCAGCTGGAGATGACCTGGTTGGGCGCATGCACCAGCTCATCTGTAAGATATGGTCGGAGGAAAGCATGCCCGATGAGTGGAATCTCAGCGTCGTTTGTCCGGTTCAACAGAAAAGAGACCCCTTTGACTGCGCCAACTACCGAGGGATTAGTCTCCTGAACATCGCTTACAAGATTCTCTCTGCCGTATTGTGTGAGCGTCTGAAACCGTTTGTCCATGACCTGATAGGTCCTTATCAGTGTGGTTTCAGGCAAGGGAAGTGCACAATAGACCAGATCTTCATATTGCGGCAGATCCTGGAAAAGACCCAAGAAATGCAAATTGACACTCACCACCTATTCGTCGATTTCAAGGCCGCATATAACAGTGTGCATAGGGAGATATACAGTGCCAATGAACTCACCGAGACCTTCAATGTCAAAAAAGGTTTTAGACAAGGTGACGCGCTGTCATGTGACTTCTTTAACATCATCCTCGAGAAGATCATGCGTATCTCACAAGGCAACACCAGAGGAACGATCTTCCAGAAGTCAGTTCAATTACTAACTTGCGCTGATGACATTGACGTGATTGGACGAACACAGCGAGCCGTCAATGAGGCGTTTGCTGGCTTTGAAGCGGCTGTTCTAAAATAGGTCTGGCGGTTAATAAAGGCAAAATGAAGTACATGCTGTCATCAAGGAAGGACACACAACATCGACGTCTCGGACGGAGCGTCACACTAGGCAGCAGAAACTTCGAGGTAGTCAAGGACTTCGTTTACATCAGCTCTGCTCTAAACAGTGACAACAACATCAGTACCGAAACCAAACGCAGAATCACTCTTGCCAATCGCTGCTTCTTTGAGCTCAAGAGGCAATTGAGTAATAAAGCCCTCTCTCGCAACGCAACAGAGGACGACCTAGACTAAAGTGGCGCACACCAGTGGAGAAGGACCTCAACCAATTTGGAGTGCGCAACTGGAGACAGCTGGCGAAAAATCGTGCTGGCTGGAGAGGGATGTTGGTTGAGGCCCAGACCCACCCTGGACTGTAGCGCCACAAGAAGAAGTCAGTCTAGGACGTCCTCTGTTGCGTTGTCCCTGTGGTTCGGATTCGAAAACTCTTCGGGCCGGAGCAGTGCTGTCCATACGCTCAACATGGCCTAGCCACCTTAAGCGTTGTATCCGTAGACGCTTGACTAGGCTCATGCCGCCGTACAGCCCATAGAGTTCGTCGTTAAATCTTCCCCTCCAGATGCCATAAACGCAAACAGGACCAAAAATCGCATGCAAAATTTTTCTCTCGAAGAGACTAAGGCCATAAAGTAGGACGGAGATGATCAAGCTGTTATATGAAGCAAGCTTAGTCCTTCAAGGGAGGGCTTTATTACTCAATTGCCTCTTGAGCCCAAAGGAACAGCTATTGGCAAGAGTGATTCTGCGTTTGATTTCGGTACTGATGTTGTTATCCCTGTTTACAGCAGAGCCGAGGTAAACGAAGTCCTTGACTACCTCGAAGTGCCTGCTGCCCATAGTGATGCTCTGTCCGAGTCGTCGATGTTCTGCGTCCTTCTTCGATGACAGCATATACTTCGTTTTGCCCTTGTTTACCACCAGTCCCACTTTAGCCGCTACCGCTTCGATGCTAGCATACACCTCATTGACGGCTTGCAGAGTTCGGCCGATCACGTCAATGTCATTCGCATAAGCTAGCAGTTGAACTGACTTCTGGAAGATCGTGCCTCTGGTGTTGACTTCTGAGTTACGCACGATCTTCTCGAGGATGATGTTAAAGAAGTCACATGACAGTGCGTCGCCTTGTCTAGAACCTTTTTTGACATTGAAGGTCTCGGTGAGTTCGCTACCGACCTTGACGGAGGAGCGAGAGTTCTCCATCGTCATCCTACATAATCTGAGGAGTTTGGTAGGAATGCCAAAACTAGACATGGCACTGTATAGCTCGTCTCTATGCACGCTGTCATACGTGGCCTTGAAATCCACGAATAGATGGTGGGCGTCGATTTGTACTTCTTGGGACTTTTCCAGGATCTGCCGCAGTGTGAAGATCTGGTCGACTGTGGACTTCCCTGGCCTGAAACCACACTGATAAGGACCTATCAGGTTGTTGACGAACGGTTTCAGGCGCTCACACAATACGGCATAGAAAATCTAATATGCGATGTTAAGGAGACTGATCCGTCGGTAGTTGGCGCAGTCGAAGGGGTCTCCTTTCTTGTGGACCTGACAAACGATGCTGAGATTACACTCGTCAGGCATGCTTTCCTCCGACCATATCTCACAGATAAGCTGGTGCATGCACCCAACCAGGTCATCCCCAGCCGCTTTGAACAGCTCTGCGGACAGTCCGTCTACTACAGCAGCTTTGTTCGACTTCAGTCTCGATATTGCAATCTTGACCTAGTCAAAATTGGGGGGACGGAATTCTTGTCCCTTGTCGTCCAAATTGAGTGGGACATTCTGCCCAACAGCCGGATTTGCGTCGTTATCGCCGTTTAGGAGTCTGCAGAAATTACCCTTCCAGATTCTCAGCACAGACTGCGACTCTACCACCAGTTGTCCATTTTCGTCCCGGCAGGCTTCTGCCCGAGGCTTGTAACCGCCGGATAACTGTTTTATCTTGCGGTAAAAAATTCAAACGTCGTTCCTGCCATAGCACCTCTCCATTCCCTCGACCGCGCGCTTCTCATGCTCTTTCTTTTTTCTTCTGAGAAGCCGGTTCTCTTCCCTTCTTCTCTGTTTGTAGAGCTCACAGCTCTCGTCGTTCGATGCAGCGTTGCCTTGTATGTTGCCTTTTGGCTGCATGCGCCTGCCTACACTCGTCGTCGAACTATGGGTTCCTCTTAGGTGGTGGCGTGAAACCCAGCACATCAGTGGCGGCCTCTTTGATGGCTTCTTGATAACGTTTCCACTTGTCTTCTATTGTTTGTGCAGACAGAAGAAGACAAAAGGCTCTAGCGATCGGGTGCGATTGTAGCTTTCCGACATCAAACCGTTTTGGCCTGTCTCGACTCCGTCGCTCTCTCGATATCCGGGTTCTTACCTTGGCTACAACAAGGTGATGATCCGAGTCGATGTTTGCACTTCGGAAGGTTCGGACATCGAGAATACTGGAGGAGTGTCTGACGTCGATCGCAACATGATCAATCTGGGTTTCACGTCACCACCCAGAAGGAACCCATGGTTTGACGGCGAGTGCAGGCAAGTGCATGCAGCCAACCAAGTCGCTTATAAGGCGATGCTGCATCGAACAACGAGGGCTGTGCGTGATCTCTACGAACAGAGAAGAAGGGAAGAGCACCGGCTTCTCAGAAGGAAATGGAAAGGTGCTATGGCAGGAATGTAGTCCGAAAGTTTTACCGCAAGATAAAACAACTATCCGGAGGATACAAGGACAACAGGATACAAAATGGGCAACTCGCGGTAGAGTCGCAGTCTGTGCTGAGAATCTGGAGGGATCATTTCTGCAGACTTCTTTACGGCGATGACGGCCCCAATTCTGCTGTTAGGCAGAATGTTCCTCTCGATTTGGACGACGACGGACAAGAATTCCGTCCCCCCGACTTAGACGAGGTGAAGATAGCAATATCTAAGCTGAAGTCGAACAAAGCTGCGGAACTATTTAAAGCAGCTGGAGATGAATTGGGTGGGCGTATGCACCAGCTCATCTGTAAGATATGGTCATGCCCGATGAGTGGAATCTCAGCGTCGTTTGCCCGGTCCAGAAGAAAGGAGAATTTTAAAACCAGATATGACAGCGTGCATAGAGACCAGCTAAACACTGTCATGTCTAGTAGTGTCAAACTTATCAGATTCTGTAGGATGACGATGGAGAACTCTCTCTCTCTCAAGATCGGTAACGATATCACCGAGACCTTCAATGTGAAAAAAGGTTTTCGAAAAGCCGGCTTCTTTAACATCGTTTTATCAGCTCAAATGCTAGCTTACGACATTGACGCGATTTCACGAACACAGTGAGCCGTCAATGATGCGTTTGCTGGCTTTGAAGCGGCTGTTCTAAAATGGGTCTGGCGGTTAATAAAAGCAAAACGAAGTACATGCTGTCATCAAGGAAGGACACCCAACATCGACGTCCCGGACAAAGCGTCACACTAGGCAGCAGAAACTTCGAGGTAGTCAAGGACTTCGTAAACAGAGACAACAACATCAGTACTGAAATCAAACGCAGAATCACTCTTGCCAATCGCTGTTTATTTAAGCTCAAGAGGCAACTGAGTAATAAAGCCCTCTCTCGAAGGACTAAGCTCGCTTTATATAACAGCTTGATCATCACGTTCTGAGTGCGTATAACCTCAAAAATGTCAAACTTTACGATAGATCTGGCAGTTGCCAGATTGCAGCACTAGGGTTGGCCAATCCCGAAATATAAAAGGCAACCCTCGTACAAGCGAAGAAGGTCCTCAACCAACTTGGAGTGCGTAACTGGAGGCAGTTGGCGAAAGTTCGTGCTGGCTGGAGAAACATGTTAGTTGAGGCCCAGGTCCAACCCCGGACTGTAGCTCCACAAGAAGAAGAAGAAGATGTATTGTTATCTCTCATTTTATGCCATCCCCAAAAAAGTACCCTAAATTCTGTAATTTGTTCAAGTTTAAGCCTTATTCCTATTCCAGAGTCGGTGTCTCAAATAGATCGCGATCCCAGTTAAAATCCACCTTCTTCATCTTCATTTTCACACGTCCGTACGAGTCCGAATTTGGTTGAAATCAAAACCAATTTAATCATAGTAATTGTTGGTGCTACAGTCCAAAGGGGACTAGGGCCTAGCTTGCTCATCAGTTACTCGTGTTGTGCGCGCTACTGGACCTACAGTTTTTTGCCGACTCCGAACGGTGAAATTTGAGAAGCTTTCTTAGACAGTTATTACTCTTTGAGTGTTGTCAGCAGCTCGAAAGAGGTGGTCCCGTGAAAAATTTGAAAAATTAGTGTTGAGCTTGAAATCGAACCTAGACTCTTCGGCGTGTGAGCGTCGCACTCAACCCACTACACCACGGCGACCACAAAACCAATTTAGTAATGCACTATTCAGATAAGCGTAATGAAACATCATTAATAAGAAATTGTTTCCCTTATTAGGGAAGGGAAATAGAAGTGTTGTACTTATCCATGAAACGGATGCGAACGTTATTAAGGCAAAAAAGGACTTGTTTTCAGAAATGTATGTAAATGCTTTCTTATCCAGTTTAAGAGAACCACTTGGTTCAAATATAAGAGCAATGAAGCCAACTTCCCTCGCAATAACCCTTTTTTTATTGTATACACGAACAAAATATGTTCTTCATTAAAAACGAGTTTCATAAATCTACTTAACATCAATACAATACAGAGTTTAATGATCAACGAAGAAGTTATGGTTATAGAGCACCCCAACCTTACCAAATTTATAGATCCTCTCAAGCTTCATCTAGACCTATCCCAAATAATACTGCACATGACCCCACATTTTCCGTAACCCTGCACAAGCCACTATAACAATGAACAGTTATCCCTCCCTACCAGCACCACAAAATCCAAACAATGTTCAAAAGTTCCATACCCAAAGCAAAGTCGTTTCCCCGCCAGAACCCATGGAACTCGGTTCAGCGCATACGCAGCTAACGATATATAAACCGTCTATAACTCAACAGACGAGGCGAAGCAATACCACACCGAGATACATCTCGAGGAAGTCCATAACGTTGACGCCCATTTGTCAAAGAGCGATGCACAACCATCGTACGTCCCTAATCTTGAGGAACATTATGTTTACCAGGACCAAGATCTAGATAAACAGGACCAACAGGTACCAGATGCTTTGCAAGACATTGATAATGGAAAATTGTTATATACATGCCTAGTAATTTCGCAAGTAATTTTGCTCTAGCAAATTGTCGTAAGGCCCAATAGGAAGCGATAAGCCGATATGTTACACAAGCAGGACATTAACTGCGTCCGAAATAAATTATTCGACAATTGAGAAAGAGCTTATTGCGATCGTATGGGCAATATTTTCGACCATATCTTTTCGGTCGTAAGTTCAAAATTGTTACAGATCATAAACCTTTAACATGGATTAAAAATCTTAAGGATCCATATTCTAAACTACTTCGCTGGCGTCTAAAGCTTAAAGAGTACTATTACGAAATAGTGTATAAGGAAGGTACAAGTAACACTAACGCAGATGCCCTTAGTAGAGTAAAAATTGAACACCCTAAAACTTTTCAAAACTTAGACATCAATATTAACGATAACCTATCAGTCCAAGTCCACTGTACATTCCGCTGTAGAAAATCTAGACGATGGTATTCCAATTTCAGAAATGCCTCTTAATAAGTTTAACCTACAATACATTCGTCAGAAATCAAACAAAGTCTCACCCATGACCTTAGAAATAGTCTTTAAAAACAAACAACGGAAAACTATCGAAGAAAGCACTCTTAGCGAAGGCACCATTACAGATATTTTTAAGAAATTTTTCTCTCCAAAGAAACTTAACGCAATATATACAGAAACCTTTAAAAAAACACAATCAGTTTATTCCAATTTCTTTTCAAGTAACAAATCTTTCCGTCTTGTTCGTTGTACAAACCTTTTGAAAGAGAAATGTTGATGAACAAAAAAAATTAATCAAAGATTATCACATAGAGAATAATTATAGAGGAATAAAAGAAACTCTGTCACATCTTAGACGAAATTTTTACTTTCCCTATATGAAACCTAAAATCACAAAAATAATTTAAAAAAATGTCAAACCAAAAAGTATGAAAGAAATCCCCAAAAAGTGAAATATGGAAAACCTGAAACACTATTAAAACCGCTTGATATACTACAAACGGATATATATACTATAAACGAAAAACTCATCCTTACAATATTAGACGAATTTTCAAAATTCGCAACAGGAAATACAATCACTTCTAGAAATAATATTAGCGTTTTAAAAACATTCAAGAACTTTATAAGCTCACACGGTATTCCAGCCAAAATTGTAGTTAACCAAGGATCAGAATTCTCATCTAACATTTTCAAAAACTTTTGTGGACGATATTAGATCGACCTCCGTATTACTTCGTTCCAACAAACGAGCAGCAATTCACCAGTCGAATGATTACACTAAACTATTCGGAAATTTACCGAATAATTTACAAAACTTTTAAAGAAAACTGAACCCATATAGATCACGAAGACATTTTTTCCGAAACTTTATTAACATATAACAATTCTATCCTTCCCACTACTAAATTTACTTCGAAATTTTGTATGGACGATCCTATAGAGTAGACAAATTTAATACTAATAGAAAAGAACCTGAGAATAGAAACACAAATGACATTATATATAGAAAAGAGTGTAGAAGAAATAGCTCACCCCAAGATTTACTAAACATGTTGTCAAAGAAAACAAAAAAGTAACACTATTAACTACGAACAATAAGAAATTTCATACATTTAGCGGCCGCCGTGGCGTATTGGGTAGAGTGCAACGCCGAAGGTCTAGGTTCGATTCCCAGCTCAACACGAGTTTTTATAAATTTATCATGGCACCACTTTTTCGAGCTGCTGACAACACTCAAAGATTAATAACTGTCTAAGAAAAAAGCTTCCCAAATTTCGCCGTTTAGAGTTGGCAAAAAACTGTAGGTCCCATCTACTCCTGAGAGAACAGTAGCACGCACAACTCGAGTAGTTGATCAGCAAGCTGGTCTTCTTGGTCTTCTTGGTCTTCTTGTGGACTGTCGCGCCAACAGTTAGTATAGAATTAAGAAAACACGTAAATACACTTCAATCTAATCATAATTTGTAACCTTAAGGTTAGTACTAACATTGGCATAAGAACTAGACATACGTGACCTGATCAAATCCCAAGGAATACTTCCACTTAAATTAGGAGAGGCGAAAGTAATCAACTTTCTACAATCTAATTCATATTATCGATCTGGGAGAGTATGTAAACAATACGAATCGGATTCAAGAATCCCTTCCCAGCTTAAGCAGTATAGAGTTCAAACTTCAGGTATTAATATCCAAATAAATTTGTTACTATCGAAACTTGATAGTAGAAAAATTATTCATCTGCAAAGAGTCAATCCATAAAGAAATATCACAACAATCAAAATGCACCGGAAAAATTCTCAGGAATGTACCTGCAACTTGCCAAATGGAAGATGTCGGCGAAATGTACCCCGCACCTTCACCAACTCCACCTGTAACTTCAAACAAATAATCGAAGGCTCAGCGCTTATAACCTACCAGAACTGTAAAGCCTATATCAACAACATAGCCTACAAATATCAGCCCTATACCTACTGGGACAGAATTCATATCTATCCCACAAGCTAATACTTATACTAATTTCACGGTTGAAAAACTATTAATAAATTTAATGATTTTAGGTTCCACCAACAGGAAAAAATTGGAGCATTGGCATGGGACAGCACACTCAATATACACACTCTATATACTCTCAATCATTATTATCTCAACAGTTGTTTAGTTTAGTTTATAATGCATTTTTATTTATCTTAAATCAGTTTCTTGCATGCTAGGCAAATATATTTAAAACTATCTTACCAAAGTAATCTACTGATCTTAATTCTAACTTACTGACTCTTCATGGGTACTCTAAGCTAAACTAGGGTTTTTGTTTTTTGCCTTTCGGCTTTATGTATTATTTCATTATTTTAATAAGTACTTAAACCTATATATATGTTTAATGACTTTATCCAAGAAAATTTTAAAACCTCGGATTTCTGTATTTTTTATCCTAAACCTAACTTATTAAACTATTTATACTAACTACGTTCAATTATATAGACCTAAACTTAACTCTTCTTAACTACTATAAATGATCTTAACTATGTCCGTATAGATATACGGACGCGTGCATCAGGGCGTATGTGTTAATTATATGCTTAGCATATATATCCAATACGCCGTGGTGCACCTTTTTTGTGTATTTTTTCATTTTATGTAATTTTTTTGTTTTTTTTTTGCTTTTTGTTTCTTTTTTGTTTTTTTTTTTTGTTTTTTTATTTATTTTTTCTTTTTTTTTTGTCTATAAAATGTCTTAAAACTACCTTAACCTACGTGAGTTGACTTTACTAGCCCAACTACCCTGTCATATGCATTAAGAAGTTGGCGGCACCGAAGGCTGGTTCTGGTGCAGCCACCAATAAAAAAGCCGTTCCTTTGCAGATACTGCTCTGTCGCGGGCCGAAATCGCTCTACAGAACCGTAGGAGTTCCTCGTGGCTGCGAGCGACGTCCGGCTCGTATTGAAGTCGCCTTTCCACTATTCGGCGTACGACATGGAAGATGATAGGGCAGCCTTCCCTATCTTGAATCAGGCCTTTAGTGTCCAAGTAGAGGAAAGCTTCAGGTGGAATGAAGCCGTTAAGACGCACCCGTTCATAATACATTTCATTTGGGTAGCAAGCCCCAAAGATCAGACTGTTGGTTGAAGCCATGGCTCGAGTAGTGTGACTACAAATCAACTTAATAATAAAATTATCTATCCTTATAAGGTTTGCCTCGTTGTACAGAACCTCATTGGGGTAAAATTTCTTGTACTGAGATTCTGGTGTTCGATATAAATGAAGACAGGCTCGTAGGCACCGCCTCTGGAACACCCTCATCTTTTCCATCTGGGAAGGACTCACGTTGAACCACACAGTACAACCATATACCATGATTGGCCGGATGAGGGCCATGTAGCAGATTACCTTCACTCTGGTGTTAAGTTGACTGCTATAAAACAGTCCTCTTGCCACAGCGAAGGTATTCTTAGCCCTGGTCAGAGCAGTATCTACATGAATATCACCATATAGATACTGGTCCAACCAGACGCCTAGATATCTTACTACATTCTTCACGGTCAACGGCCGTCCCCGTGGATCAACTATGCCGAACTTGCGCCAGTTCATTTTCATGTCCCTTGAGGCTCTGGACAACGGGGTTCTGAAAAGGATAGTCTCATACTTCTGGTAGTTGATTTTCAACTTCCAGTCGTCGCAAAATCGTTGAATTGCATCAAAGTCACTCTGCAGAAAACCATTTATTTCTTCTACCTTCTGACCTGATCTGTACGCGAGTAAATTGTCATCAAACGCTATTATGTTAGGCATAGAACCTATAAGATCGCTAGTGAATATAGTGAACAAAATCGGCAAACCCACCGTCCCCTGTTGCAACCCATTTTTTATATGGAACACAGTGGTGGAGATTTCGTTGCCATTTTTTACAACGAACTTCCAACCTGTTACCATGTCGTAGATCATATATAGCAATGTTTTATGAATGCCAAGCCTGGCCAAGTTGAGGAAGAGACCTTCTAACCATACGGTGTCGAAAGCCTTTTCCATGTCGATCAAGCAGGGCGCCTGTGCACTGTGTTTTATTTCTATTCCACTGAATGTCGGAAACCAGTTTAGACGCGGCATGAATAATGCCTTACCCCGCCCTGAAGCCAAATTGGTTTTCCGGTATTAATTGTTTTTCCTCAACCCATTCTTTTAGTGCTTAATGACTATCTGCTCAAATACCTTGCTTATACACGGAAGAAGACTTATAGAACGGAGATTCGTCAGGATGGAGGTATCTTTGCCCCGTTTTGGAATGGGATGTACCACAGCTGTTTTCCAATGCGCCGGGTAATATGCATTACTCAGCGCATTGTTGAACAGAGTTGTGTATACGTCCACCGCCTCAGAGGGTAGATGGCGCAGAACAATATTTGGTATCCCATCTATTCCCACTGACTACTTCTTTTTCAGTGAGTTGAGGATACCTTGGAGTTCATCTTTTAAAATAAGGATGGAGTTGTTTCCATCATCCGCGACGACATTATTTGCCGGAAGATCGCCACTGAACCTGGTGAAACCAGGGTTCTCGGATCGCCATTGACTTATTTCATTGCGAAGAGAGACATGGTTTAGCAAGGCTCTGTTTTCCAGGTCGTGATTCGGACTACGAGTTTCGTTAACCGTATACACTCTCTGGAAAACAGCCCCAACTGCTCTCACCTTCTCCTGGGGGTCCTCAACTACGAAATAGTCGTTGTCAAGCACTGCACTATATGGATCGATGCCAACTGACGTAAGTAGGTTCGCGTTGTCTGTTGTTCTGTCAAGTCGAACGCTCTTAATGTCGTTATGGTCTTTTCTCCGAAAGATTTTATTTACTTGCGGGAACATGCTCGAGTTGTTGGATCTTACAGCCCAAATCTTATTGCCCCAATGCAAGCTTATAGCAAGTCTGTAATTATGTTTGATTAACTGTTGGAGTACTTTGATTTGTGACTTCAGACAGCGAATCTCCGCATTCTGTGGATCTGTAAATCTCCTGTACAAGAGTTTAAGTTTTGACAGGAGTCTACTTTTTTGCACGTGAAGTGCATCGATGGTAGCATTCCGGCAAATGTCGCCATCATCGGTTAGTGCTATCTTCGGAATAGTTTTGTCCATTGTTCGTTTAATGACTTCGTCCATTTGTGCGAGGTACCCATCAACCTCTTCGTTCGTTAGGTTTCTGTTCGTAGGAGGATCAATCACACTCGAACTTATTTCTCTGGCTAAGGTTCTAGAGAAACGTGACCAGCGCGCCTTATTGTAATTATAAGGATGCGTTTGGACATATTCTTCCAGTTCCTCCAGCTTGTTCGGGAGCTCTATTACCGCGGCGAGACCACAGTGATCACTGTCATACTCAACCGTAGTTAAACAGTTCCTCGTATGTCGTTCCACGTTTAGTATTTTTAATCGTCTGTCGATTAGCATCACATCCAGATAAGACCCGCTTCTAGGAAATTTTGGTCTATCGGTTGCCAGCAAATCCAGCCTGAATTCAATATTGTTTTGTTTCATCCACTCTAAGAGAGCGTTTCCCCTCTCGTTTGGAACAGTATTACCCCATACACCGTTTAAATCTTCCGAATTCAAGCAGAGGCTGGTGAAGAGAGCCTCAAGCTCTGAAAGAAACTTAGGGTTTTGAGCGTCTGTTGCGTAAGCAGCGATCAAAAACAATTTCTTTCCACCTTGGAGAGAGATGCGTGCGATGGATGCTTCTAGCACACCAGATCTTCTAACTTCATTGCTATATATGACCTTATGACCAATTTTCTTGTTAATTAAGAGTGCGACTCCGTCACCTCGAGTGAATTGGGGTCGGTCTCTTCCAATTATATGGTACCTGAGATTGCGCTTCTGGTTAAGCTTAGTTTCGCTAGCCATCAGCACATCAGGGTTGTGGGTTTGCAATAAGTTAGCGAGCAATAGTTTTCGTTCGATCCTTATCAGCGAATTTACATTCACCGCTAGGATCTTAAGGGCTCTTACTTCGCATGAGCCCATTATATCTGAGCGCGCTTGTTTGCAGGCAGCTGAGAGAAGAGGAAATCTGCTCTAGCCGTCTGCGTAAGGAAACTGGTCTGTAGTTCGACCATCTGTTTCTGCAAGGCAATCATCTGCGCTTGCATCGACTCGATGGAAGACATAGCATCCCTCATGGAGGGCTCTGCCTCGGGTTGCCTGGCCATCTCAACAGCTGCGTTCATATTAATATTCGCATGCAGAAACCGTTTTATGGACGAATTAGATGCTTCGCTCGTGTCCAGCCCATCAAGATCGGCAGTACTCTCGCTTCAGTCTTAGAGGGGAGGAGTTACAAAAACAACCCGCCACCTACAACAACAACACCCAATAACGATATCAATAACAGAGTTCATTGTGATCAAGAGTGCGCCGTCATAAACCCACACGCCGCAGTAACGAAACATGGTCAACCCCAGCAGAAACATCAAAATGCATTATTCGCAATTAGAATGTAAAGTAATAAATCTCAAGTGTAATTGCATAGGTGATTTCGGGAAAATACTTTATCAGCGTCTGCTGAACTTCCGTTCGCTTAATCACCCTTGCATACCTAGGCTACATTATTATGTATGTTAGAAATTAATTCCAGTTGATCTTGTACCTTAAGTAAATTGATATTAAAAATTATTTTTTAAGTAAACGGTTGTTGACACTCATTAGTAGCGCGCACAACACGAGTAGTTGATGAGCAAGCTAAGCCCTGATCCCCTGTGGACTGCCGCGCCAATTATTATTATTATATTACCATTATATTACCAGTCAATGCAATTGCAGACGCCAGGATGATATCCGCTCCGAGTTCGAACCCAATCAAGCACAAATGTGGCCCTTCATATACCTCAACTGCTAAGATTATTTGTAAAAATCAGTATTTTTGAAGAACTAAAAGTTCACAATCCTGTACAAATCTTGAAGAGATTGTTTGATACTGATATAATTGATATGATCGTATCAAATAGCAAACTATACTCTAATCAACACAAAAGGCATTATTTTCAATTAGATTCTTTGGATTTAAAAAAAGTTTCTAGGGGTCTTAATATTGTCTGGATACATTAAGCTTTCTCGAGAATAAATATAAAATGTTCAAAATAGTTCCATAAATAAAATTTTCAAAATAGTTCCATTGGCGGAAAAATAAAACAGCCATTTTTTCATTGGAGAGTATTTCATTAATGTATCTCTATCGCCAAATCAATGGCAAAACACATTGGCCACCATACTGCTAAACAATTAATTCGTGGTAAGTAAGTCCGTTACATTATATTCTTTTCACCCAAAGATAAATAATACAAATCTCTCCAGGATGCGTCATTGAAGGCCTTCCCCAAGATTGAGCTGGACACTATCCCGCTAAAATTGAAGAACAGCGTTGTGTCCTCTGCCACTCAAGATTGGGTTGGGATAGTAAGAAGTAAGTGGCCAGTGTACTCAGTTGAGTACATCCCTGTGATTTCCTAAAAAAAAATAATTTTATTGTTTTTTTCTTGTATTTTGTCAGTGTTTATAGTTATTTCGAAGTGAAAATAAAGAAGATTAAAAAAAACGTTGATACTTTTGTTTTTTTCAGTAATGGTTTAATTTGACTATTGATCTGTTGTAAAAGCCCTGATTTCATAGATATTTCATAGTTTTAAGCTGCAATAAGAATTATATAACACCAAGATCTTACGTCCAAATAGTTCAGATGTTTTCATTTTGGTATAATATGAAACAATAAATTGTAGGCTGTATCCACAACGTTAAAAATGTTGTACAACTCTGTTCTCTATTATGTCTGTTTGTCACTTTTGACAATGAGTTGAGAACATTTTCAAGTTTTGCTCTTGGAGTTCTACAAAACAAAAATGCTTCGTCCTTCTTCGGACAAATAATAGCAAATACAAGAAGAAGCTACGCTCTACCATCTATCCAAAGGTTTTAGTTTGTGAGATATTATGTTACTTACACTACACCGAGAGATGATGTTTCAGTTGGCTCAAGTCACCATAATACCTACAATCTCCAAAAGTTGACTAGGTAAATAATATTTATGAATAGTCTATATCAAACGCAATTCTTTGCATTGCGCGCATGGAAAAAATATAATTTGCAGATGCTTTCGTGAAAGAAATAATAGAAATAATTCTAATTCTAAAAAAATGATATACACGTGGTTTATGTTTTTTAAATGGTTTGTGTATACGCATAACCTTGCTAATAAAAATACCAAAATGCTACTTGATCTTTACAAAATGTTTCATTTTCCTACTTATATTTCCAAGGCAATTTGCATCTGCAATTTACAATTTTGCAATGTACGCAATGCAGAGAATTGCCTTTGATACAAACCATTCACAAATATTATTTTGAAATGTTTTAAGCGATTTCATACATAAGTAACCATTTTATTCTAATACGAACAATTCGTTCTTTTTATAAGCATTCTTCTTCTTCTTCTTGTGGCGCTACAGTCCGGGGTGGACCTGGGCCTCAACCAACATGCCTCTTGCGCACTCCAAGTTGGTTGAGGTCCTTCTCCACTTGTGTGCGCCACTTTAGTCTAGGTCGTCCCCTGTTGCTTGTTGTTGATTCAAAGACTTTTCGGGCCGGAGCAGTAGTGCCCATACGCTCTACATGGCCTAGCCATCTTAAGCGTTGTATCCGTAGACGCATGTCGCTGTACAGCCCATAGAGTTCGTCATTAAATCTTCTTCTCCAGATGCCATCAACGCAAACAGGGCCATAAATCGCACGCTTTCTCTCGAAGAGTATAAGGACTTCCTCATCCGCCTTTTGCTAACGTCCAAGTTTCCGCGCCATAAAGTGAGACTGGAATGATTAAGCTGTTATATAAAGTGAGCTCAGACCTTCGAGAGAGGGCTTTGTTATTCAATTTCCTCTTGAGCCCAAAGAAACAGCGATTGGCAAGAGTGATTCTGCGTTTGATTTCGGTACTGATGTTGTTGTCCCTGTTTGCCGCGGAGACGAGGTAGACGAAGTCCTTGACTACCTCGAAGTTTCTGCTGCCTAGTGTGACGGTCTGTCGTTTTGCCTTTATTAACCGCCAGACCCATTTTAGAACAGCCGCTTCAATGCCAGCAAACGTCTCATTGACGGCTCGCTGTGCTCGTCCAATCACGTCAATGTCATCAGCGTAAGCTAGCAATTTAACTGACTTCTGGAAGATCGTGCCTCTGGTGTTGACTTGTGAGTTACGCATGATCTTCTCGAGGATGATGTTAAAGAAGTCACATGACAGTGCGTGTCACCTTTTTTGACATTGAAGGTCTCGGTGAGTACAGACCTTGACGGAGCAGCGAGAGTTCTCCATCGTCATCCTACACAATCTGACGAGTTTGGTAGGAATGCCAAAACTAGACATGGCACTGTATAGCTCGTCCCTATCCACACTGTCATATGCGGCCTTGAAATCGACGAATAGGTAGTGAGTGTCAATTTACATTTCTTGGGTCTTTTCCAGGATCTGCCGCAATGTGAAGATCTGGTCTATTGTGGACTTCCCTGGCCTGAAACCACACTGATAGGGACCTTTTGAGTCATGGACAAACGATTTCAGACGCTCACACAATACGGCAGAGAGGATCTTGTATGCGATGTTCAGGAGACTAATCCCTCGGTAGTTGGCGCACTCAAAGGGGTCTCCTTTCTTGTGAAACGGGCAAACGACGCTGATATTCCACTCATCGGGCATGCTTTCCTCCGACCATATCTTACAGATGAGCTGGTGCATGCACCAAACCAGGTAATCTCCAGCTGCTTTAAATAGTTCTGCGAACAGTCCGTCCGCTCCAGCAGCTTTGTTCGACTTCAGCTTGGATATTGCTATCTTCACCTCGTCTAAGTCGGGGGGACGGAATGCTTGTCTATCATCTTCTTAATTGAGTAGAACATTCTGCCGTCATCGCCGTTAAGGAGTCTAAAGAAATGATCCTTCAAGATTCTCAGCACAGACTGCGACTCTACTACGAGTTGTCCTTTTAGTCCCGGCAGGCCTTGGTCCGAACCTTGTATCCTCCGCATAGCTGTTTCACCTTTCGGTAAAACTTTCGGACTTCATTCCTGCCATAACACCTTTATATATCCTTAACCGCGCGCTTCTTTTGCTCCTTCTTTTTCCTGCTGAGAAGCCGGTGCTCTTCCATTCTTCTCTGTTCGTAGAGCTCACGAACAGTCCTCGTTGTTCGATGCAGCGTCGCCTTATAGGCGTCTTGTTTAGCTGCGTGCGCTTGTCTGCAATCGTCGTCAAACCATGGGTTCCTTCTGGATGGTGACGTGAAACCCAGTACATCAGTGGCAGCCTCTTTGATGGCTTCTTGACATGTTTCCATTCTTCTTCTATGCTTAATGCAGGAAGCGTCAAACTCTGAGCGAGTTTCAGGGAGACTCGGTCGGCAAAGTTCCCAGCAATCGGCTGCGATTGTAGCTTATTGTAGCTTTTCGACGTCAAACCGTTTTGGCCTTTCTCGACTCCGTTGCTCTCTCGATATTCGGGTTCTTACCTTGGCTACAACAAGGTGATGATCCGAGTCGTTGTTTGCGCCTCGGAAGGTTCGGACATCGAGAATACTGGAGGAGTGTCTGACGTCGATCGCAACGTGATCAATCTGGTTGACGGTTAATTGATCAGGAGATTGCCAGGTCCCTTTGTGAATGTCCAGGTGTGGGAACCGCGTGGGTTACGTATAACGTAACTCACTAAATTGTTTAACTGCACGATGGCACTTTTGCATTAGTAGAATGCCAGAAAGCAGAAACGCAATATTGATAAGAAGCCGAACAAGAAATGCTTGGCTCAGCAATAATGTAATATAAAACCAACCGAATGTCAAAAATCGGGTGGATTATTTGTTGGATACCCAAGTGTGCAGCCAAGCTATAGACAGCGGCACTTGTTGTGTTTAAGATTAATAAAGAAATCAATTATTAAGAGTGTGCAGCCAAGCTGAAGACAGCGGCACTCAAATAAAACATTGTCTTTAATTTCTCTTGAATTTCCAGCAAATAATTTAAGTGGCGCAGTCGGTTTTTTAGGTCTCTTTCGACGTCATAAGAGATTCACCGCGAACATTAAAACGCTTAAGGTATAAACTTAGTGTTGTAAAGAGTGAAAAGTTGTGAAGTATCTTAAGAAAAAAACAAACAGTGAAAAAATACCAAGAAGCAATTAAGTGACTACATTTTCGGCCTATACAGAACTATAACAACACTCTCGAGAAGATTCGCGACCTAAAGGTTAGTAATATACTCGAGCTATATAAATAGATTCATTAATTAAAGAAATTCACGAATATGCTCTATTTGAATCCGCGAATAAAGAAATAATAATGTCGGGAGACCAGCTAATAATTGCAAAAATAAAAGATCTGTCGGTTGGCCAACTATCTAGAGAAATAAGAAGTATTTATAATTTAGATAGAATCATGTCTATTTTAAGAACATATATTCTAGACAGTGACTGGAACTTAAGAAAAAGTCACAAGCCTATGCCATCGGTTATTTTTAGACGTACAAGTATGCAATCGGGTAGTGTAGCATCTGAAAATCCGAAAAATAATAGATCAGGCCAGTGGAATTCAAGACAGTCTGATAGCTATAGGCAACATAGACCCATACAATCTTATTCAAGGCAGGCTGATAGTTACAGGCAAGATAGACAAGACAATAATTCAGTTTAAACGAATAGGTATTACTCAGGAAATAGGGTTGCGGATAGACCATTTAATACACAAAATGTATTTAATCCGTCAGGACAGTTGAGAAATAGTGGTTAAAATCCAGTTCCTATGCATGTCAATAGCATAGGAGCTGAAATTAATAATATAGAGCCCTCGGATTTTCTCAACTAGCCCTCGGAAATAAAATATTTTGTAATTTTACAATAAATAATTGTCAATATAGAGCGCTAATTGATACGGGGTCAACAATTAGCACCGTTAATTCATCTAGGGTAAATTGAGATAATTTTAAGATTTTGGAGGAGAAAAATATTGCCCTCAATACGATAAACAATGTAACAAGAGAAAGTATCGAAGTAATTGTAGCGGACGCTCCAAAGGAGTTTCAAATGGATAATTCGTGTAAAATCAAATGGGACAAAATGGCACTACAAAATAAATCGCATGATGTACTTCAGGGAATGGACTTTATTAGTAAGTCTGTTACAGAAATAAACATAAGCGGCCAGTACATACGGTTAAATAATACAGTCAAACTTGGAATCTACTCTGAAGATATTGAAATAACTGAGTGCTTTGAATTAACGGAAGAGAATGAGGATGACAGATGTGTGGATTTGTCACATTTGAACGCGGAGGAGAAGGAGAAGCTTGAAAAGCTCCTCAGGTTACCGCCAAAGCATGAGGAGGAAGTGAAGAGGCAGATAGAGGAGATGGAAAGACAAGTAATTGTACGAAAATCAAATAGCCGGTATGCTTCACCAATAGTCGTCGTCAGAAAGAAAAGGGACAAGTCTGGCGTTGAAAAACTCAGAATCTGCGTAGACTACCGAAAACTAAATGAAATCACCGTAGACGATAAATACCCACTTCCGAATATAGAATCTATATGAGACAAGTTGGGTCGAGCTCAATATTTCACAACACTGGATTTAGCGAAAGGGTACCACCAAATTAAAATGCATCCTAGAGACATACAAACGGTTTGTTTGAATTTACTCGGATGCCATTTGGTCTGAAAAATGCCCCAGCTACATTCCAGAGGTTTATGAATAACATATTGAGAGACCACATCAGTTAGATCTGTGTGGTCTATATTGATGACATTTTAGTATTTTCAACAAGTCTAGAAGAACATCTGAAAAATATCAGAACCATTTTGGATGTGCTAAATAAGCATAATCTGAAAATTCAACTGAATAAATGTTTCTTTCCACGTTTTGACTAAGGATGGCATGAAACCCAACCCAAATTGAATTAAATGCATACTGGACTACAAAATTTCACAGACGGAAAAACAGTTGAAAGGTTTGAATTCAACTACGACATAGAGTACCTTAAAGGGAAAGAAAATAAAGTAGCTGATTTTCTGAGTAGAATAGAAAACATAGACCAATTAGACGACGACATCACGTCCAATATGGCTACGATTTATTCTACACCAGAGCAGTTACTTGACCACTTTCAAATAAAAGAGAAATAGTCAATAAGTATAAAACGCAGCTAATTTTGACCAACATTATTTCCGAAGAAGTCGAGGTTCTACATGGAAGAACAATAATTCAAGTCGATATGACTAAAAATCAGTCATATTTAAAAGACTTGTTTATCAGAAACGTAAAACCGGGCAAAATTGGCATCTTCACAGAGTTACCATATTCGGAATATAATAAGATACAACAAACTCTCATAAGTCTTTTCAGTCACGATAAAAAATGTTCGTTTGTAAAATGTACTGAGAGAGCAAGAGAGATTAGAACTCAAGAAGAACTCTACCGACGAATTGCAAGGTACCACACAATAGAGAGTATTCATAGTGGCATTATGGAAACATACAATACACTGAAAAATAAAATATACTTCCCTAATTTAATTAAAGAAATTCAGAAAATTATAAACAACTGCACAACTTGTTTAGAAACAAAGTATGAAAGGAATCCCATAAAGCCCAAATACTGCATAACAGAAACACCTGAATTTCCAAATGAAGTTCTACATATGGATGTATTTACTTTCCATGGACAATCCTTCATCACTTTGATTGACAAACTGACCAAAAAGTCATATGCATACCACTTGCCCAATAAAAATTGGATAAAGAGAAAGGAAATACTAGAAGAATATTTTTCAAAATTTGATAAACCAAAGAAAATTATAACGGCTAACGAGTTCAAAGTACATTAGTTAATAGAGCCAAGGGGTTGAATTGCACTTCACAAAACCCAACAGCCACATTGGAAATGCAGATATTGAAAGACTGCATTCCACGCTGCAAGAGAAACTAGTAAGTTTAAATGACACATCACTAACATTAATTGCAAAGTTACATAGGGTAATAAATAATTACAATAATAGATACCATAGCTGTGTTAAAATGACCCCAGAACAAGCTATGAAGACAGATAACCAAAAATTGAGACAAACGGTTACTTCAAATAAACAAAAGTACATTAATAAGGCAAATGAGATTAGGGAAGATTATATAGAAGATAGAACTGTTGCACCCATAAAAAACTACAAACGCTTAAGGCATAAATACGTACCAAGATATAGGATAAAATAAATTGCAAATGAACATACGACAAATATTAAAAGAAAACGTAAATTTCTGATAACAACATTCCTAACAGTACTATTTCTAATACTGATTCCGGCAGCCCAACCAAAACTCATAATAACGAAGATGGAAACGAATAATGGATACATCAAACTGAATATGGGTTCAGTGGAGATGATAAACGCGACCACTACAATTCTTCATCTGATCAATCTGCAAGAGTTAAAAGAAGCTGTTGCAGAAGTCGAAAATAATTTAAGACAAATCCATATTGGTGTTGAAAAAGCTGTTCTTAGGGAAATAGAGGCAATAGAATCAAAAATATCAACAATTTTTCCAAAAAGGCAAAGAAAAGGTTTAATTAATGTCGTAGGTACCGCAAGTAAATGGTTATTCGGAACAATGGATGATAATGATCGTCAGAATATTATAGGGCATATAAAAAACAATAGAAACTAACAGTCATAATGTCATTGAGACCCTAAATAAACAAATTCGGATTAACACCTTTTTTAACGAGTCGATAATTGACTTGAAAAGAATTTTAGAAGGAGATAGGGATAAGATTGCCCAAGCCCTAAATCAATCAGATAATACCCAAAAACAAATAATATGCCAACAAATAAAACTAGATCAGCTTATAAAATTAAAATTATTAGAAGACAAAATAGATCAAATTTTAGACAATGTTGCCTCAACTAAAAACAGTATGTTACATCCTGGAATACTAACTCCAGAGGAAATAAATAAATTTAACATAGATTATTATAAAATTAGACATTCTAAATTAGGTATGATGAGGTATAAGGATATTGTTTTGATAATGGCGATTAAAGTACCTATGGCTGTCATGGAATTAAAACTGAAATTACTAACTAGCTTACCGAATAAGAATAACCTCGAAATAATTCAAGAAGACCAACAAATTGTAGTGTTTAATAATACAGAATATGCATTTAATAATGAAGCATATCTAACTGATTTAAAAATTGCAAGCAACTGTGTTGTACTAGGTAATTGTAAACTTAAGGAAAATTATAAAAAGGAAGTTAAAGTTATTAATGAAGAAACAATAATATGTAAATATATGGATAACGACGAAATTTATAACCGTTGTGATGACAGAAAATTAAATTTAAGTGGACATATGCTAATTAACTTTTAACAAAACCTTTTTCAATCGAAATTTCGAAATGAAAGTAAAATACCATTATTTTGAGGGACTTTCAAAAAAAATATCATTTGAAAATATTTTATTAAAACATTTTGAAAATATACACTAAATTAAGGAATTGAAATATCACAAAACTACAAATTACGTTATTAGTTCAAGTATTATTGTAGTTTTAACTGTCGTAACAACTGTCATTTTGTTTGTAATAAGAATTAAGAATAAAAAGCTAAAAATTGTTGTTAAGAATATCCAAGATAATGTAAAGCCGAGCATTTCGAGTGAAATTCATTAGGCGGGGTGAGGTTACGTATAACGTAGCTCACCAAATTGTTAAACTGCACGATGGCACTTTTGATTAGCAGAATGCCAGAAAGCAGAAACGCAATATTGATAAGAAACCGAACAAGAAATGCTTGGCTCAGCAATAATGTAATATAAAACCAACCGAATGTCAAAAATCGGGTGGATTATTTGTTGGATACCCAAGTGTGCAGCCAAGCTATAGACAGCGGCACTTGTTGTGTTTAAGATTAATAAAGAAATCAATTATTAAGAGTGTGCAGCCAAGCTGAAGACAGCGGCACTCAAATAAAACATTGTCTTTAATTTCTCTTGAATTTTTAGCAAATAATTTAAGTCGTGCTAGCCGCAGAGAGGTTCCGCCCGAGGCGAAGTTCAACAGCCTGAGTCCGTTTCCGGATGTGTTGTCGTACAGGCGGTGTTTACCGATGACTCTAGCAAAGATGTCCTCCTTTCCCAGCTGAGCGTTGAAATCTTCTAGTCTTAGTGTCGTAGCTGGGGCATCGATCGTATGTTCTTTCTAGGAGATCATAGAAGTCATCCTTGATGTTGTCATCCTTCTCCTCTGTCGGGGCGTGAGCGCATATTAGGCTGATGTTCCCGAATTTAGCCTTGATGCGGATTGTTATGAGGCGTTCGCTGACGGGGTCGTAGCTCAAGACGTTTTGCCTAAGTCTGCCTCGTACAACAAATCCGCATCCGAATAAGCGCTGCCTTCTCTCTCCGTAGCAATTGCTGTAGTAGATATCGCAGTTCTCCATCGTTTTCATGCCAGGCCCATCCCATCGCACTTCCTGGATGGCGGTAATATCTGCCTTGTAGCAATCAAGGGCCTCCGCAAGTTGTTCGGCTGCACGTGGTCTGTTAAGGGACCTCACATTCCACGTGCAAAACCGAAAATCGTTATCCTTACAACGTTTGCTGGGGTCGTCAACAGTTAATTCGTCCTTATCCGACGGATATCGGCTTTTCTGAACTATGATTTTTACGTGGTGAGGAAGTTACTCTTACGCACAATTACCAATGACTCACTGCAATGGACCATTTGCAATTTCATTCTTTGATATACATAGAATGAAAAAAGAAGTACAAGTGCACAACGCCAGCTTTTAATTCATAATTCGTGTTTTCAAAAAGGTTCGAAATTGCTTAGTTTTATTATTATTATTATTAAATATTCCTTTTTATTTTCATATAATAATCATAAAATTTAAGGTACAAAAGAAGCGTTAACATGTCCGTCTGCTGAGAGTTGTCACTTCGTTGTTAAAATAACATTACAAAAATATTAATAATAAATAAATAAATAAAATAAAATAGTCCACAGGCGACCGGGGCCTAGTTTGCTCGTTTAATAATATTACAATACAAAACTAAAATTTCAGATAGCATATTCGGTATAAATTCAACATTAATGAAAGCTGTCCCATATAGAATTTTGTATGTTTTAAGGGTGAGGGATTCTTTAAGTAAGAGCAATTCTAGTATTGGGTAAATTCCTGTGATGAATGTTTTCACTTTCGGTGTGGCATAAAATTAAGTTTTACGAGTTCACTCCTAGCTCTTATCTAAAATTCTCCTCTGAAGTAATTTTTCGAGCCTAATGTTCGATTTAATAGTTAATATACATCGTCAGCTTAACCCTTCTTATATACGAATCATACACTTAATCATCAGGTTTTTCATGCACTGATAAAATTTGCCATTTACCATTGTCCCATTTACTGAAGTTAGCCTCCGTGAGACTTAGCTCAATATTATGGGAAAATGCAAGCTCTTTCCATTCTTTGAAAGGAGATAATTTATATTGTAAGGCTATCTGGAAAAGTCTGTTTTGATTACTGCGGTTCGACATACTTATAAGCCAAAGACACAGACATGCATAAGTAGTAGCATTTAAAACTTTGAATTTTGAAGCAGAGCAGAAACTTGAAGCTGTCTTAGCGGTAACTGCTTTTTTCATTTACATGATTCATATCTAAGTTAGACATTACGAGAAAGTTCAGGTATTTAAATTCCTTGATAACTTCTATCGTCTCATCCTCCAAAAATAAATATTCTGGAGCAGGAGTGCTTCCCCGACCAGACCTCTATGACTTCGAGGTGTTATTCTTTAAGTCCCACAGGTTACATTAATTTTTCAATCTGTTTATTTGTAACTGCAGTGAGTGGTATTTCAGTCAAAATAACCAGATCTTCAGCATACATAAGGACTTTTACGTCAACATCACCAACTTTAACTCCTCCCTCCCAAACAATCTGCTATGTCGTTTGAAAGCTTGAAAGACACTAAATTACAAAATAAAATTTGTGTCAAAACTTTCCTAAACGCTTCGAGCGGTGAAATACCCCTATAATTTCTCGGAATTTTATCACAGATTTAAGAGAAACATCTGGAACTATGTCTGAATCTAATATTTTGTTTTGATTGTTTAGGGAAGAAGAAGATTTCGAATCCTTACAGCTCTCGATTTTGTACGCCAGTTTTTTTTTATATTAGGCTGCTTGTTTGTTTTGCAAATTATCTTAAATCTCTTATTTGCTTCTACGTACATCAACCTAAATACATAATTCTTGGTTCTTATAAATAAATTAAGAAACCTAAAAGGCGTCCTACTTACCTTCCTGCATAATTTCTCGAACCACAATATAGAGCTTGTTGTACCAGGAAAGAGAGATCTCAGACAAGCGGAACAGGTTATAGCTTGTAATAATAACACAAAACTTTCCTCACAATTAAGGTCGACTACGTTTAAGAGACAACTTATTAATGCGTCCTTCAGCTTGGATCCAACTAAGTACATTTGTATTAAGCTCCAAATAGAAATACAAACCATTAATCTTTAGAGAATATTAAATATAACTGGACGATTAATTAAAAGTTTGTGCTGAACCCAGTTATGATTACCAATTTTTCTTTTTCTCCTGCAAGATTTAAAAATGTTCTTGATAAATGCGACTGTTTTTCAGGCTACATTTTATTTAAAGATACCAAAATACATGTCGAAATTTAAAGATAACAAAATGAACACAAATTAATAAACTCGTAAAACGGACTTAAGATTGTTGATAATATTCATCTCACAATCATTTAGTTCATTTCATCGAAAAAGAACGAATTGTTCGTATTTGAATAAAATAGTTACTTATGTAATCGCTTAACACACTTCAAAATAATATTTGTGAACGGTTTGTATTAAAAGCAATTCTCTGCATTGCGTACATTACAAAATTATAAACTGCATATGCAAATTACCTTGGAAATATAAGTAGGAAAATGAAACATTTTGTAAAGATCAAGTAGCATTTTGGTATTTTTATTAGCAAGGTTATGCGTATTCACAAACCATTTAAAAAACATAAACCACGTGTATATCATTTCTGCGCCGGAATATATGCAATAGAAACATAAAAATAATAACCAGAAATCTTCATTTCTTAGAACTGACCCATTTTTATGTATGCACTTTTATCAGTTTTTAATCTCAAATTCCGCCTACACCAAGCCGATCAGACACCCCCCCCCCCCACACCCATACAATTTTTTCTTCGTCTCACTGAGACCTACATAACTGCATCACTTTCTTTCTTTCCATGCTTTCTTATACATTGTGCAAAGATTGGTTCCATTCGGGTCAGCGGATTTGGAATGTCGTTGCAAATGAGCGCTGGAATTGAAAACAAAGCGGAATTCTTTACGTTTTTTACCAATGTACAAAAGTTTTTGCTGCACTTCGGACAATGTCAATCAACTTTTGATCAAAGGAGAATTTAACACGTCTTATT
The DNA here is from genome assembly GCA_955652365.1 of Eristalinus aeneus. Taxonomy (NCBI): domain Eukaryota; kingdom Metazoa; phylum Arthropoda; class Insecta; order Diptera; family Syrphidae; genus Eristalinus; species Eristalinus aeneus. The sequence continues at coordinate 18,207,623 of OY019132.1, read as the reverse complement.
AATGAATTGCAATCGTTTCGGGCCCTTTAGAACTTCTTCCGGTTTTCTGCAGAAGGATTAGCTTTGAAAGTCCGGAAGTTTATTTCTCTCAGTCTGATAGCCCCTTTACAACTCGAGTCATACCACGCGTTTGTCTTAGGTTTGATACTCTTCACTCTGTCAGCATTTAAGGATTTCATGCCCCAGAAAATTATGTTTGCAATCATATCAGCCGTGGCCGCTGTGGCGTAGTGGGTAGAGTGCGACACTCACACGCCGAAGGTCCGGGTTCGATTCCCAGCTGAACACCTCGAATTTTTCACGGCACCACCTCTTTCAAGCTGCTGAAAACACTGAAACTGCAAGAAATCTCTAAGAAAAAGCCTCTCAAACTTCGCCGTTTGGAGTCTGCAAAGCTGTAAGTCTCTTCTATGCGTAAGGCAACAGTAGCACGCATAACACAAGTAGTTGATGAGCAACCTGGTCTCCCTGTGGGTTGTCGCGCCATCCAATTATTGTTTTTAATCATATGAGCCGCGACATCCAAGTAACTATCGAGGTAGCATAGTCACCACTTAAACTCACTGAAGAAGTTGTTTAGGCCGCTCCAGTTGGTTTTCTCCTAGAGCCATACTGTACTTTTAGGGATTTGTTTTCTAACTAATAGGGCCGAGTACGGGATATTGGCTCATATGACACAGTAGTTTGACAAGCCTAGAGGTGACAGTATGTCAACTGATATTTCTTAGGATGAGATGTGGGAAATAGGTCCAAGGTGTTAGCGGTATGATCTGCAATGTCTTGTATCCGTGTTCCCTAAAGCTGGCCTGAGTGTCGAAGCCACAAAGAATTGTGTTCATTGAAATCGCCCGCAGTAAGGTTTTAGTCCGAAGATACAGGAATACAACTCTTGTAATGGAATCGGACAGCTCATCAAACTCATTGTAAGTTGAATTGCTATCCAGGTGTGGACTTCTATAAAGGAGGAGTGGATTAACTGCTTACGGACGAGGAGTTTTAACCACAGGAACTTAAATTCCGGATTGGAACAGTAGCCGTATTTTGATTGAAGTTGAAGCAACATCACTACTCACGTAAATAGCGAGACCGCGATGTAGGAAAAAGAGGCACTAATCTATATCCAGGCAAGTACAAATCCGACAAGTCGGAATTCTCACCTACTTGTGTTTCACGTAGCGCGAAGAGAGCTGGCTTATAGTAGGAGAGGTGAACGTACACAGCAAAGAGATTAGAGCACTAAGACAACGAACGTTGCTCACATCATCCCGGAATGGCTCTCTCATAACGGTCTCAGATATTCAGTAACCAACCAACCAACCAACCCAACCTATGCAGAATTTAGAAGTGTAAAAATGATGGAGTGATGGAGACGACAATTGTTTTCATAAACGTCAGTCTGCCGTTAATGTCGAATTGGGCAAACCTTATTTTCTGAAAGAAGAGTGGACAAATAGTAAAAGTTTATTTTGCTTATTTGTTGATAACAATATATTTTTTTTTAAGAAATGTTCCTTGTTTTTAAATGGCGGGGTTACGTGTGAACGACAAGCCATACAAGACTCTTTAAATCTAAAAAAAATATAGAAAACAAGTTAAATTCCGGCAAGAAAAAGTATAGAAATAGAAAAAATGTTTATAAAGAATTAAAGAAACCCACCCTGGAGCTTAATATTCCAAAAAAGGAAACAAAATATTAAAAACATAACAACAAGCGAAAGGATAAAGAATCGCACTAAAGAAACAAGACGAGAACAAACTACGTGAAAATAGCTCAATAAACCATTTCGGAATACCACATTTCAGATGCAAATATGGTATGTAGTTGTTTATTTGAAATATATTTACATTTCTTAGATACATACATACAATCATACAAAAATAAGTATACGGTGAGTCTTAAGTGTTAACTAGTTTTGTTTTATATTCACTTTTTATAATCTACAAATCTAACTATTAGGTATTTTTGTCCTGAAATAAAGAGGAAGAAACGATAAGGAGGTAATGATTTGTAGTAGAAGGGAATTGGTAGTTTGAATATTGATAAGGCTTTTAGGTATTGTTCTTCAATCTTAATTTATTTTTTGTATACTTGTTTATTCTAAAGGAATATTTTTCAATTGTGTACAAAAATCATCGTTTTTTTATTATATAAGGCTTGGGAATCACTAATTGATTTGTCTTAATACACACATTACTTTATTTTGTATACTTTTTTAACAATTTTAATATTTTGTTTTGTTTATTTGCTTTCGGTGATTGTTTTCTTTGTATATATATTTGCCCTAGATTACTAATTGATGAGATTGTCAGGCTTATAATTTTATAAAAAAAAATTATATGCTCTCCACAGGCATGAAGCTGACAATACTTCATTTTTAATAAAATATTTTTTCTGCTCAAAAAACAATATACATGTGTATACTTTATAAAAATACTTTAAAATTTACAAATACCGAAATTTGTTTTATTCATGAACTTATGAGTATTTTCGACAAGTTAAAAAAGAAAAAGGGAACCAATATTGGGATCGGATTAGTATATATTTATCCTGTGTACATTTTTTAATTGTATATATTTATTGCCACTAAAGATATGATGTGAGAATCACGCATTATTAAATTAAAGAAAACAAATCTATAACATTTATACTTTTGCCTATGTATTATAAATAAAAAAAAAATATTCTTTTTTCTTCCTTTAATCACAAATATAATCTAATTACAAAATAAAGGTATTAACAAACAATTTGGTAATCTTACTATATTTTTACAAAACAATCAACTTTAAAAAATACAATCTTCACAGATTACCTCAGTACACATCTACTTCATCTGCATAATTTGTTGTTCCTTTAAATATTTTGTCTTTTCTTTTAATATTGACTCCAAAATTTTAGGGAAATGGATTTTTTTACCCAATTGCAGAATGGAATGCTAGCTCAGATAAATCGACTTATTTTAATGACTTTGCAATGAATAAAAGATCGAAGTAAAATATCAATGTGAACTCTATTTTCTTAGACTTAGAGTAAATAAGTCGGTTAGTTAGTGAATGTGAAATATATTTCATAAGGACGTCATATAAAAACAAACTACGACAAATCAGTTAAAAAACAAAGCATAATTTTTAATTTTTCTACATTTACGTACTTCTTGCTGTAATAAGCCCATTTTAATGAATGAGTAAAAGTATTTAAGATAATTGGAAATGTGTTCAAAATATTGTTTAGAATAATTTTACGATTCGGCATAAAATAATGTGAGAAGTTATGTTAATTAAAAAGCTAGCATTCCGACTTAATGTATGAAAACATACTTTACATTGTTTTCGTATTTTATATGGTTTAACTGACTAAAAACTTATATGCTTTCCTTTTTCTGAATATCCTAGATTATTTTCACATATGTATAGTTGCAGCTGTGTATCTAGCTTCCCCTCTCCTCCATGACCACTGACTTGGACGGTACTGAAATTATATATGCATCGGATTATTTTAAAACTTGAACAATTCAGAATATAATATTTTTAAGAAAATAGTGAAAATGGAAGGTATGTTTAAAAACATATAAATATGGAAACAATTAAAAGGTAGATTACATGAAGGGAAATACGCGTGCCACTAAAAAGAAAGAACATGTAGGCTGTACAAGTGTAATATTTTATTTAAAACTGAATTTAGTATAATAATATTTGTGTATGTGTGTGTGCGCAAACGAAGCCGAAGGACTGATGTTATTAAAAAAATACAAAGTTAACACCTGTTGAGAAGTGAGGTTGCACGGATGGCTTTAATGCCACTTTTATCCAGAAGCCGCTTATTAACTAATAAATATTTCTACGGGGTAGGAAATACCCTGGATATGGCAATGTTTTTTCTAAGGGAGGTCTGCAGAGAAATCAGTATTCAAAGATGCCTTCCAAGTCATAAGCAGCGCAAGGTTCCACAACAACCTGCCGACGTTTGCAGGGGCCAGACCTTGTCATCCTACCTAGCCTTGAAGCAGTTGTTACAGTCCACTACAAGGCTGCAAAAAAAGAACTAAGTCGCACGCAAGCGTGACTTTCCATTAGAGGTCTATTAAGATGTAAATATAAAGACATTGATAACATTGTTACGGCGCACAAAAAAATACAAAATGCTTTTTAACGTATCAATAATCAATTTTTGACTTCACGTCACATGTAAGTGTTCTTAGGAGTCGATTGATTCGATGTTGAATTCTATCCAATAGATACAAAAAAGAACCCAAATCCCAAACAGATAGAAGAGGTATACTCAAATTTTATATATATATTGTAGCCAGATCAAAACAAGCCGGCGCACTATGGGGCAGCTCTATGGCAGGAGCGGCGAGAAGTCGATTTTTTAAAACGTAACCGATCTCAATAAAAGTTAATTTTCCGGTTAGCTGATAATATGGGCCATATGGTTTGGGAATTTTTTTCCCAATAAGTGGCTTAATCACTCAGTGGTTGGCATCAAAGTTGTAAGAATAGGGAAGTTACGTTCCTTCAAAAGTACTTGACCCAACTTTGTTCAGTTGGTACATTAAAAAACAAGTGTTTGTAGCAAATGTTTTGGATTGATTTTATCAATTATAATATGTTCTTTGAATGCAATTAGTTTTCATTCAGTTATAAAGTACCGTTAGCCGCCAAAAAAATGGCGGATTACAAGAACCTAAAAGTTGTTTTTTAATAACGGTACTTTTTGAATAGACAAACATCGAGCTAAATTTGAACTTAATTTTTTTAACTTAATCATTTCAAAAGTCACCGATGTTTGCCTAAAGTATTTTTTTTTTAAATTTTTTGTGTATATACAGCCCTGTTCATTATTGATTTTGCTAATAACTTCTTCCCATGGTGAGGTAGGCTCTTCATGTTCATTGCACAACATCTTTTTAACATTAGTCATAAAAGTAATAAACAACACAATAATAAAAATACATCCTGTCATAAAAAAACATCCGAATGCCGGAAATGCAACCTATTTTAAGGTGCGCAAAATAATATCGGTACGTTATTCTGAAGAGCCTTCTCGTAGCGTACACCAATTGTTAAAATTTTTTGACTTTAAACCTTATTTTACACATATTATTATAGATACAATTTCAAAAGTGCAAATACAAGTGCAAGTTTAAGTGCCGAAAATATTGAACTATCGTTATTATATTCAAGGAGCCAAAATGCAATTTTTTTCTTGCGAAAGATAGGAGCTCTTTGAAATATTTTTGAATAGTAAATTTAGGACTTTTGAGAAAAGAATTGAAGATGTTGAGATATTTTTAATAACAAACACAAACTGCTCTGAAAACCATGTATCAGAGCTAAGGAAAGAGTTAACCCGTTTCAAAAGTAAACTCAAATATAAATGGAACAAAAGCCACCGCACAAGGTCGGTGTTTGAAAAAAATTAATCAATTTGGCTTCAAGAAAAAATAAACTTCGCAATGTTTGCACAACCCTCTGGACGTCCTCAGGTAAGTTTTGATAAATTGTGTAATCGGAGAAAAGGTGAAAGAATAGCCGATATTAGGGACACATCCGCTGAAGAACTTATGTTTGCTGCTCAAATGAATTTTCGAGCTTCTGGAAACAGAAGAACTGCTGAATTATTACAAGAAACGTTATCTCCTCAACCTCAAAACTTAAAAGCCAGGATATGGCAATACGAACACTGGAAATGTGGCCAGGCGCTTCTTTAAAAACGCAATCAAATCAAGCGAAATAAAAGGTATAGATGTAAATCTGATAAAAAAAAATTTCACATAATTTTGCAGTGTTTATCCAGCGGATTTAATATAGATGTGCCAAAATTTAAAAATTATTGCCTTGAAACTGCGAGATTGTTTGTATCGCTGTATCCTTGCTATTATATGAGTACTTCAGTTCACAAGATACATGGGCATGAAATAGTTTCGGACTCAGAATAATTCGTAAATTAAATCTTGGAAAATGTAAATAAAATGTTTTACTTTTATTTAAAACCCAGATACACAAAATATTTTATTTTCAGATTTTCCAACTTTGTAAATTGTCTCAAAGTAAAGTTATACTGTGTTTCCAAAATCTTAAATTAAAAAGTAAATAAACTGTTAATTTATTATATAATTTTATTTTAAATTGACTGCAGAATAAATAAAAATAATAAGTCCATGATTGTTTACTTTATTTTGTAAATCCAACCCCTCACTTCGCAAAAACTACCAAACAAGTATCATTTTTAAAATGTTATAACGGTTCTTTCGGAAGCCTGAGCAGTTACAGTTATTTTGACTTCGGATTTGAATTCAGCACACCCAAATCCTTAGAAAAATTTATTTTGGTTATCTCAACTAAAGGGCTTATAATTATTGCCGTCAAACGGCCATTTCTGCCCCACTGTGCGGCGGGAGAAGTCAGTTCATTGCTAGCTTACGCTGATGACATTGACGTGATTAGAGGAACAATGTGAGCCGTCAATAAAGCGTTTGCTGGCATTAAAGTGGCTTTTTGAGACCAAGAGGCAATTGAGTAATGAAGCCCTCTCTCGAAGGTCTTTATGGCGCGGAAACCTGGAAGATGTTTGCGTTAATGGCATCTAGAGGAGAAAGCGACACGCGCCAGTTCAAGCGTCTTCGAATATAACGCTTAAGATAGCTAGGCCATGTAAAGTGTAGAGCACCACTACTTCGGCTCGAAAAATCTTCGAATCTGAGCAGTTGGGACAACGCAACAGACGGTCTAGGCTAAGGTGGCGAACAAAAGTGGAGAAGAACCTCAAACAACTTTGAGTGCGCAACTGGCAGCTGGCGAAATATCGTGCTGTCTGGAGAGGCATGTTGGTTGAGGCCCAGGTCCGACCTCGGACTGTAGCGCCACAACAAGAAGAACAAGATCGAGACATGTAAACAGTTTCTTTCAACGTTTAAACAAAGTTTGACATTTTAGCGATCTCAAATATATGATTGTTCCAATTAAATGTTGAGTTGATGCACGTACCGAAAGTGGAAAGTCATTTGGTATGAACAATGCAAGAGCTATTCGTGGATAACGAATGGTTATCTTGTGTATGCTTAAGTGACAGTAGACAGCAATGAGTTTTGGAACCAAAAAATTCCACTCTATTCTTTTAACCACAATATATTATGCTACCAGCTTAATATACGCTTTGCCGTTCCATAGCCAAGGGGCGATAACTGAGCGTACTCAGCTTTAATAGTAGTTTAGTGTACTAAAGGTCATGAGCGGAGGTGAGGAATAGAATAGAACAGAAGTGACAAACATGAAATCGTTAATAAAAATGAGGATGTATGTCGAAGACAGAATGGACTCCTCGGAATATGGTCTGATAAAAAGTCTCCTTCAACAAAAATAAATGATTTAATGAAGGGCTATCTAGAAGTTTACATTTTTTCAATTTCAGCACAGACTTTGAAAATTCTAAAGGTACCACTCGTAGAACATAACCTACAATATAACAAACAAACATGTATAACAATCTAAAAAACATGATAATCTAAGCTAATATAACAATCTTAACAACATCAAACATCACTATTCCACTACAACTCAGTAGAAACGTATTTCATTACAGTCAAGATAAACTAGGTGCATTCAGTGTAAGAAAAATTTAGGAAAAATAGCGCGTAGGCAATTGCATGGGATGATATTTTCAATGCTTTTTAATTCTGGACAGATCAGGAAGACGTATTTGGAGATAACTTTGCAACCGAAAAGAAAATTGCAGTTTGTGATGTTTTGGCATAAAAAAACAGATGCGGTAATTAAAGAAGCATTTTTCAATGCCGTTTGTATTATATATAATTAGTTATAACATTATTAAGACACAATAATCAAAATAGGGTGTTTGTATTAATGTTTTGGAATTACCAATATAAAAGAAAAAATGAAATACTTAGTAAAATAAAATCAAAACAAATTTTAAAGAAGAAATTTATAAATATTGTTTGTGAAAATATCTCTGTATCCAGAAATTAAGTTAAAACAAAAATTAATACCCAAAACACCTAACAAGTAATAATTTTAGGGATGTTAGTTTTTATTTTATAATGAAAGTCGTATGCTAGTAAAAAAATTAATGCTTAAAATGTGTGTTCTGATTTTTCAATGGATAAGGGCTGATTAGTGGCTAGTGAAGAACTCTAAATGTTTGGTATAACCAATTTTATTCATTAGTTGAATACCAACCTGAAGATGTTTTGTCTGCATGAAAGGTTTAGACACAAAATTTAGTACATATTTTAAATAAATTTAAATTTTCACTTTTCTATTTTACAGTTTGTATCAATTTAAGTGTGATAACAAAACAACTCACCTGAATCAAAAGTTGACCGCTCTTAGTGTGTGGATTTCGATATGCGTAGAATATCCAAACGAGAACGGTCATGATCAAACAAATTGGAAGGAATACGCCTAATACAACACCCATACTATGTGTTTCATCATCGCCTGACGTGGATGCATCAGTGACTGCTACTTTACTCACTGGTAGTACTGATTTTGAAGTATGAGGTATGTCATTGGAATCCTCGTTTGTTTTAATAGGACTAAAGTTGTTATGTACACTGCCGTTTTCGGTACTGTTTCCTGCTGTGGCAGCATTATTTCCTTTTTCGCCCAATGCAGGACATGAGGCAACATCATTTATCTGACCTCTTTCGCATCCTAAAAAAAAGAAACAAGTAATGTTACTCTTTTTCATGTTTATAATTCGTGAGCGAAACATTTTTCATAGTCTTATTAAAACTACTGTTATACTATAAAAACATTGCTGATACTTTCAAAAATTATAATTCAAATGACGAGGAAGACAACGCCTCTGAAGCGAAAAAAGGTCAAGTTGACATAAAGCCTCCTCCTCGCGGCGCCCCCTGTATGTATGCAATGTATGCAACGAACCCCTGGGCCTGGCCTACCAGTCTGTGGGTTGGGCGTGAGGTTAACTTCCTCACCACGTAAAAATATATAGTTCAGAAAGCCCGATATGCCTCGGACAAGGACGGACCAACTGTTGACGACCCCAGCAAACGTTTAAGGACAACGATTTTCGGTTTTGCACGTGGAATGTGAGGTCCCTTAACACACCACGTGGAGCTAAACAACTTGCGGAGGCCCTGGACTGCTACAAAGTAGAAAGAACATACGATCGATGTCCCAGCTACGACACCAATATTGTTCTAAGACACTTCAACGCTCAGTTGGATAGGAGGACATCTTTGCTAGAGTCATCGGAAAACACAACCTACACGACAACACATCCGGAAACGGACTCAGGCTGTTAGACTTCGCCTCGGAGGGGAACCTCTCTGTGGCTAGGACGCGATTCCCACACCTGAACATTCACAAATTAACCTGGTGATCTCCTGATCAGTCCACCGTCAACCAGATTGATCACGTTGCGATCAACGTCAGACACTCCTCCAATATTCTCGATGTACGAACCTTCCGAGGTGCAAACACCGGCGCGGATCAACACCTTGTTGTAACGAAGTATGAACCCGGATATCAAGAGATCGACGGAGTCGAGGCAGGCCAAAACGATTTGACGTCGGAAAGCTACAATCGCAACTGATCGCTGGGAATTTTGCCGACCGAGTCTCCCTGAAAGTCGCTTAGAGTTCGACGCTGCCTGCACTAGCAATAGAAGAAGACTGGAAACGTTGTGAAGAAGCCATCGAAGAAGCTCCCACTGATGTGCTGGGTATCACGTCACCACCCAGAAGGAACCCATGGTTTGACTATGAGTGCAGGCAAGCATATGCAGCCAAGCAAAACGCCTATAAGGCAACGCTGCGTTGAACAACGAGGGATGTTCGTGAGCTCTACGAACAGAGAAGAAGGGAAGAGCACCGGCTTCTCAGTAAAAAAAAGAAGGAGCATGAGAAGCGCGGTCGAGGAAATAGAAAGGTTGCATGGCAGGAATGAAGTCCGAAAATTTTACTGAAAGTTAAAACAGCTATCCTGAAGACTGCCGTGATCAAAATGGACAAATTGCGGTAGAGTCGCAGTCTGTGTTAAGAATCTGGAAGGATTATTTCTTTAGACTTTTTAACGGCGATGACGGCAGAATGTTCTACTCAATTAAGAAGATGATAGACAAGAATTCCGTCCCCCTGACTAAGACGAGTTGAAGATAGCAATATCCAAGCTGAAGTCGAATAAAGCTGCTGGAGCGGAAGGACTACTCGCAGAACTATTTAAAGAAGCTGGAGATGACCTGGTTGGGCGCAGGCAGCAGCTCATTCCTAAGATACCGTCGGAAGAAAGCATGCCCGATGAGTGGAATCTCAGCGTCGTTTACCCGATCCACAAGAAAGGAGAACCTTTTTTTTATTATCGAGGTATCAGCTTTCTTAACATCGCCAACAAGATCCTCTTCTGCCGTATTGCGTGAGCGTCTGAAACCTTTTGTCTACAACCTGATAGATCCCTATCAGTGTGCTTCCAGGATTGACCAGATCTTCATTTTACGGCAGATCCTGGAAAAGATCCAAGAAGTACAAATCGACACTCACCACCTCTTGGTCGATTTTAAGGCTGCATATGACAATGTACATAGAGACGAGCTATACAGTGCCATGTCTTGTTTTGCCATTCCTACCAAACTCGTCAGATTATGTATGATGGCGATGGAGAACTCTTACTGCCCCGTCAAAGTCGGTAACGAACTCAGCGAGACCTTCAATTACAGGTTTTAGACAAGGCGATGCACTGTTATGTGACTTCTATATCATTCTTGAAAAGATCGTGCGTAACTCACAAGGGGCGTGGGCCTATGCACGCGAGGTAACGTCGTTGATTGCACTCAACATGGCGAGCTGCCAAGGCAATCCTCGTTAGTGCACAGGTCAAGTTGACATACAGCCTCCACGAGGCGCCCCCTGGATAGCCATCACAACAGCTGTTGTATGGTGAACTAATGTATGCAGCGAGCCTCTCTGCCCGAGGATTTAAATAATGGGCCTGGTCTACCAGTCTGTGGGTTGTGCGTGAGGGTAACTTCCTCACCACGTAAAAAATCATAAGTTCAGAGACAACATCATGCCTCGGATAATGAAGGATCAACTGTTGACGACCCCAGCAAACGTTTTAAGGACAATGATTTTCGGTTTTGCACGTGGAATGTGGGGTCCCTTAACAGGCCACGTGCAGCCGAACAACTTGCGGAGGCACTTGACAGCTACAAAGCTGATATTACCGCCATCCAGGAAGTGCGATGGGATGGGCCTGGCATTAAAGCGATGAAGAACTGCGATATCTACTACAGCAATTGCTATAGAGAGCGAAGGCAGTGCTTATTCGGATGCGGATTTGTTGTGCGAGGCAGACAGAAAAAGTCTTGAGCTACGACCCCGTCAGCGAACGCCTCATGACAATCCGCATCAAGGTTAAATTCGGGAACATCAGCCTAATATGATGATGATGACAACATCAAGGATGACTTCTATGATCTCCTAGAAAGAGCATACGATCGATGCCCCAACTATGACACCAAGATCGTTCTAGGAGATTTCAACGCTCAGCTGGGAAAGAAGGACATCTTTGCTGGAGTCATCGGTAGCCTGCACAGCCTGCACGACAACACATCCAGAAACGGACTCAGGCTGTTGAACTTCGCATCGGGGCGGAAAAAAGAGACCTGGCAATCTCCTGATCAATCAACCGTCAACTAGATTGATCACGTTGGGATCCACGTCAGACACTCCTCCTGTATTTTCGATGTCCGAACCTTCCGAGGTGCAAACATTGACTCGGATCATCACCTTGTTGTAGCCAAGGTAAGAACCCGGATATCGAGAGAGCAACGGAGTCGAGAAAGGCCAAAACGGTTTGACGTCGAAAAGCTACAATCGCAGCTGATTGCTGGGAACTTTGCCGACCGATTCTCCCTGAAACTCGCTCAGAGTTCGACGCTTCCTGCACTAAGCATAGAAGAAGAATGGAAACGTTGTCAAGAAGCCATCAAAGATGCTGCCACTGATGTGCTGGGTTTCACGTCACCACCCAGAAGGAACCCATGCTTTGACAACGAGTGCAGGCAAGCCCACGCAACTAAACAAGACGCGTATAAGGCAACGCTGCATCGATCAACGCGGGCTGTTCGTGAGCCAGAGAAGAAGGGAAGAGCACCGGCTTCTCAGAAGGAAGAAGAAGGAGCATGAGAAGCGCGCGGTCGAGGAAATGGAAAGGTGCTAAAGCAGGAATGATGTCCGAACGTTTTACCGAATGGTAAAACAGCTATCCGGAGGATACATGGTTCGGACCAAGGCCTGCCGGGACCAAAACGGACAACTCGTAGTAGAGTCGCAGTCTGTGCTGAGAATCTGGAAGGATCATTTCTGCAGACTCCTTAACGGCGATGACGGCCGAAACCCCGCTGTTAGGCAGAATGTTCCACTCAATTTGGACGATGATAGACAAGCATTCGGTCTCCCCGACTTAGACGAGGTGAAGATAGCAATATCCAAGCTGAAGTCGAACAAAGCTGCTGGAGCGGACGGACTGTCCGCAGAACTATTTAAAACAGCTGGAGATGACCTGGTTGGGCGCATGCACCAGCTCATCTGTAAGATATGGTCGAAGGAAAGCATGCCCGATGAGTGGAATCTCAGCGTCGTTTGTCCGGTTCAACAGAAAAGAGACCCCTTTGACTGCGCCAACTACCGAGGGATTAGTCTCCTGAACATCGCATACAAGATCCTCTCTGAAGTATTGTGTGAGCGTCTGAAACCATTTGTCCATGACCTGATAGGTCCCTATCAGTGTGGTTTCAGGCCAGGGAAGTCCACAATAGACCAGACCTTCACAGATCCTAGAAAAGACTCAAGAAATGCAAATTGACACTCACCACCTATTCGTCGATTTCAAGGCTGCATATGACAGTGTGCATAGAGACGAGCTATACAGTGCCATGTCTAGTTTTGGCATTCCTACCAAACTCGTTGGATTGTGTAGGATGACGATGGAGAACTCTCGCTGCTCCGTCAAGGTCGGTACCGAACACACCGAGACCTTCAATTTCAAAAAAGGTTTTAGATAAGGCGACGTACTATCATGTGACTTCTTTAATATCATCCTCAAGATGATGGTGCGTAACTCAAAAGTCAATATCAGAGGCACGATCTTCCAGAAGTCAGTTCAATTGCTGGCTTACGGTGATGACATTGACGTGATTGGGCGAACCCAGCGAGCCGTCAATGAGGCGTTCGCTGGCATTGGAGCGGAAGCGGCTAGAATGGGTCTGGCGGTAAATGAGGGTAAAACGAAGTACATGCTGTCATCAAGGAAGGACACACAACATCGACGTCTCGGACGGAGCGTCACACTAGGCAGCAGAAACTTCGAGGTAGTCAAGGACTTCGACTACCTCGGCTCCGCGGTAAATAGGGACAACAACATCAGTACCGAAATCAAACGCAGAATCACTCTTGCCAATAGCTGTTTCTTTGGGCTCAAGAGGCAATTGAGTAATAAAGCCCTCTCTCGAAGGACTGAGCTCACATTATATAACAGCTTAATCATTCCAGTCTCACTTTATGGCGCGGAAACTTGGACGTTAGCAAAAGGCGGATGAGGAAGTCCTTATACTCTTCGAGAGAAAGCGTGCGATTTATGGCCCTGTTTGCGTTGATGGCATCTGAAGAAGAAGATTTAATGACGAACTCTATGGGCTGTACAGCGACATGCGTCTACGGATACAACGCTTAAGATGGCTAGGCCATGTAGAGCGTATGGACACCACTGCTCCGGCCCGAAAAGTCTTTGAATCCGAGCCATTGGGACAACGCAACAGAGGACGACCTAGACTAAAGTGGCGCACACAAGTGGAGAAGGACCTCAACCAACTTGGAGTGCGCAACTGGAGACAGCTGGCGAAAGATCGTGCTGGCTGGAGAGGCATGTTGGTTGAGGCCCAGGTCCACCCCGGACTGTAGCGCCACAAGAAGAAGAACTCACAAGCCAACACCAGAGACACGATCTTCCAAAATTCAGTTCAATTGCTTACGCTGATAACATTGACGTGATTGGACGAACACAGCGAGCCGTCAATGAGGCGTTTGCTGGCATTGACGCGGAAGCGTCTAAAATTGGTCTGGTGGTAATTAAGGGCAAACCAAAGTACATGCTGTCATGAAGAAAGGACACACAACATCGACATCTAGGACAGAGCGTCACACTAGGCAGCAGAAACTTCGAGACAGTCAAGAACATCGTCTACCTCAGCTACGCGGTAAATAGGGTCGGCAACACCAGTACCGAAATCAAACGCATAATCACTCTTGCCAATTGAGTAATAAAGCCCTCTCTCAAAGGACTATGCCTGCTTTGCATAACTGCTTGATCATCCCAGTTCTTCTTAATGCCGCGGAAACCTGGACGTTACTAAAAGCGTATGAGAAAACCCTTAGTCTTTTCGAGAGAAAAGTTTTGCGTTAAATTTTTGCCCCTGTTTGCGTTGATGGCATCTGTATTTTCGCATACAACGCTTAAGAGGGCTAGGCAACGTTGAGTGTGGCCGCTCCGCCCCGAAAAGTCTTCGAATCAGAGCCATTGGGACAGCGCAACAGAGGACGGCCTAGACTAAGATTGCGCACACAAGTAAAGGACCTTAACTACTTTGGACTTGGATATGTGTTGATACTTTGATTTATTATTTATGTTCAAATGTGTTACATAGGTATGATTATTTTTTAGATTAGATTACAATGCAACAACTTTGCAGCTAAAAACTGTTTGTGGACCAAGTAATTATACAAAATATCAATGCTTTAAGAAACCTAGCAGCACTATGGATGCCACTTGATCTTTATTAACAGGCCTATAGCAATAGATTACAATGTACTTTAATAGCTAAATGATCAAATGCACGAAAATAAGGCGTTAAAACGTAAGCACTTAGAAGTATGTAACACTGCTGAAAATGTGAAACGAACCCTACTTGACAATCCTCTAAAAAACATGTTTCCATCTCACGGGAAACTCTTAAAACTGATTAGTTATAAGGTATACAATTTTAAATTTGGGTACACATTTGGCGCTGAAAGACCGCTCGGTTATTCTTTGCAGGTTTGCAGGTTAAATAACACAATCAGATTGCTTGCATACTGTTGTTTGAATGTTATCTGCAAGCCCAAAAGAAGTGATGCAGTAAAAATTTTCCAAGGTTGTCAGTCAGCCTAGAAATCAGATATGGGACTTTAGGGGTGTAAGTTTTGGACTTTACACATTACGCGACAACGCCCACACATGTGTCATTTGTAACGTTCTCATTAAATCTTCAAGGTGGACCTTTAATAAGCATGAAGTTTTTTTAAGGTAACATTTGTGTTAACAATTTTACAAAATCTGCGTTAAAAGATACAGCACGGCCGAAAATTCAAATGAAACCCCTTTTCCTTCGGAATTTTTTGCTTTCTAGAAAACTTTTCTACATATATATAACAAAAAATTCGGAAAGAAAAGGGGTTTCATTTAAATTTTCTGCTTTTGGATATATATTTATATATATATATACATGTATATTCATATTCAAAAAACAGCAGTAGTTATACGACTTAGATAATTATCAACATATTTCTAAGAAGATCCTCTTTCCAAATGTATATCCGGTTTTATTGTATTTTCCTGTAACTAAGATACCATACCAGAAATAAAAAATAAAGACTTACTTTCTCCTTTTTCACTCATTTGATTGAAGTTTGTTCATTAAATTGCAGTGTTTTTCGGTTTTACCATAAAGTGTCTCAGAAATTGTTTTTTATAGTTTAAAAAATATTTGTGTATTTATGTTTGGTAAGTGAATGTTTTTGTATATATTGTCTTTTATTAACATACTTTAAAGTTAGAAATATGGGTGGATCAAAACATTATACTGAATCTATGCGAAATTTGATCAACAAATTGCGTTCGAAGGGAAAAACATATGCTTCAATCCAGGAAATCATAGGAAAAAGATTGGCATTCGGAAAGTTTCACAAAGATTAGCCTAAGGAGAAATGGGGGAATATTCTGTGGAGCGATAAAGCACAATAGTATTATTTGGGTCCATATATATATATACATATATATATATATGTATATATATATACATATATATATATATGAGATTGGCATCCGGAAAGTTTATAGTTTAAAAAATATTTGTGTATTTATGTTTGGTAAGTGAATGTTTTTGTATATATTGTCTTTTATTAACATACTTTAAAGTTAGAAATATGGGTGGATCAAAACATTGTACTGAATCTATGCGAAATTTGATCAACAAATTGCGTTCGAAGGGAAAAACATATGCTTCAATCCAG
The DNA here is from genome assembly GCA_955652365.1 of Eristalinus aeneus. Taxonomy (NCBI): domain Eukaryota; kingdom Metazoa; phylum Arthropoda; class Insecta; order Diptera; family Syrphidae; genus Eristalinus; species Eristalinus aeneus. The sequence continues at coordinate 18,191,316 of OY019132.1, read as the reverse complement.
GAAATCATAGGAAAAAGATTGGCATTCGGAAAGTTTCACAAAGATTAGCCTAAGGAGAAATGGAGGAATATTCTGTGGAGCGATGAAAGCAAAATAGTCTTATTTTTATATATATATATATATATATATATATATATATATATATATATATGTATATAGTGTTGACAAAAAATAATAGAAACAAATGCGGATACAATAGTAAACAAGCATCTGTGAGTCATAAATGCATCTCACATTGATACCACTACTGCATAATGCTACCTAACAGTACTTTGAAATGGTGCCTTCGTTTATCTTTTTCCAATATTTTATTTTGCTTGAACGAAAAAAAATACAAAGCAAAGGGTCATGCTGCTGGAGAAAATAATAGAAACAAATCATTATCGCATTTCGCATTAGTGATTCCTTATAGAAAAAGGGTTTATTTTTATTGGAAATAATCGAAATACGTTGTATCCATTATTAAAGTTTTACCAGAAACTAGAAATAAGTTATCAAATCTAAAATTCTGTAAAAATGGGACGGGGAGTCCACTGCACTGATTCTGAAAGGAAATTAATTCAAAACTTAAGAAATGACGGTTGTACAATGAACAGAATAGCGCATATAATAAAGTGTTCCAAAAAAAAGTATTTAATGCCCTGCATTTTGATCCCAAAGAAGAAACAAGAGGCAGAAAACGAAAAACAACATCTCGGTTCGACCATCTTGTGCGTCATTGTAAATCTAAGCCGTTTTCTTCTTCGGAGGAAGGTAAAAATGAGTTGAAGGCAACTGTATCAAGTCGAACAATTAGGAACATGTTAAGTGAAGCAGAGGTTAACTTTTGCTAACAGACACCTCTACCGCGAAAACGGGAACAATGTCTTGTGGTCGGATGAAACAAAGATCAATTTGTTTGGATCTGATGGGAAAATGCACGTGAGACGACGAAAAAATTCCGAATTTGACCCGAAGTACACAAAGAAGACAGTAAAGCACGGTGAAGGTAACCTTATGATTTGGGGCTGTTTCTCATCGTCTGGTGTTGGACCACTTTTCTGGATAAAGGACAAAATGTGTGCCGTGGACTATGTTAACATCTTGAATACAGTAATGCTACCATGAGGATATGCCGCTAAAATGGGAGTTTATGCAGGATAATGATCCCAAGCATTCCTCAAAACTAGCAAAGCAATGGTTCCAAAAAAATAAAATTACTGAAATGGAATGGCCTTCACAATCCCCTGATCTATATCCGATAGAACACTTGTGGGGCGTTCTAAAACGTAAGATCGGGGAATGTAAAGCCAGATATAAAGAAGAATTGTGGTCCAAAATCCAGGAAGCATGGTACTCTATACCTGCCGAAACCTGTGCCAACTTAGTTCACTCCATGGGACGAAGATGTGAGGCAGTGATTAAAAACAAAGGTGCTACGACCAAGTACTAAAAAAAAGGATGAGAACTTTCAACGTAATGTAATTTACTACATAAAAAAAAAATACAATTTTAATTTTGATTGTATTATTTTTTCCAGCTTTAAAATCGACAAAAAACTGAAATTGATTTTTCTATTTTTTATTTTGTGTATTCATTAATCAAATTTATATTTGATCATATTATCATAATTTAATGAACGACCCAATATATATTTCATTTATGTTTGCCTTCACGTTTTCATTATTTAAATATCAAAAATCGCAAAACAAGTTTGTTTCTATTATTTTTTCCAACACTATATAATAATAATTGTTGGCGCTACAGTCCAAAGGGGGACCAGGGCCTAGCTTGCTCATCAACTACTCGTGTTGTGCGCGCTACTGTTCTCTCACGAGTAGTAGGGACCTACAGTTTTTTGCCGACTCCGAACGGCGAAATTTGAGAAGCTTTCTTAGACAGTGTTTACTCTTTGAGTGTTGTCAGCAGTTCGAAAGAGGTGGTGCTGTGAAATATTAGAAAAATTGGTGTTGAACTGGGAGTCGAACCTAGACCCTTCGGCGTGTGAGCGTCGCACTCTACCCACTACGCCACGGCGACCACAACAACACTATATATACATATATATTTATATATGTTACAATATATATATATATATATATATATATATATATATATATATATATATATAAAATATATATATATATATATATATATATATAAAATATATATATATATATATATAAAATATATATAATATATATATATATAAATATACAGCTCTGTGCAAAAATATAGCACCACGTTGAGGTCTGTACTTTGGATGCTAATTACGTTTCTCCATGCTCATGTAAAGACACGATATTTATTGTAGGACATCTGTTGGGTATCAGTAATAAAATGCAAAAAACAAGATAAGCAAATATGCATTTTAAGACAAGAAAATTCCCGTTATACGAAATGAAACCGAATTTTTGGTGTGCAAAATAATAGCACCACAAGTAAAACGTCGTAAATAAAATGAAAAATTTAGTGGTATAGTACGGTTTTTATATTTTTTATTTATACTACTGTTCTAGTACTTCGTCTTACAACCCTTATTTTTGAGCACAGCGGCACAACGTCGTGGCATTGAGTCGATAACTGCATGACATTGCCGATTTGGAATATCCCTCCACGCAGCCTGCACAGCTTCCCATAGCTGTAGTGTATTTTTTGGTTTCGCTTTAAGAATAGCTTTCTTAACATCTGTCCAAAGATATTCAATGGGATTTAGGTCTTGAACCTCATTCCTCGCAAAAAATTCCTTGGCCAATTTGCTCGTATGTTTCGGGTCATTCTCTTGCTGCAGGACCCATCTGAGAGGCATATTCCACTCGGCGGAGGGCAACATGGTTTCCCTCATTATGCCACCATAAACTTCGGCGGTCATCATTGGTTTTATCCAAAATATAGGACCAGTACCGTTGTAGAAGCATCCCCACATGTTACTTTTCGCGCCGCCGTGCTTAATGGTTTTTAAAGTACACGGTTTAAACTCTTGGTTTTTTTGCCTGCGAACAAATGTCCTGGTCCCAGTAGTTCCAAATAAAACAATTTTAGACTCATCTGTCCATAATATATTACGCCATTTGGTTACTTCCCAGTTCAAATGTTCCTGCGCAAATTGTTTTCTTTTATGAAGATGGACCTTTGTCAGCATGGGTACTTTTCTGGGACTTCTGGCAGGTAGTTCCTTCTCTATCAACTTCCTTCTTATGGTTGATGTTGATACGGGCAGATTTAGTTCCTCTTTTATTTTGTTTGATGTGATGAATAGGTTCTTTTTCACTAATCTTATCATTCTTCGCTCGTCGGCAGAGGTTAATTTCGATTTTCTACTTCTTGTTTCTTCTTTTTCGACGTGTTTTTTGCATTAGTAATCATTTTATGCGAACAACCAACGATTTCCCGAATAAATTTGTACGTTTTTCCGTCAAAAATTAATTTTTTTATAAGTTCACGTTTCTTAGGAGTACAATGCACACCGCGACCCATTTTAATTGTTTATAACGTTGTATCTTAAAAATACTAGTTTCAAAATACTTAAATATTTTTACTTAAATCTTTTCACACACAAAAAAAAATAAACACCACCAAACACTTCGAAAACACTTAGAATGACATGGTGCTATTATTTTGCGCACCAAAATTTCGGTTTCATTTCGTATAACGGGAATTGTCTTGTCTTAAAATGCATCTTTGCTTTTCTTGTTTTTTGCATTTTATTACTGATACCCAACAGATGTCCTACAATAAATATCCTGCCTTTACATGAGCATAGAGAAAAGTAATTAGCATCCAAAGTACAGACCTCAACGTCGTGCTATTTTTTTGCACAGAGGTGTATATATAAAATATATAGATATATGTATATATATATATATATGTATATATATATGTATGTATATATAAGTATATATATATATATGTATATATATATATGTATATATATATATGTATATATATATATATGTGTATATATATAAATATATGCATATGTATATATATATATATATATATACATATACATATATATATATATATATACATACATACATATATATATATATATATATATATATATATATATATATATATATATGTATATATATAAGTTAACAGGAAATAAATCAACTTGCTGAATTGCACCCGTAAGTCATTCACATGACCTAATTTCCATTCAGGTGAACTACCTGGAAACGCTTACGACCAAACACCTGAGTAAGCAATTCGATCGACTGCAACTCTTTCGCCAACCTCAGCTTTATTCACCAATAAATGCATGTGGAGTATTCAATAGTCTTTAGTTCTAAGTTTACTAATCATAATAAAGGACAGGCAATCTGCCTGGAAAAAATATTTTTTTTAAGAAATAAAATTGTATTTTCATTAATTGGCGCCCGAGCAGGGACTGTTGTGTTACACTATTTGCGTTTACGTTACACTGCCAAATCTAGAACACAATTCACAAAAGTTAACAATAACCAAGTTAACGTGAGAGATATTCAACATAGTGCGCGTTTTGGCTAACGATAACCAAGTTAGTTAGAGTAAAACAAAGTGCGTGAAATATCTAACAATCCCAAGAACTAGTGTTTGTGACTTTCAAAAAATCGTGACAACCAAGCGCAATAAAAAAATAAAAAAATTAAAAGTGGACACCAAGCCACATTAAAGCAGTGAAATAGTGTCTGTGTAAGGGAAAAGAGGCCCCTTAGTAGCCCTGTAAAGGACAAAAAGGAGTTCAAAAATTGTGGACAGCCGCCCTATCCGATAACCAGTAGCTCCCGGAACCCTACATCGTTATGAAAATAGAAGCTACAACGATCATATTTTTGTAAGTCATTCAAATTTTATTAATTGTAAACTTAGACTCATTTAAATTCACTATTGTTTGAATTTATCTTAACAAATACTTAACTGTATCCCCAACAATATAAATTTTAAGAACAAACATTTTTACATATATTATATCATTCTTAGAAGTTAAAATTCACCAACATTGAATCAAAAATTATTATCATATCCTTATTAGACTCTTAAATAATTAAAATATAACTCATTATCATTGCTACAATTAAACTTCATATTTCGGTTATCGATAAATAAAAAAAAAATGCCAAATCCAAATAATTTAATCAGACCACCCCGTTTGAATGCACTTCAGGAAGATGCTAATCCACCTCCCTCAGTTTCCGCCTCAATACCCAATCAACCTGACAATAACATGATAGAACTAATTACAAGACTTGTGACAGAAACCCTACAAATACAAGGACGACAAATTTTCAACTCGATAATGAACCCTGCGTCTGATATTAATAACAACGTTGATCAAACCATCAATGTAATTAACGATGCGAATCTGTCTGACATGGACAAAATACCGGATGTTGTTAAAAGCCTCCGGGATTTTTCGGGACAGCCTGAAGAGTTCAATTCGTGGAAAAAGAGTGTCGAGCGGATACTCAAGATCTACGATCACCTCAAAGGCACTCCTCCCAAATACTACGGCATTCTTTCAGTTATAAGAAATAAGATAACAGGTCATGCAGACATAGCCTTGGAATCTTATAATACCCCACTAAATTGGGAAAAGATATCCAAGTGCCTAACTTTACATTACGCCGACAAGAGAGACTTAGGTACCCTCGAGTACCAAATGACAACTCTTGTGCAAGGGCACAATACCATACCCGAGTTTTATCAGATAGTCTACCACCATTTATCCCTCATTCTTAGCAAACTTGGATCCATGAACATGAGCCAAGACTCATTAAACAATATGACTCAGTGCTATCGCGATAAAGCTCTCGACACATTTGTCAGAGGCTTAAAAGGCGATCTACCGAGACTTTTAAGCATACGAGAACCGAGATTTCAGGTCTCAGCACGCTAATAACAATCAGCCTGCTACTCGGAAAACGTTTCAAAATGCACCACCGCCGGTTCCTCCCCGAAGAAATAACGTACCCTATCCAAGGCCAATCCCCGCACCCAGACGGGAATTATATCCCCAACTCCTTCACACTCCTCGTAATCCCCAACCACTTCAAGTCTATAGAGAACCACAGTTTCAGCAAAATTACCAACAACGACAGTTACCAGCTAATCAACGGCCACTGCCTCCAAAGCCAATGGACATCGACCATTCAATCAAGTCCCAGAAGATAAATTACCAAAACCGACCTCGGAATCTTCCAATTCTTCAAAAACGCCAACACTCTCAGCAAGTTCATCAGCCACATAAAATGCAACGCGTTTATCACATAGAAGAATCCAACCAGAATAGAGACGATTTGGGAGAAGACGAAAACATATTAAGACAAGAAAACCAAAATCATGAACAAACATTAACTAGTTACTCTGACCCAGACGAAAACACTGATCTTGACCTACCTGAACAACTAGACGACATTTATTTTTTAGATTAAAAAGCTCTTCGCTTCCATATTTCGAACACGTTGCGAGGAGCGGTCACAAATTTAAATTCTTAATAGACACAGGATCCAACAGAGATTATGTTCAACCCCGTCATGTTAGACACCCTTTTCCGAATAAAAAAAACTTCTCCGCCAATTCAGTAGGAGGAAACATAAAAATAACACACCATTGCTTTATTCAACTTTTCGACCCCAATATAGACAAAATTAAATTTTACATCCTTCCAAGTCTTATTTCGTTCGATGGCATCATTGGTAATGACACGCTAAAAAAAATTAAACGCTGTCATTCATACCAAAGAGAATTACATGACCATTCATTCGAACATAATTATTCCCCTCAAGCAACACATTACCGAAACCGTTAACAACGTTAACATTAGAACTTCCCATTTAAACAAAGAAGATTCTACCAACCTAATTAAGATTATTAAAGATTATCCTAACCTCTTTTCTGATCCTGGTGAGAAATTAACCTATACAACAACAATTAAAGGAGAAATTCGCACCACAAGTTCCGAACCAGTCTATTCAAAAACATACCCCTATCCTACAGCATTAAGAGAAGAAGTCAATAAGCAAATCAATAAATTACTTAAAGATGGCATCATTAGACCATCTAAGTCACCGTACAACTCACCTATTTGGATCGTCCCAAAGAAAATGGATGCGTCCATGGAGAAAAAATATCGTCTCGTTGTCGACTACAGGAAATTGAATTCTGTCACTATTCCGGACAGATACCCCATTCCTGAGATCAACGAAGTTCTTGCCAACCTCGGTGATAATAGTTGGTTTACCATAATTGACTTAAAAAGCGGATTTCATCAGATTCCACTTAAAGAATCTGACATTGAAAAAACCGCCTTCTCGGTAAATAATGGCAAATTCGAATTTACACGTCTCCCCTTCGGCCTCAAGAACGCCCCAGCAATTTTCCAAGGAACTCTCAATGACATCCTAAGAGAACATATAGGGAAACGTTGCTACGTGTATATCGACGATATTGTCATCTTCGCCAAGAATAAAACCGAGCATATAAACAATCTTAAAGCTGTATTCGAAACCTTAGAACGTGCCAACATGAAAATTCAGTTGGACAAATGCGAATTTCTCCAACAAGAAATAGAGTTCCTCAGATTTATCATAGGTAAAAACGGGATAAAGACGAATCCGAAGAAAGTGCAGGCCATTGCTAAACTACCAGTCCCCAAGACTCTTAAAAACCTACGATCATTTTTAGGTATGTCAGGCTATTATCGCCGCTTCATCAAAGACTACGCGAAAATAGCGAAACCCCTGACATCCCTTTTAAGAGGGGAAGACGGACGAGTGTCCAAGCACCTTTCCAAAAACAAAATCATTGAACTCGACACAGAAGCAATGAATTCTTTCAACAAAATTAAGGACTCACTATCTTCCCAAGAAGTTATTCTAAATTATCCAGACTTAAATAAAGAATTCGAACTCACGACTGATGCTTCAAATTACGCAATTGGCGCTGTCTTATCTCAAGACAATAAGCCAATAACTTTTCTATCACGAACATTGACTACAACTGAAGAACATTACGCCACTAACGAGAAAGAGATGCTTGCAATCATTTGGGCTCTCAACTCGCTTAGGAACTTCCTGTACGGATCGAAAAAGGTAAACATTTATACAGACCATCAGCCATTGACCTACGCGCTTAGTAACAAGAATAATAACCACAAGATGAAGCGATGGAAGGCCATCCTGGAGGAGTACAATTACGAACTCAAGTACGAACCAGGAAGGACAAATATAGTCGCGGACGCTTTATCACGACTTCCACAGACAACAGAGGTAAACTCAATGACAATGACAGTACATAGTAGTGACAGTTCGTCACATAATTCGATCCCAGCGGTTGAAACTCCCATCAATGTCTTCCGCAATCAAATCATTTTAATGATCGGAGACGAAACTACCCACCAATTTCTTATTTTATTTCCCACCTACCATAGGCACATTTTCATCCAACCCAACTACACCGACACAGACATCATTAACATATTCAAAAAATTCCTCAACCCCAGCACCATAAATGGCCTACATACAACAGAAAGCATTATGGGTCAAATACAGAAAATTTACCCCCTTTACTTTGCTAATTTTAAAGTTAGATTCACACAATCAATGGTCGAAGATGTTACCGATGAAACCGAGCAAGAAGAAAAAATTCTAAAAATTCATCGCAGAGCTCACCGTAACCCAGAGGAGAATCGGAAACAGCTACTTGAAAACTTTTACTTCCCAAAAATGGCAGCAAAAATTAAAAGAATAGTGAAGAATTGCCGAACTTGCAAAGAAAATAAATATGAACGGCACCCAAACAAACCTACCCTTGAACCAACCCCTATCCCAAAATATCCTGGCCACACAGTACATTTTGACATATTTTCTACAGAAAAAGTTTTAGTTCTGACTACCATATGCAAACTTACGAAGTTCGCAAAAACTAAAATTATTCAATCAAGAGCCATAACTGACATTAGACAACCACTTCGAGAAATGATTTTCTCATTCGGCGTTCCCGAAAATATAGTTATTGACAACGAACGTGCACTCAATTCAGCAAGCATTACATCCATGATCGAAGATGAATTAGGTATACGAATCTACAAAACACCACCATATAAAAGTGAGGTAAATGGACAGATTGAGCGGTTCCATTCCACTCTTTCTGAGATTATGCGATGTAGTAAAACCGAACAGACTTGTCGTTCCTTCGAAGAGTTACTCGAAAATGCAACTAACGAGTACAACATCACAATCCACTCAACAACTGGTAAAAAACCGGTTGAACTTTTCCTTGGCCGATCACCTAATATAACCCCCGAAGAATTCGAAAACAATCGCCAAAAAAATATAGAGAAAATTTTACAAAAACAACAAAAAGACATTAAGTATCACAATAAAAAACGCAAACCACCGAAAACTTACAATCCAGGAGACGTTATATACGTAAAGCACAGCAAAAGACTGGGCTCAAAATTAACGTTTAGATACAAACAAGAAATAGTTAAAGAAAACAGAAATACAGTAGTGATAACAGAATCAGGAAAAACCGTACACAAAAGCCATATTAGAAATTGACTAACAATCCTACCACTTCTCTCCCTATTTCAGGCATTTACTCTATACTGCAACAGGAGAAATTCAAATTTTGGATTTCTCTAATTCGCAGTTTGTTTCATTACACATCGGACAAGCAAAAATACAAAACGGAAACTTAAAACTGATCCACGAAGTTGACATTGACCAATACGAACAATTTCTGACCAACATCACTCCAACTCTAGAACAAAACGAAACGAAGAACGATCCCCTATTTCCTTACCTTTCACATGAATACCATCAAATACAGAATTTAATCCATAACCTTAAGCCACAAAAAACCAAAAGATCATTAAATTTTATAGGCACTGCGTGGAAGTGGATTGCTGGCAATCCCGACCACGACGATTACGTGACAATCAAAAGAAAAACGAACAATTTGCTTGTAAATTCCAATAACCAAATCATAATCAATAGTCTGCATAACGAACGAATTAATAATTTAACAAAAATTACTAATGAAATTGAAGCAATGATAAAAGAGAACAAAAATACAAATAAGAACATTTTATCTGAAATTCAATATAAATTTAGAATTGTTAAAGAAGAACTCCAGAATATAAATTTAGCCATTCATTGGGCAAAACTAGGCATTGTAAATTCACTTATTCTATCAAAAAAAGAGATAAACATAGCCATAAGAAAATTAAGTAAAGAAAATATTCCCTTTGCTACTATAGAAGAAGCTTTAAATTTCGCTGAAATTAAAGTAATAACTAATTCAGTTTCCATTTTATATATTGTTAATATTCCAATAACAGATTATAATGTTTATGAACAAATTTTAATTAAACCTGTGAAAAGAAACGGAATAGCAATAGAAATTAACTATAAGCAAATTATAAAGAATAAAGATGAACTCTTTGGTATAATCAATGAATGTAAATCTGTGAACAATATCTCAATCTGTAAAAAACAATATCTTGTAAACATAAAAAACTCCACATGTATCCCCAATTTATTAAGAAGTAAAGAAGCATCATGCAACTTGATGAATAGTCAGCACATTCCCACGATCGAGGAAATATCACCAGGAATAATACTACTTAATGATTTCAACGGAACTCTCGAAGCTGAAGCCACACACCGGAACCTTACAGGCACCTTTCTTATCAAATATGAAAAAATCAATATCACTATTAACAACAGGGTGTTCACGGCACAAGAAGTATCTACGCATACGATCCTCCCAGCAGTCTTGCAGCAAACTCCCAAAGAGAAAAAGTTTCACAAACTCTTGTCTTTAGAAATGATGGGCGAATTGCACATTAACAATACAAGGCAAATTGAGTTACTCCAAGTTGAACGCAAAACACTAGCATTCATCAGCTACGGGGCAATGGCTTCCATTGGAATCCTCCTTCTAATCCTAATATCTTATAAAATCTTCACCAGAAGTAAAAACACAGAAGTTATCATTCAGCAACCGCAAATAAAGGACCTTCAAATTCCTCCGCAATCCAAAAAGACACTAGCGACAGATAACCCTATCACTCCCCGAACAAGGTTCAACGATTTTCCATATTTTTAAAGCGATTGAGGACCATCGCATTTAGAGGAGGAAGAGTTAACAGGAAATAAATCAACTTGCTGAATTGCACCCGTAAGTCATTCACATGACCTAATTTCCATTCAGGTGAACTACCTGGAAACGCTTACGACCAAACACCTGAGTAAGCAAGTCGATCGACTGCAACTCTTTCGCCAACCTCAGCTTTATTCACCAATAAATGCATGTGGAGTATTCAATAGTCTTTAGTTCTAAGTTTACTAATCATAATAAAGGACAGACAATCTGCCTGGAAAAAATATTTTTTTTAAGAAATAAAATTGTATTTTCATTAACTTATATATATGTATATAGGTATATATATATATATGTATGTATATATATATATATATATATATATATATATATATATACGTATGTATGTATATATATATATATGTATATATATATATATGTATATATATATATATATTACTCCGTTAAAAACGCATTTGTATAAAACACAATGGAGTTTAATCAATAGGTGATTATTTTTTTTCATTTCATTTCAAAGTTAACAATTTTTAAAAACAAAACAAATAAATTAAAATATTTCATCACTTTTTGAGTAAATAATACAAATTTCAAGGAGCATATAATTAGAAACGATATGGTAAACTAAACAAAAACTTCATAAAACATATTTTTCTTTATTCAATACTTGGTAGGATAGCCCTTTTGCTTTATTACTGCTTCACAACGACCCCTCATTGACCTTATTAGAGAGCGACATCGCTCAACAGGTATGGAGTACCAAGATGCCTTTGTCTTGTCGAATAATTCGTTCATATTCGATATTTTTTGCTGGCTCAAGCTCGATTTTACATCAACCCATAAGTGTTCGAGAGGGTTAACGTCGGCACTTGATAATGGCCAGTCCAAAACATCAATAGAATGGTCAGCGAAAAACTTTCTTGTTAACTTTGCAGTGTGTTTTGGATCGTTGTCTTGCTGAAACTTCCAAGTCACTGGTAGATATTCATCAACCCATGGTGTTCCGTTACATTTGCACGTACTTTTCCTTCATTAAGATGCCATCAATCTGATGGATTGGACCAACGCCATTCCATGAAAAACATCCCCACATATTGATTGATCCTCCACCATGCCTTACAACAAGTGAGGTGTATTTTGAATCAAATTCGCGTCGTATTGGTCTTCGTACGAATGACTACCATCTGGTCCCATTCGGTTGATTTTTGTTTCGTCGCTCCATAAGACACACAGTCCAGCATCGACTAACCGCCTTCTAATGGTGCACACAGATATTGTCGGATTGATTTCGTTCTCAAGTTCGCATTGAATATCCCTTGCACTTTTCTTTGGATAGTTCTTAGAGAGTCGTATGATTTTGCGATCTTCTCGAATGGTGATTTTTCGTGATCTTTTTTTTGAGAAATATTTTCAATAGTCCCAAACTTTTTTTTTCGAGCAATTTAGTTGTTCAGCAATTTCCTTATACGACATTCCAGTTTTTCGTAACTCCAAAATGGCTTTACGATTTGCTGGAGAGCTACTCGTGGTTTTCCCCATTTTTATGAGCCTGCTAACTGTAAATTGTATATGACAGAAAAAAATCGCGCTGTCATGTGTTAATATTTACCGTAATTGAAAAACAAAACCCTTTTTTTGCAGAACAATGGCAGTAATACCTTTCGCTTCTAATTAGCTGCTCTTTGGCGTTTTTAAGTATTTACAATTTTTTTTTTTAAAATAAACAAATCTTCTTATTACTTCTAAGCCACGGAAAAATCAACTTCGCCCTTCTTGCCGCAGCTGTATATAAATGTATATATTACAATATATATATATATATATATATATATATATATATATAATTTAATATATATATATATAATATATAATTTAATATATATATATATATATAATATAATTTAATATATATATATAATGTAATTAAATATATATATATATATATATATTAAAATCCTTTATATTTGTAACATAAGTAGACTCCATAGGAGCGCTGATATATTTTGTTGCAAATTTATTTATTTGACTTAAATAAATAAATATGTAGCAAAAGTTATTAAGTCATGTTAGACCTTCAGTCTCATCCTTAAGATTTTGAGGTTGACTATTGAAGAATTATTTAACGACTTTTCTTATGATTTAAATTACCTCTGTGCATCCAGTCCTGTCGTTTTCTATCTGTACCGGTTGAACAACTATTCAGAATTGGACACCAGCCACACTGCCAAAATATATTTAAAAAAATTAACAAAAATGTTTTTTGTGAACAAATCAAAAATATAAACCTGAAATGAAGTTTTATGTTGAATACATGACGAACAATCGGTGTAACTCAAACAAGTTGGTAGTGCTTTCAGTATAATGATAGTTGAATTATTTATTTCTGTTCCTCCGAAGTTCAATCGATGATACTCGTATATTGTTTTTCTTCTTGCAACTAAACGGAAATTGTAATAGTTATCTTCATAGTTTTTGAAATAAAATAACTTACAAAAAACAACTTTGTCGATGATGTATGCATCAGATAATCCAACTTTAACTGGATGTTTATCGTCTTGAATTGAGCTTATTAGTATCGGCACATTAAAGTACGTGAAGACGATGTCACCAGACTTATGCAATGTTGTACTAAATGTAAATGTGCCAACTTCTTGTTTGTCATGCAAGGATACGTTTTCCCAAATAACAGTAAATGCGGTTCCTACAGTAATTGCCAAAAATTTCACCTATCTGATCAAAACTTTAAGAAATTTACTTTTTATACCATTATCATAAAACTTCACAAACGAATCGTTTGAGAGACTAGTATCAAAATTTGCCATCAATGGTGCTATATATTGTGTAGCAGCAAGCCATGAATGCACATATTCTCCAGTATAAACAAATCCCCCCGTTGCCACGGTTACATTTCTTACTAGGTTACCATAGAAGGGAAAGTCAAAACTCAGCTCCACAGTCTGTTAAGTATAAATAATAAATATGGATACATTGCATTTTATTCCAGTGTACATGCCATTGCTCGTCGGTGAGAAGCGGAAAGCATGGAATTGGGACTAATATTTTTATAAGACTCCCAAAACTCGGTAGCTAATTCTTTACTAATGAAGATGGTGCTGTTGTAATATATATGATGATCCTGAAAAATTTATAATAAACATATACATTAAAATCTAACTATGTAAATGTAATAAAACAATTTGAAGTTTCTAAAAACCACTCGCACTCAGGTTAAAATAATATGAAGATTTTTTTGAGGTTTGAAAGGTTAAATTTTTTCGCGAAATAATTTTAAGACCAAACCCAAAATGCACAAATACGAATTCGAAAACAGCCGGGGGGAAAAGAAATGACTGCCATTCTGTAATTCATATACATCCCTGCCTAATAACGGTACATTGATTTTACTTCAAGTTCCTTTACTCTTGCATTTGAATTACCAAGATCGGTTCCTTGCGAAATATTAAAAGAATCACGCGTATATTAAAAAGAAATTTCAGCAATAAAATTACGAAAGAGGATATTTTCCTTTTTAGGAAGTGGGAGTTTTATAAGTGCTCTAGTGATGAAGTCGTTTTTATTAATTACAATTTATTCGAGTGCAACTTTTTTAAAAAATGGATAGGGGCAGGAAACTAACGGTTAGTGAATGTGTAAAAATGTTAATACGTCAATCCGGGAAGAATGGGGAGATTGCTTTCCTTATCAATAAATACAAAACCGTCGTAATCAACTTTTTGAAACTAGGGGAAAACTAAAAGAAAAAGAAAAAAGTGAAAAGAAAATTGAAATCTCTAAGAGTGGTAAGAGAAACAAACCCACTAGCAAGAAACAGTTCTCTCAGTGCTGCAGACATTAAACAAACTCTAGATCTCTACCACCCGCGGGTACAGCAAATTTTGATACCAACATTGAATATGCTTCACGTATCCCAAAACCAGGGCTAACGTCACGCCACAGAGATAACAGATTGCTATTCGATTGATTGGACTAGCGAATGATCAAAAGTAATATTTTCAGACAAAAAAGTTATATTTTGACGGCCAAGACGGATGTCAACGATACTGGCGTCATAAGCTGATAGAAAAACAACAGCGCATGGCTAAAAACTTTGTTCGAGGGACTCTTATGACTTGGGCGGCTGTCGCGTACGATGGAAAAACTCCAATACGTTTAATTTCAAAAAATGAATGCAACCAAATATATCAAGTTGCTGGATGATTGATAGTTAACTTTGGTGATTGACATTTCGCTTGAAAAGATTCGTTTTGTTATTTTTTTTATTCTACTGAGTTATTTTTGTTTTTAGTTTAATTTTATCTGCAAGCAGCTATAAGAAAATTTTAATTTGAATAGCTAAAATCATTTCGCGAAATGCGTAGTTCCTGCATATCATGATTTTACAAAAAATTAACAAGAAGTTATTAATTATGGCTCTACCACTATTAACTGAATCTTACTGACCAGCGTCATTTTTTTAAAAAGTACGGATCAATTATTTTGCTAAACCATTAAACGTAAACAATCCCCTTTTTGTGGTTGTAACGGTGTCTTGACATTCACCGGGATTTACCATCACTCCGAATTCCATTTTGTATTTAGACGAATATGAATATTGGGACCAACGCCGATCTTATCTTGGGCCCATTTACAGAACCTACGCCTTGCTAGATAAATCTTTCATGTCAAACCAAAATAAAATAAATCATTTAAGAAATAATGGGCGCCAAATAATGTTTCCAAATTAAAGTTCTATACATCAAAAATAACACCCTTTACAAATATTCCGAAGTTCAAATATTGTTATATATTTTCATACCTGGATTCTTATTTTCCGCCAAAATTTATATAATAAATACGATGCCTAGAATATTATATGTCACTACTTTAAACGAGTGTTAAGTTAAGCTTGACCATCCCAGTTTTAAACTCAGAATAATATTAATTTTCTGTTATTAAAATTACACAGTCCCTTTCCTGATTTAGTATTAGCTCTAGTTAAAGATATGTTGCTTGTTCTACGGTAACAGTTATTAGCAATGAAAGTGTGTTTCAGTGTTTTACATGTACATTATATTAGTGACTGCCAAGTATTTTCACTGCTACTGCTAGTTTTGTCATCAACTCGAAAGAAATGATGTGATACAAGAAGTACTAGTCGAGTGTCCTGGTTAGGTTAGTAAGATCGAAACATCAAAACACTTACCAGTCAGTCGCAAGTCGTCGTAGTGTCTACATCGGAGTAATTTTTTTCCCCAGTCGTCAGTCACTCTTTTACTCAGTCACTTGACATTTCTCAGCGGAAAGTTAAACACATATATATCCGTCTCTTTTCCAACAATTCCTTTAATTCAACCGCGACCACATGTTAAATACAACCGGTGAACGGGGAACACCTGTCACCAAGCACTATGGCCCCGGGGCCAGGAAGAAAAAAAACGGGAACAGATTTGATTTGTTAACAGATTCCATAAATTTGGAACCGAGCGCAAACCAGCGGCTTTTCAACATTAGTGTATTTATGCTTAATAAGGCAATCGATGCGATAAGTAGGGAGTATGAAAAGATATCCCTTCTACGTGAGGGAAACATCCATATCCTAACGAAATCACAACACATAGCTGATAAATTGCATGCAAATCTAAACTCAACAAAAGGCGTGGTCTATGCTCCATGCCTAATAAATACACCAAAAGAAGAAATATCAGAGGAGCTAAAACCACAAGGTGTCATCGACGTGCACAAGTTTATTAAAAAAAACTACCACAGGCGAACGAACGACTGGAGTCATGCTGTTCAGTTTTGACCGCTACCAGCTACCATCTACAATAGATATTGCTTGGTATAAAGCCAAAGTGAATTAGTACATTCCAAACCCTAGGAGATGCAAAAAATGTCAGCTCTTGGGTCACAGAAAAAAAATGCGAAGAAGAAATATGTGTAAACTGCAATCTCAAATTACATGTACCAGAAAATTGCACAAGAACCCAGTGTACAAATTGCAAGGAAGCACATCCATCTCCAATCCATGTCTGGCTTACCTACAAACCAAGGAATTACTAATTATCAAAACTTGAGATACGTGTAGTCTGGGCGAAGCAAAACTTACATACAGGCAAAACAATCCGACCAAACTTTTCTTCCCTACAAAATCGTATGCACAAAAGTCCAAACAAGACAATAACACAACAAATAACAAGCCGTCAACAAAACCTAAAGAGTGTCCAAACATCCCTACTTGCAATGAAAACACCAAAGCAAACACAAGATCAACGTCGACAGAACCCAAAGAGTGTCCTAGCAAAGAAATCACTAATCCAAACACAAAATCAACGTCGCCAAAACCTTCAACATACACCGCACCTCCTCTAAAAACACCAATTGAACCACATCTCCAACAGAATCAAAAAA
Organism: Eristalinus aeneus; assembly: GCA_955652365.1. Classification (NCBI taxonomy): domain Eukaryota; kingdom Metazoa; phylum Arthropoda; class Insecta; order Diptera; family Syrphidae; genus Eristalinus; species Eristalinus aeneus. The sequence goes on along the minus strand of OY019132.1, from coordinate 18,173,820 downwards.
CACAAAAACAAAACCGCCCCCTTCTACCACCACCCCAAACTACACAAATCACAAAAATATCAGAATACTCATCAAAAGAAACAAGCCTCACCAAAAAAACAATAACATTCCTAATTCACCAACCTCTCATATAACAAAAAATCTCATGCAAGAAGACGATTACTTCATGTCTGTATCAGATTGCGAAGAAAATGCACAGTAATCATTAACTCACCAAAGGTCGTGGATTCCTATGGCTGACGAGGGTACGGGGACTTCAGGCTCACATCCTCCTCGTCCTCCCTCGAACTAAAGAGGAACACGGCCAACTATAACAAACCAACAACAAATCCACAAGCACATACAAAAGAACAAACATAAAAATTCTCCAATGGAACATCCAAGGTTTTTACAACAACCTCCCCTCTTTAGACATCCTTATACAAAAATGCAACTCCGAAATAATTGCACTACAAGGAACTAAAATTCTTGCAAAAAAAAGCGCCAATAAAATACAAGAACTACACAACCTACTTCAACAACAAGCCACACGAACGAAACAAAGACGGCACCGCTCTTCTAATCAAATCATGTATTCCTCATACCTACACTAGTTGTCAAAACACAATACTTACTCAAACACTAACAATTGATCTTCCCTCCCATCCTATTACCATTCAAAATATATAGCCCTGGAGGAATACCTTAACCTGGAGTCAAATCGCCTGACACACAGTATTGTCTTAGGTGATTTCAATGCCAATAACACTATGTGGGGCTCACCACATACAAATAGCGGAGGTATAGTCGTAGCTGAATGGTTACAATGCTCCGATCTTGTTTTATTAAATGATGGGTCGCCCACCCATTATTCAACAAGGAACACCTTCACTGCCATAGATCTCACCATCGCTTCACCAGCGATTGCTAATACAGCTTCTTGGAAAACAAACGACTGCTTAATAGGTAGTGATCATTTTCCAATCATAATTAATACAGGTACCGCATACAGTTTGAACAAAAAATTTCAATCCCGCTTCATGGAATCTAAAGCGGATTGGCTAATGTTTGCTAAGAAAAGCAATGAAATCTCTAGCGCCATCCCTAAATCATAATAATAATTGTTGGCGCTACAGTCCAAAGGGGGACCAGGGCCTAGCTTGCTCATCAACTGCTAGTGTTGTGCTCGCTACTGTTCTCTCACGAGTAGAAGGGACCTACAGTTTTTTGCCGACTCCGAACGGCGAGATTTGAGAAGCTTTCTTAGACAGTTATTACTCTTTAAGTGTTGACAGCAGCTCGAAAGAGGTGGTGCCGTGAAAAATTCGAAAAATTGGTGTTGAGCTGCGAAAGGTTACACCCCTGGATCAGATAAAATAACATTTAAGATGCTGAAGAAATTGCCTACCGTAGTCCTATCAAGGCTACTGCATGTATATAACAGCGTATTGCAGACTGGTATATTGCCACACGAATGGAAAAAGGCCAAACTAATTCCGATACCAAAACCTAATTCCGATCCACACAACTTAGAAAGTTATAGACCAATTGCACTACTCTCCGTTCTGTCGAAATTATTTGAAAAAATAATATCCAACAGAATCAAATGGTCCGCAGAAAAATGTCTAGATAACAGCCAACATGGCTTCAGACCGTCAAGAGGTACAAGCACTCTGCTGCACCTACTTGATCAAGCAGTATACACAGTACTAGCCTCTCGAAATCACTCAGTGCTCTTGTCCATGGATTTGGAAAAGGCTTTTTAAAAAGGTGGCCAGCTACAAAGTTATAAAGCAATTACAAGACTGGGGTATAAGCCCAAAATGATTAAAAAAATAATCGAATCGTTCATGTCCAACAGAAGAATAATAGTGTCCATATATGGCCACAATTCATCAGACGGCATTCCACAAGGATCCCCCATCTCGACAATGCTTTACAATGCATACGTTAATTCTCTACTCAAAGAATTAAAAACAGGCGACAGGCATATAAAAAGCATGTTAACATTTGCCGACAACATTTTCATATTAGGTTCAGGCAACCCAGAAAAGGTAGCACGCGCCCTTCAACAAACTGAGAGTAAAGCTCAAGATTGGTGCACTTAGACTGGTGCCAAACTACCCGTCGGAAAAATGGAGACTCTGCACATATGTAGAAAGAAAAAACTGCCCAAATATAGACATCACATTTAACGGCTCAGTTATTCCTGAATGAAAATCCTTGGGCTCATTTGCACAAAAACGTGGAAATGGCACACACATGGCAAACAAGTAGAAGAACGACTTGACAAAGCCCTAAACCTGTTAAAAATTATTTGCCAAAAACACAGAGGACCTCACCTAAACACCGCTATAAACATAGCAAAAACTCTTATAAGAGGCTCCACTACATGGATTTTCCATTTATTCTAACTGGACAAAAAACAACGATCAACGTATCCAAAGAAAAATCAATGCTATACTTCGAAAAGCCACAGGACCTTTGCCTTCTACACCTATCGATGCGCTGCTAGCCGAAACCAATATCCTAAACTTCGTTGACACTAAAAAAATGATAATTTACAAATCGATCGCAAAAACCCTTACAGACGCTAAACACCCACTACATGAAGTCTGCAGAATAGGTTGGGAAACCGCCAAAAAATCAAAAGTGAAAAGTTCCATCCTCAGTTTTATCAGATGCGTCACAGACTTGCACATCCCCCTTCCGAAGATACATAATTATGACAAAGACAACTCACCCTGGCTGTTTCCTAAAATTAACATCAATACTTCTCTAATCAAAATGCCTGAAGATAATACTGCGCCAGTAGTCTATAGGAAACAATTTACCGAAATCATCGCAAATGGTAAATTCGATTGCATACTTTATACCGATGCATCCAGTACAAACGGCACAACCAGCTATTGTGTGTACAGGTGCGACACAAATTTCAGCAAGGTTATATCTCAAAAGCTGACCACGCTAAACCAAAATCCATTCATTGGTGGAGTAATGGCACTACTGGATGCTCTCGAAATCGCGAAAGGCACCAATGACAAAATCGCCATTTGCAGTGATTCACTAAGTGCTTTACATAGCATAACAAACAAAAAATCCAAGACTCCTATATTCAAGTACATACGTGCAATACTCCGCACCCACTTCCGAAGAATCCATCTAATTTGGACCCCAGGACACATTTTCATAGCAGGAAACGAGAAGGCTGATGAAGCTGCAAAGGAAGCTATAAAATTACCACTAATTTTCACACCTCCCCCGTTCGCCTCATCAATATACAACATCATAGTAAATGATATTTACAATAAAGCAAACATGCGTTGGAATAACTCCAAATCCTTTTTGAGGCAACACAAAATAAACTTAGAACCAACGATCTACAACAATTCCTTAAGCCGAACACAAGTGGTGCAGCTATGCCGTATAAGTTTGGGTCATGCGTTACTCAATAAGGAATATATCTACAAAAAGGACACGCCTTCAATATGTACCTGCCAACCAAATATATACTACAAAATTGTCCCATCACTACACAACACTTCTCTAACAACGCTCCTAATCTACATTCACTACTAGACGCAGCTTTAAAACTCGAAGATTCTCAATTCTTTCCACTTTTGAAAAAATATAACATCGCAGCCAATCAAATTTAAAGAAACCAAGAAAATTAAAAGACAAATTTAAAAAATGTATGCCTTATGGGCTCCGTTCCCCGGCGTAATACTTTTTGGACTGTACAAATTTATTTGTATTGTGCCTATAATAAATAAATAAACAAAACACTTACCGTAGTTTGATTGACCGTATAGTTCCTATTTTCCAGAGCCCGCAGTGTCTCATTTTCAGGTACATCAATGCTATCGATAAATTCTTGCATTGATTTTTCTGTAGACGTTTCAACATCCGGGACGGTAACAGCAGAAGATAGTGTTTTTTTTGGAAACGTAGTTGGTTTTTTAGTTCCCGGTTGTATTGGTTCTGATATAACTGCTGGTTTAGTAGTAGATTTGTCTCCATAATCTTTACGCTGCCCAGTACCGTTTACACCAAGAAGCGGCTTATCACTTTTCTCCATTGGAACAATATAAGATGATGTCTGAGTAGATGAAAATGCGGCATCACCTGGTGGTTCTTGCTTAACATCAACATTAGTGGTGCTATTTATGGTCAGATCTACGGGTATACTCTGATACTGAGTTTTCGCATCTGTTTGACGTTTTTCCCGTAGTTTAACTATCGAATAGGAACCTAAATAAGGTAGATCTGATAACACGTTATATTGATGGTCTGTAATTGAAAAAAACACCATAGTTCCAGATGAAGATATTTAAAGAAATAGAAAAAGAATTAAAAGCATTTCCGTTAAAATTGACACAAAAAGGACTACCTTTCCTGTAATATACATTTTTAGGTGCACAAAAAGTATTTCTTAATTAGCAGATTAACTAAGATTAATTAAAATTGAGCAATCTTAAATTTATCTTTGGTGTCGTTTATCACTTTTCTGCTACCTATACATCAATACAACAAAGTTGCATTTGTTTCTTGAACAAATGACATTCCGCTTAATTAAGCAGAAAACAGCATTTACCTACACGATAGAAACAAGAAATGCGTGTAAAAAAACCTATTCATAGGTAATGAAAACGCTGAAATCACCCTGTAGCTGCTGGACTTCTGTAAAATTTGCTTGTAACATGAGGGGTATAATTGAACCACACATATTAAACTACACACATACACGACGACCTTCTACCCAGCGTAAAGTGTAACATTGCTATCGATTTTTTTTTATTTGCAATATTGACTCTTCTATAAATGAATAGATCTAGACAAAATATTTATATTTTCAAAACTTCCTCAAAGAAGTAAAATGAGTCAAAGCAGTTCCCTTTAAACTCTGTTGATAAACAAAATCTTTTTATACTTATTGTTGTTTTATAATATGACTTTACAAGACTTCGACATTTCTGTATGTAACTTTTCTTCTACTTCTATTGTTGTATTATAATTAGTATTATAATTAATTATAATAAAAACAGTATTATTTATTGCAGTATTATTTTAAATTTAGGCCTTTTTTGGAAAATAATATATTAAGAGTTCAATGGCACAAGAAATTAAAGGCAACAATTAAGATACCGGCTTAGTTATTATTATTATTACAAATTGACAACAGTGGAAAGAAAATGCCCTGAATGTTATTTTATTGATATAGAGAAAAAGGAAGAAGCGGAATAAAGTGCAACCCATAAAGTTAAAATATGTGTTTTAATGTTATTATTGTCCGATTCATTTGATTCATGCATTAATTTTGTGTTATTCCGAACAATTTATCTCCATAAATATACATTTGAATCATGCAAATTTTCCAATTGCAGATGGTTCGTCAATGCCTGAAAATTTTTACATTTTACTCATTAAGTAATAAGGGGAAAAACTTTGACCTCTTTATTTCCAGCTCTAAGTTATCACCTTTTCAAGTAAGCGCATCATCTAAGTTACCTATGAAACAATAATTTTTACCGCCCATTAAACTAACTTTATCTGAACGTATTTGTTTATTGAATCCTTCATAGGCTTAAAATGATGCTACTACAAATAATATAATCTGTAAAATAAAATTCTGGAAATAGAATTATCGTTACTCTATTCTTAGGTAGATATTTTTACAGAAATTCTGTGTGTTGCGATTAGACAATTTGTCTTTTGTTCATAAAGAATTTCACAAAAAAAACATTGTGATCTTTGCACATTCGATTTTGGAATATAAGAACGGCTCGTAGGTATTCTGGTTATAACAGTTATTAACTTCAAGCCATAAAATATCTACAATGAAATTCATTCAAACACTAAACTAGAGGGGAGGAAACAAACAATTAGGTGAGATGGCGTTCGATGCTGAAGTTTTGGTGCGTATGTGTGTGTGAAAATGTAACGTGGCAGATAAAAATATTAATTTTTTAGAGAAGGTTCGTTTCGCTGTCGCATATAGGTGGGTCTATTTCAATTAAAATTTTTTACATTGACCTCGAAATGGCTGCATATATAACTAGTTAATTTTCTTTTCTTTCTAGAAATAATGTGTTTTAAACTTTAGTCAGCATTTTTAAGGAAACAATATGACGGACTAAATTTTTGACAAAACATTAAATTAATTTTTTTAACTTTACCATAATATAACCATTTAATTCAAAACAGTTTTTTGCGACTCGCTTAAGAAAACTAAGTTTTAAAAGGGTGTCATCCCTTATGCAGATTATTATTTTTGAATATTAAAACATAGAGTAATATTTCCATAACCACCATAAAAAATATAGGAAGTTCATAGTTAATGTACGATTTTTTAACTTTTTTTATTAGAGCACGCACTCTTCGGAGCATGAATTCGACCAGTCTACGGCAAGTGTTTGTCGGTATGATGTGCCAAGCTGATTGAATTTTGCTTCACCACTCTTCTTTATTTATTTATTTATTTTTTTTTTTTTTCAAATCCAAGGGACTTTTTGACGATTTTCCACAGGATAAAGGTCTGGAAATTGAGAGGCACAGGTCATGGGATCGACATTATTCTCTTCCAACCACCTTTTTACATTGCCCGCCGTTATCGTGCACAAACAGCCACTTTAGTGACATTTTCCGCTCAGCATACGGGAGCATCACGTCTTCCAATATATTTTTTGGTGTACAAATATTAGTCCATGTTACCCTAACTGTGTTGTGAGGCTGGTATGCTGCATTTTTTGGACGCCCGATACACCTCTTACCCACCAAATTGATCTTACATTCATCCGACCAACGAATATTTCGTTTTCTGGGTCTATCCATTCCAGATGTTCTTTAGCAAATTGGATTCTACTTTTTCTATGTTTTTTTTTGTGAGAGAAGGCACCTCCCTGGGGCTTCTTTCAAAGAGGTTTTGTTCTTCTAGCCTCCTTCGCATTGTTCTGGAATCTGGACTGCTAAGTCCAAGAACGTCATCTTTTGGAGATGTTTTTCGTCGACGACCTGTTGGAATGTGAGATTTTTTGCGGCTGTGGCGCTTTAAAAACAAATGTCTTTGATCTTCCCACTAGTCTGGTCACCTCCCGATGTGACTTTTATTCCTGTGAAAGTTTTCGGATGAAGTTCCTTTTGGTTGCAGAGCAGTGCAACCCATTTTACCTGCTTTTATGATATATCAATGAATTTTACCACACAGATATTGTCATGTTTTTACTTACAGTGAACTGGTCTAAAAATAATATACAGCTATGTGCAAAAAAAAAGAACCACGTTGAGGTCTGCACTTTGGATGCTAATTACTTTTCTCCATGCTCATGTAAAGACACGATATTTATTGTAGGATATCTGTTGGGTATCAGTAATAAAATGCAAAAAACAAGATAAGCAAAGATACATTTTAAGACAAGAAAATTCCCGTTATACGAAATGAAACCGAAATTTTGGTGCGCAAAATAATAGCACCATGTCATTCTAAAAAGTGTTTTCGAAGTGTTTGGTGGTGTTTATTTTTTTTTTTTTTTTTGTGCGTGAAAAGATTTAAGTAAAAATATTTAAGTATTTTGAAACTAGTATTTTTAAGATACAACGTTATAAACAATTAAAATGGGTCGCGGTGTGCATTGTACTCCTAAGAAACGTGAACTTATAAAAAAAAATAATTTTTGACGGAAAAACGTACAAATTTATTCGGGAAATCGTTGGTTGTTCGCATAAAATGATTACTAATGCAAAAAAACACGTCGAAAAAGAAGAAACAAGAGGTAGAAAATCGAAATTAACCTCTACCGACGAGCGAAGAATGATAAGATTAGTGAAACAAAACCCATTCATCACATCAAACAAAATAAAAGAGGAACTAAATCTGCCCGTATCAACATCAACCATAAGAAGGAAGTTGATAGAGAAGGAACTACCTGCCAGAAGTCCCAGAAAAGTACCCTTGCTGACAAAGGTCCATCTTCATAAAAGAAAACAATTTGCGCAAGAACATTTGAACTGGGAAGTAACCAAATGGCGTAATATATTATGGACAGATGAGTCTAAAATTGTTTTATTTGGAACTACTGGGACCAAGACATTTGTTCGCAGGCAAAAAAAAACCAAGAGTTTAAACCGTGTACTTTAAAAACCATTAAGCACGGCGGCGCGAAAAGTAACATGTGGGGATGCTTCTACAACGGTACTGGTCCTATATTTTGGATAAAACCAATGATGACCGCCGAAGTTTATGTTGGCATAATGAGAGAATGACCCGAAACATACGAGCAAATTGGCCAAGGAATTTTTTGCGAGGAATGGGGTTCAAGACCTAAATCCCATTGAAAATCTTTGGACAGATGTTAAGAAAACTGTTCTTAAAGCGAAACCAAAAAATACACTACAGCTATGGGAAGGTGTGCAGGCTGCGTGGAGGGATATTCCAAATCGGCGATGTCATGCACTTATCGACTCAATGCCACGACGTTGTGCCGCTGTGCTCAAAAATAAGGGTTGTAAGACGAAGTACTAGAACAGTAGTATAAATAAAAAATATAAAAACCGTACTATACCACTAAATTTTTCATTTTATTTACGACGTTTTACTTGTGGTGCTATTATTTTGCACACCAAAAATTCGGTTTCATTTCGTATAACGGGAATTTTCTTGTCTTAAAATGCATCTCTGCTTATCTTGTTTTTTGCATTTTATTACTGATACCCAACAGATGTCCTACAATAAATATCGTGTTTTTACATGAGCGTGGAGAAAAGTAATTAGCATCCAAAGTACAGTGGTGCTATTTTTTCGCACAGAGCTATAAGACAAAATTATTCACACTAAAAAAAACAAAAACAATTAAGCTGATCTGAGTATTTTGTCCAAACGTTGAGGCAGTTCGTTCACATTTAAAGACAACTTATCTTCAAATTTTCTTATTTTCTTGAAATTAAGTACCGTTACCAATAAAGAGAAATGTGCAAACAGACGTCATATTAAATTTTATTTCAGTGAGAATACTGGGCTCTAATGACGTAACTTTTCAAGCTACTATCGTTTTGACAATCCACCAAAACGATAACGTCGATAATTTGCATCACGTAACGCTCCCACTATCGGCTCGTCTACGGTCTATTTTATACTTAGTTTGAGCGCTACTGAACGCAACATATCTCTTGTCATAATTATACACACACAACAAAACAATGAATAACGACTGCCTGACAGTTTTCATTGTTTTGTTGTGTACACACACATTACGAATGAACGAACGACTTTGCAAATGGACTGCCGGACCCCTGGGGTCTAATCACGGATGAGTATCGTACGACGATATCGTTGAAACGGGAGTTTTGCATCACGTAAGCAAAAAGAAAATTATATCAACAAAACGATATAATTTTGGTTGATTCATGTACTCTCAAAACTGTCAATCGCTATCGTCCTGACGATCAGTATTTCACTATCGTTTTGCATTGGGCTGGCATGCAAGTAGTGCAAATTTGAAGAAAATGTAAGAAAAAAATGTAATCGGTAATTACGAAATGTTTTGGATATAATCCTCAGCTTACAGAAGTATGGACGTACTATATGTACGTTATTTAAAAAAATATTCCCTAAAATCAAACTTCATACACTTTATCAGCACCACTCGCACAGTCCTTCGTTCATTCTTAATGTGTACGCACACAACAAAACAATGAATAACGACTGCCTGATAGTTTTCATTGTTCAATGTGTACGCACAAAACTATGAGGCAGGTGTTATTCATTGTTTTGTTGTGTGTGTACAATTATGACAAGAGATATGGTGCCTTAAGTAGCGCCCAAACTGTGTATTAAATAGACCGTAGACGAGATGATAGTGGCTGGGTTATGTGATGCAAATTATCGACGATATCGGTTTGGTTGATCGTCAGGACGATAGTCGCTAGAAAAGTTACATGATTATAGCCCTGGTCTTTTTTTCCAAAACTTTAAATATGGGATCGTGCGGCAGCTCACAGGGCGGCCAGGACCTAGCTTGCGCATCAACTACTCATGTTGTACGCGCTACCGTTCTTCCACGAATAGAAGAAACCTACAGTTTTTTACCGACTCCGAACGGCGATTATTATTCTTTGAATTTTGTCAGCAGCTCGAAAGAATTCCGGAGTCGAAACTGGACCTACAACGTGTGAGTGTCGCACTCTACCCAATACGCCACTTTGTTTTCCTCTGAACTGCTAACATACCTGAGGTGGTATATGTATGTCAAAACATCTCTTTCAATTTAATTTTTGTTATTTAAATACATTTTACATAATCGAACTAGATAAACATTTTTTTTTTTCATTTCTATCAGACTTTATGAAGAAAATGTGAAATCGCAAAATCCTTGGGAGTGCCTCAGAAAATAATTTCCGCTCGGTAAGAGAAGTTTGGATTTTTTTCAAAAGCAACAAATTATTAAATTAATTCATTTTAATTTAACATTATTCAAAAACTACACTGAATGGAAAGAAATGAAGATACATCTCAAAATTAGTAAAGGAAATTTGACTTCAAGATGTTAACATAAATAAGCAAAAAACTGATCAAAAAACTAGCATACGAGGATACAAATTGTTTTCAAGTATCATTGCCCTTTCCTTCCTTTTGAATATTAAAAAAAATGTTTATTTTAGATTTACTATGACAACCGTAATAAAGGTGAGTAGTATATGTAAATGCAAATGCAAGTGGCAAATGGCTTTAGTTGAATTTTTAGATTTACTGACGTAGTTGAAATGAAAAAATTTTGTTATTTGATAGTTGGTACTTTAACCGTCAATCAATAATAATTATTAATAATTAAACGGTTCTGTAGTTGTTGCTGTCTATAGTCACGACGTTTTAAAAGAACGGTAATGTCAAAGGTTGTTTCCCAAATTTCGTTCTGGTGATTTTTCACTCAAATTGATTCGGATCGTCACAGTACAACACGTGAGATTGCAGAGAAGCTTCATGTATCACATACATGCATTGAAAACTAATTCTGAAAAATAAATTTACGAAAATTCGATATATGGGATCCTCATTAACTGAGAGGAATTCATTTAGCACAGCGCATTAACATCTGCGATTTGTTAAAGAAACGTAATAAAAATTATCCATTTTTAAAACGATTGAAGTGGTAATAAAACATGGGATGTTTACAACCTATGAAAGTGCAAGGCCACACATATCTTTGGTCACCCGGCAAAAAATATTGGAGCTTGGTTGGGATGCTTTGCCACATCCACTATATAATCCTGACCTTGCATCATCTGATTATTTTTTATTTCGATCTTTGCAAAACACCTTAAATGGTGAAAATTTCAATTATGATGGTGATGTCAAATCATACCTGGCTCAATTTTTTCCTGATAAAAAACAGAAGTTTTATGAACGTAAAAAAATATGATGCTGCGATGGCACAAGGTAATTGCTCGAAATGGGCATTACGTTGCTGAATAAAGTTATTTCGTTAGATGAAAAACATTTCTTTTCTTTAAAAAAAAAAAAGACTCAAACCCTATAAAAAAAAAACTTCCAGAAATTCCAGAAATTTCCAGATTTCTACACAAAAATCGAATAATAATTTCCACAAGGACAATGAAAATCAAAAACTACATCTAGATACGGTATACTACTTGTTTAATGTGAAACAGTAAAACCAAAAACGAGGACTTGGGGTCACTTTTTGAAATTTAATGGAGTTCAAAGAATGAGGTCAGAATCAAATTTTTATGTACATTCGATAACCGATTTTTTTATTACAAAATGTGTGCTTCTGACCGTAGGAAATAAAGTTAAATATTGTAAATTATTGCTACGAACTGCGCTAACTTAACATGGATACTTATTTAAAAAAATCTTTAACAAAAACAAATCGACAAATCCAACATTAAAAATGAATTTAACACTTTGTACAAATAAAAACACACGTATGTATATGCTTTTAAATGAAAATCAATTTTAGAAAATTTCTCAATCAAATTGTGCTTTACTGTACTGAACAAAACAAATCAATAATCGTCTTGCACCAACGCTACATTCCTAACTAAGCCAATTATAGGCACAATAGAGAAACGCCATTATGTATTTTGCAAATTCTCACACACAAAACAACAAATACTTTCCACACAGACACTGGTTGTGTGACATTATACACCTTAGTCTTTTCTTATTACATATTTACACATACATATACCCCTGCTTAAAGTGTGCTAACTTTTCGGGGCTTTTTGAACTTCCGTCACAGGTTATTTTTATTAATCATTAAACCACTTACGAGTATTTCAATGCTCTCAAGAATTTGGAGAAAGAGGGACTCTTACAAGAAACGTCGACATCATTGAACGTCCTACCAACCAGTGTTTACTTATTTAAATACGTTAAAAACTTGCTGACTGTTATAAATGACGCAATTTAAATCGTTTGAAAGTAACAACAAAATATATTTAATTTGCTATAATATTTTAATAAACAAAACATCTTTAATCGTATAATGTTTTTGAGAGTCATACAATAATGAAATGTGCTGCGAACTTCGCTTACGTGGCAACAAACTTAGAACCTTAAATCGTAGTTCAAAAAGCAGTTGTAAATAATATATGGTAAATAATAATTATTCTTCGGAGATTTCAGATATTCTTAATTCAAGAAAAGAATAAATAATTCGAGTAAAAGTTAAAATAAATCCTACCGACTTTCAAATCGTTGTGGATTTACTTAACGTGAATGTTTCACAATTATTTCATTACTAACCTATAAGATGGTTTTCTTCGCAAGAAAAATACACTTTAAACTTATATATTTTAGGTTAGATTAACTTTTAGAACAATTATTGAATTCAATAAAGTCCATTTTTAAGATATTTGATTAGAATAAAAAAAATTATTTAAAAAAAGAAAAAACTGTAAGAAATTTACAATAAAGCATGCAATGAAGACCATAACAAGTGCATAATTATATTGAAATACATACGCTATTTGTATCTAAAAATAAACTAAATGATGTGTTCGTAGAGGGGTAGTAATGTGAAAAATTTAGTTAATATAAGGCATAGGTGCTCAAAAAGAAGCTTACGAGTGTATTTAGTTACTTTTTGTATACCAAGATGAATGACTTTTTTTAAAATTTTAGAATAAAAATGTATTCAACTGCAGCTATACTTTTTTGACAGTTTCAGTATTTTAAACACGTGATATAAAAAATACAGTAATCGTAAGCTTATAAGAATAAGGAAAAACAAATTAAGTCGTATAAATTTAAATGAATGGTGAATTACAACTCAGCTTACAAATAAAATTCGAAAATGGAACACCTCGCGTTTCCTCCTTCCAGATGCCGATAATATGAAATTGCAGAGCCCAGTGGATATAAAAATCCAACTGAAGACAAGCATTAGTAAAAAGTGTTTTGGCGACAAATTTTCACTATTTATTGATTTTAATTTGGAATACTCGGCATGCCAGTCGAACGCTTGTGCGATTACAATTTCAATCTTCAGCCGCTCTAGATCATTTATGATATTACGGAGAGGTTGAATTACGTTAAAAAAGATCGTACAAAACCTAACTAACAACTTATTTTTAGAATCCGTTTGAGAACTAGCCACACGGAAAAGCATCTGCTATCTGTAATCTATCTGACGGCTAACGTGAAACTTGAACGGAGGAAAAGATTCAAATATAGAACAATTCCTAAAATTTCAACGAAAATTCCGCTTAGTATGGCCAGGCCATGTAATCCGTAAAAAAGATGGGACAGTCCGTGTTGAGACTCAGGTCCATCCCGAGTTTCAGCATCACAGTAAGAAGTATAAGAATCCGACAATGTCAATTAAAATTGTGGAAATAATTGCAATTTTTTATGTTTGGAAATACTAAGATTTATTTGACACCCTATAATATATATAAAAGTTTTAATGTGTACTATTTATTAGGCAATTATTGAGAATAAAGCTTCATTATTAATGGGGATAGTTCACCAAATATAGCTATGTGTAAACACAATTATATTGTTATTTCGACTAATACAGGCGAACATAGCTTACTACGCCCTAGAGAATTGATATTAACTATTTGCTGACAGTAAAAAAATAATTTCCAATTTAAACTATTCGAAGATTAAGAAATGATAAGGGAAAATTGTTCAGTTTATAACTAATTCTGTATTTAATAAATCAATCAACATGAGCCGCAATGATGTGAAACAAAAAGAATTCCAGTTAACTGCAATATTAAATACACACGGAAATTGCAGGTTTAAATATAAAATATAACCTTTTGTACTTATTTAATCATGTTGATTGTGGCCTACTGTGTATTTTTTCAGCACATCTTGTGCAACAGAGTACATATTCAACTTAACCGTTTGTCATCAACGTTATTAGAATGCGTCGAGCATACTCAACAGTTCTTGCGATTCAACAAATAAGCCGAACTTAATGCTTTACATTTTATTTATTGAAAGAAAGGTGTTGCTTTCAAATACACATTATCCACTAATGGACGAATGATATTACTGGGTGATAGATTGAGTCATGTGACTTAAGTGTAAAACATGATTTGGATTACCTGCGTGGCAAAAACTTTTTGTCGCTTTGCGCCCCATAAAATTTCATTTGGCAAATCTGTTTCTTCACTCCTCACTAAGGAAAAGTATTGTATAAAAAAAAACATCATTAGCCGTACTGTGCAAGTACATAAACATAAAAAAATTTCCTTCCTAGTGTTGCTCGGTTTTAATCTTAACATCTTTCAAGGGAAATAAACAAGAACAAAAATAAATATGCCACTGTAACAAAAGATATATTAATAATTAACATGCCTCATGCATACAAACTGTCTTGTTTTGTGATGATACTAATGGCAAAGAAGTGTTTACGAAATAGAACTCTCTTCTATCTGGTAGAAGTCAGTTAGCGATGCTAAATGGAAAGTTATATATATGCATATAGAAATGTATCTGTACAATTATGTATGTACAAGAATCAAACATGAAGACGCAAAGTAATTGATTTGAATGAATCTACTACTTAACCACACTTGAACAGTCGCTTAAAACAAAAGTCCCTTTTAATGGCAAAAGTGGTTCAATCCCATTAAAAACTAAGACAATTTAACAATACAAAATCGATGCTCCTGCATTTTATGTGGATATTAAATCGTCATCATCACTACCATCAACCGATTTCTATGCTAGTGTCAGAAATGTTAACAATTTTTTTAAGCGTGCTTTTATTCCACTCTACCAAACACAGTCGTATATCATCATATTATGGTTATATAAATATTGTAAATGTGTATATAACTCTAAGGTTACTCAAGAACTTAACATCTGTTTCAATGTTTTCGAGACTGAAGTAATATTCTTTCCACCATTAATTTTTTTTTATTTTATTCAATGGACTGCAGCGACCTTTATTAATGGAAAGCTTGCGAAATAGAGCACATACCAATAATAACACTTACTTTGATCTAGAGAAATACTTGAAGTATTATTAATTAAAATCAATGTTGTTAATAAAACAATTGCCGTAGCACCGTATAAGTTCGCCATTTTCTACAAGACTACCAAAACTACTGCTTTCCTATAATTCTATCATCATCTCCAACATTCATCAAATACAACATAAGTAGTGCTTATATATTGGCAGCACTTGCTGGAAACAGATTGGTATGGAACATACATTTTCAACAGCGTTGCCAAAATGCTACAGTAACAGCAAAAGAAATATTCATTTTTGGATAAAATATTTTGTTCTGTTTAATATGTCTATGGATATATATACTATATATACAGATGCGGATTTGTGCAATTTCATCAAATTGATACGCCCCGTATAAAAGCCTGTCAATGTCCCGTGCAACAATCAAATCGTTAAAATTTGGCCTTGAACAATAAATCAAAACTTAACGAGAAATTTACTGTTATATAAGAACACAATTTCTTTATTATATAAGAAGATGTCTGCCGATCTCATGATTTGCGGCCAATTTATGAATGTTTAAACCAAAAGCTTAATGATGCACTGTCTTACATTAGCAGGCTTAATACGTTTAATATAGATTTTAGGTGATGATATGATAAAATGCAACTTCTTTAGTTTCAAAAGACGGAATAATAATTTTCCATAAGTTTAACGAATTTTTACACCAAAAATGTATAATTTATGTAAGTAAAATCAGATAATATTTTTCAATTTGCTGTCATTCAGCTTAACACTTCTTTTGAGAAAGGAAACGTTAACAAGTGTAAGCAACGATAAAAACTACGTTCATATCTTCAGAGATTAGGCTTTGTTCTTCTTAATTCGTAATAAATTGTCGACATTGGACGTTTTAATTGAACATGCCGTGATCGGATTTCAAATTTTATATTCGAGAAGGCATCGTATGAACGAACATCTCAACTAGTTGTAGGCCGTTTTTGTCACTTTAAATGTGAACTGATTACATAAGAGGGACTCTTTTGGAGATGCTGTAAAGAGTATTATTAGGTCTGTTTCAATTCATTTGTGCACAGAAATTCATATATAAGTAGTTTGGGTAAAAATTTCCCTTAGAGAGAGTAACTTGTGAAATGACTTTTTTTTTTAGAAATTCCCAAAATCAAAAAACCGCAAAAAAAACCAAACGAATATTGCCTCATTTTACTCAACATCTTTACGTTTCCACTCCAAAATAGGCAATATGGCGGCTACTGTGTCAATTTTTGTCCTCAATAGTGTCAAAAACTCGTAAATTGCTTACTGTTCGTGAATTTGTCACCCATCTTGTGTATATTCAACACAATGCGTTCGTAAAAACTACTGCGAATTGTTTGCTGGTGCAATCGAAACTTCAAATAGGATTTATTTCTAATAAATCAATATTTTGATGGCATTTATATTTAAAATAAGTTATGAAATATGTAGGAATAAAAGAGAGAAACGCATACTTGAAAGTCGCACATTTGGAAAAGAATCCTTTTCATTTTGTGGTCCGAGTTACGCCTATTATAACTAAAATATATATTTGGTATTATATATTCGGCAAGGTACATTATTATCAAATGTTGTTTATATTGTTCTTATAAGGTCCATTTACTATTACAGATGTTATGATTACCAAAATTAAGAAAACCTAACCCAAAAACATGTTTAGTACAATCATTATTAATCAATAAAAATGAAACGAATTTATTTTGCGAAACATTTCTTTCTAATTTAACTCACAACGAAGATGCGTGGCAATTATAGTACATTATTATACACTAATGTGTTGTACGTGTATCCCCCTTTTCGACGAGATATAGCATAAAATCACCAGAAACCCATTTTCGCAATTCAAAATATTTTATTAGATTACGATTTTTGTACGCTTTCTATTTACTTCACCTTCAAGAGAAAATCATATGGAAAGACCTTATTTGAGGCTTGTAAGTATAGATGGACATGTCTTTGAAAGAGTAAAGGAGCTGATATACAATCGGGTCGTTCTTACAGCTGTAGGAGTGCGAAAGGTGATATAAGTCATGGTAAAATGTATGTTTACATGTACAGGCGAAGGCAAAGTGCAATCTAACAGCGTTGCAAAGTGTGCAGCAAGGAAATCAGCTTTATTTAGATGTATGGCAGCGGGAATGTTATTGTAAATGAGCGTAGGGATGGATGATAAAGTTACTGAATTTTTTTCACAAGTCACAAGAATTTTTGCGATGCTCAACAATGTCTTCAACTTTTATCGAATTAAAATGTCACTCGTCTGATCGCCATGTTCCCGGCATTTCTGACACGTTTGTACTTTTCTAATGAGTGTTGGTCTTGTAACACCGCTAACTTAACTTTTCCAACAACAAGCTTTTTTGAAGTGAATTAAGGGTTTTATCCTTAAGTCCCCATCGGTGAGGTACAGTGACTAGACAAAATTCGTACAGATAGTTTTCTTGGTCTCTATTTCGGTTAAATAGAAAAAATAAGTCGGTACGACAAAATGGTTAGACAAACCTTGAGGTGACAATAAGTCGTTGGTGTATTTATTTACGGGAAAAGAAAAATGGTTTTTCCTTGGCCTTTAATTCATTAATAACATGACTTTCAATAGCTTTGAAGCCAGACTTCTGAAATCCTGAGTATAACAAGGTTGCAGAAGCTTTCTTGTTTTTAACATTACAAATAACTTTACTTTTCTCTATAATTAAATGATATTCAGTACTTTTATAAGATTTTCATATACGAGACATAGAGGCATTATTTTATATCCCAATTAAATGTCTTAGTGCGTTAAGCAAAAGTCGTGTAGTTGCGTTTTAAATGCATTTTGCTCTTGTTTTAGTTTTCACTATTTTCATAAAAGGAAAATCAATCAATCAATCAAACCTATAGACATTTTTAAAGTGGAAAAAATGTTTTGTTGTGCTTACTGGCTCAGACTAAAATCTAAAAGAAAATATTTTTTTATTCCTACGTTTTGAAATAAGTAGAAGCTCACCATATTCCACAATATTTAAATAAAAAATTTTCAACCGTTTCTCGATCTCGATAAAGAAAGATGCATTTCATACATCGTTCTTACTCTTTCTGCTACTCCTTTTTCTGGTTTATGTATATGTTCAAATTAGATGTGTTACCGTTCTCGACACAAACAACACAAGTAACACAAATTTACATAAAGTATGTAAAAAAAAATAAGCGCTTTCTCGAGAGAGTAAAATATTTCCCCAGCCTGCCCATTTTAAGTCAAGAATAAACTCTTTCCTTACTGGTTTCTGCTTAATGTCTTGGTTCTGCGTTCTAGTCTAGGTCTTCTTTAAAGATAGATGGTAAATATGATTTACTTAAAGGATAAACAATATCAGAGTACTTAACATATGTATATTTATTGATTTGTTTCGGAAATTAAGTTTTAACTCATTTTTCAGTGAGTTAAATTGGATTTTTTTCTACAAATCATATGTAGGAACACGAATAAACGAGGCTATACATAATTTTCCAATTAGATCACGTTAAATAAATGGAATTGGAATCACTTTTGTGTTTGCAGCCATCTTCTTTTTCCGCTTCTAATGTTCACCTCCACCTCAAATAAATGGTTGTACATAAGTAGAGTAAAAAAAGTGACCAATGTGAAAAAGGAGTTTTCTGTTCGTGTCCGTGTAGTTTTTTTTTCCATAAAATTATATTCTTTAAACAAGAATTTATTATTAGTAAATTGCCTATTCGTTATATTAGCTTTATTATAGAATGCCATTTGTAGATTTGTGAAATATGAAGTGGTTATTAAATCCGATTGAAAGAAAAAGAAAATTTGTGTGCACTCTTTAAAGAAAGGAGCAAAAGAAAAAAAAATGTCTTCACATTTGGTGTGGTGAAAAAGGAAATGGTTTTTGTCGGTCGAAAAGAGATCACCATTAATACCAGACCCGTATAAAAAGTACCAATAATTGCGAAAAAGTGCAATCGAAAAGTTAACTCAAGTAAATCAATCCAATCAGTACATTAATCTAAGATATTTCTTAGAAAAAGTATACAAGGAAATAATTTATCACTTTGAGCTGAGAACAGTCGCTGCGCGTATAAGGAATGTAAGTGACGACTCTTTTTCACTAAAGTTCTTTCTGAAAAATCTTTCATGAATTTAAAGTCCAAATCGACTAGTATAAGTTATGTAGTTGCAGAATTGATGCAGATGTATATTTCTTTCTATGTAGGTCCACCAATTTTTGAAAACATCATCAGCGATTGGGTTGAAAAAGATTTTTTTTGGCCTTATAAGTATCCTTGTGAGAAAATAAAAAGAGAAAAAATGCAGCAAGGCATGCCCAGACATACCTTTTGATTAGAACATAACAAGAAAGAAAAAAGAATAACAAAGTTAGCGAAAAATGTATGACCAGACCAGTGATAATAAAAATACGCCACAATAGTGAAGGTGGACGGTATGGTGGACGACAGACGAAATTCTACAATACAACGACAAATGGATGTGTAGTATCCACACCCAAAATAGACGATAATGTTTTACAGCTGAAAACATTGTGGGCTCTTTAAATCTTTTTTCAATTATATAGGTTTATTATGATACATAGTTTCATAATTATTTCTGATAAGTTATAATATGTTTTTTTGTGTGAGTATACCGAATTTGTAGTTTAATTTTGAAAGATTTATATATTGAATATCACGCGTTCTAAACAGAACTACAACTGTATTCGAAGGCCTAAAACTGAAAGTTAGTTGAATTCTCATAAGACAGGTTATATTTTTTAGTATTTTAAGTGTGTCTCCTCATCTAACAAGTCTTTAAGGATATGATTTATTTTTACGGGTTCAGTGTTTTTCGTTTGAAAGCTTGTACTTAATAAGACTTTTGTCTTATACAAAAATCTGCTATTTTTGTATATTGCTATAGTTTTTGCACAAATTGCCAACATAGAATTTGAAATGATGATGAGATTAAGTCTTGAAAACGATCTGCAATAGTACAGTAGAATGTACCAAATCTTGAATAGAATCTAGAATAGAATTTGTGAAAAATTGTTTTGATGGAAATCACTCGACGTTATATGTCATGTTTGTGACAGAAACACACATGGTCAAAAGCATAATATTACGAAGCATGTAGAAAACTTAAAATACGTTAAAATTGTATGGAAATTTCATAATTTTTCAAAAAAAAAAAAAAAAAAAAAAAAAAAACGATGAACTCTATAGAGTTTTAATCAATTAATTACTTATTGTCGTTTTGCACAACTTTAACTCCTAAAGACATTTTGGAAGCGAGCATTCGCTATATGTTATTGATCTATAGCGTTACGTTGATTATTACTGACTTTTATTTACCCTGCTAAAATGTTACTTTCCTAATAGCCCAATTTTGTTCACACTGTTTGAAAGCTTGTTGACGTTTGTATTGTTCAAAAAGTTAAGTTTCCGAAATGTTAATTTGTAACCTATAATTTTTTAAGGCCTCGTTTTAGTTTTTGTCCTTCGAAATCACATACAAATTATCTAAGCGGGAATATATGGTTAAACTAGTGAAAAATAGCAAATGTTAAATGGTTGATATTTTCTTTAAGGATGAGTAACGTGTCCATTAATATATTTCATCGGAGCATTCTATGATTTGAATTTTGGTTTTTGACTTGCATTTTTGTAACTTTTTGCGTCTTGGTTTTCATATTTTCCAAACTTATAAAAATCTCGTAAATTCTTATTTTTTTAACGACAATAATTTAAGTGGACAAAAAAAGTACCAACATTTTTAAAAAGAAAAAATGGCAATATTTGCACAATTCAATCATAAAATATTTATGTTTACATAAATATATATATATTTGGAATATGTAAGATAATAAAAGCAATTTACAATGTCCTTTTAAACGAAATGGAGATTTCTTGTTCTCAAAGCTTATTTAATGCTTTTGCAAAAAAAAAGATAAACAAGTAAACCTCTTGTGGTTAATTGACCTAAATACACCTTTTTTCTGTTCTCTTATCAACCAATTTCCTTTTTTTTATATACAGACGTAGCTCTTATCCAATCAGTAACTTTTACGAGACATTGTACTCGCACTATGTTTTTTCTACATTCAGAAATGTCAGTTAAAAGATTTTTTCTGTCTTATCGACTTATAGCCTATTTTTTCCATAAATATTTTTTATATGGAAAATTGTTTTTTTTTAGTTTCGATTTGAATTTTAATTATATGCAAAATATTAAGGTTTGTTGTCAATTTATATTATTTATACGTATGTGTACGTTTACAAAGGATATGTAGGACTTGACCACAAGAATTTTGTTAAGCATTACTTTAACTTGTGCACTTGTGCAAATAATGCACAAATAAGGGTGAACATATTTTATTAAATTAACATTAGACAGTATAAGATTAATGATTACATTCAATTTGTATATTAATGAAAACGCTTCTCTCTATAAACATTTCAGGTGAACATACTTTAGAAAACCTAACTTAAATAATGAGAAATGCCTTCTGCACGCCCTGGTAGCCTTAAAGATCCCGAAATCGCAGATCTATTTAACAAACATGATCCCGAAAAGATATTTGAAGATCTTCGCGAGATTGGCCATGGGTCGTTTGGCGCAGTTTACTACGCCCGATGTAATCTTACCAAAGAAATTGTGGCCATTAAAAAGATGTCATACACAGGAAAACAAAGTTTGGAGAAATGGCAAGACATCTTAAAAGAAATCCGGTAAAAAGTAATAGAAATACATTAAACAACTTTGACTTAAATTATTATTTTTAGCTTCCTTCGTCAATTAAACCACCCCAACACAATTGAATATAAGGGTTGTTACCTTCGAGAGTCTACGGCATGGCTTGTAATGGAGTATTGTGTTGGTTCGGCGTCGGATATTATAGAAGTTCATAAAAAGCCATTGCATGAAGAAGAAATATCAGCCATATGTAGCGGTGTCCTAAGTGGTTTAAGTTATCTTCATAGTTTGGGAAGAATACATCGCGACATAAAAGCAGGGAATATATTGCTGACAGACAATGGTGTTGTCAAATTGGCAGACTTTGGGAGTGCTGCCATTAAGTGTCCAGCAAACAGTTTTGTTGGTACACCATATTGGATGGCACCAGAAGTTATTCTTGCAATGGATGAAGGACAATATGATGGAAAAGTGGACGTGTGGTCTCTAGGTATAACCTGCATCGAATTGGCAGAAAGAAAACCACCATATTTTAATATGAATGCGATGTCTGCGCTTTACCATATTGCGCAAAATGAATCACCAGCATTACCGGTAAATTGTTTAAAATACTATAATGTCTCATAGTGGATTTTGATTTAAATTGATATAACTTAGATATGAAATTCAACTCTAGAAAGAAAAGTATATAACAATATACCAAATATAAATATATATAAAATATAACAATATACTTTTCTTTTTTTTTAATGCATTATAATTAGAGAGTATATATAATTTATAAACAAACAAACAAAGAAGGAACAGTAGTGGAATGCTTATTGTGATATTTTGCAATTGAAATCCATCCCGCGCGTGTGATGAGTATATGAGTACAGATCTGTATACTACAAAACACACAAATATGTAGTCTTTCCTTAAAACAGTCTTATTTCACTGTGCATAAGATGGATATTTCAATTTGCCACACTTAACACGAGGGTAACTCTCGATATAGCTTTTACAACACAACAGCTAACAAGACCTTACGGCTACATGAAGAACTAGAAGTCACGCGTCCTGTGCCACCCACGTATGTCCACTGGAGAAAACTCTTTCCTTATTCCTATTTCAGTGAGCACACCTTAGTGTAGACGCGTTTTTAACGTAATGCGTGCAGAAATATTTCAAAGCAGAAAGCAATGTTCTTTTTCTTAAACCAAGAGTTGACATCAAGTGAGGTTTTGTGTCATGATTAAACTCTACCTCGAGTGAAGCG
Organism: Eristalinus aeneus; assembly: GCA_955652365.1. NCBI lineage: Eukaryota > Metazoa > Arthropoda > Insecta > Diptera > Syrphidae > Eristalinus > Eristalinus aeneus. The sequence goes on along the minus strand of OY019132.1, from coordinate 18,150,422 downwards.
ATAAGAATTTGATTATAATCTCTTCACATATTTTGTCTTTCTTTGGTGTGAATCTAGAAAAGTTGTGTAATAATTAAGTTCCACAATAAGTCTTAAATATTTAATTGATAAATATAAAAAAAATTAAGTCCAGTTACAGTCTTGAATTTTGAAATAATTCAGAACATCAGTGTTTAGAATGTGGTGCCAAAAGTAAGCTTATTACTTGTTTTCGGGTCCCACATTTTGTGTCCGATGAGAAATTGGTATATTAATATATTTTTATTTTTATTTAGTGTTAATATATTAGCAACAAAAATATGTATAGTACATCACAATATTAAAGTTTTATATGCAATGACTATTTTTAGGTTTGAAATGTGTTACCATTATTACTATTATATAAAAAAAATTGCTATATATATTCGTAAAGCCTGCTACTTTTACAACTAGATACCTTTCATTGCTTGAGATGATGAGAAATATAAATGTTCAAGAAAAACCCCCTACGTATACTTTTATTTATAATTATTTATTTGTTTCTTTATAAATGCTTAAAAGATAAATGGATACATACTAGTTTTTCCCGTAAGCAATTTAGGTTTATGAAAGCAACCTTAAGGCGGAAAAATGCTGCTCGTACATAAATTAAAAAAAAAATTAAATAGTTTTCATTTAATAATTATAGATGACGGATTGGTCGGATACATTTTGCAACTTTGTGGAATTGTGTCTAAAAAAATTACCAAATGAACGCCCATCGTCAACAAAACTGTTAACACATTCGTTTGTTACACGGCAGCGTTCTGAAACTGTTTTGTTGGAGCTAATCGCTCGAACAAAAGCGGCCGTACGCGAATTGGATAATTTAAATTACCGCAAAATGAAGAAAATTCTTATGGTGGATACGTGTGAGACTGAAAGTGCAATTGGTGATACGGACGATCAACAAGATGAACATGCTGGAGGCGATAGTAGTAAGAGTAATAGTATTACATCGGAACATTCAATACATTCGGTTGGTGTGTCAGCGGCCAGTAGTCAAGTAGTACAGCAATCCAACCTTATTTCGTAATCGAATATGAGCTTCACTAACTTTATTTCATTTCTGTTTTATTTTAGAGCTCATCTTCAAATTCTATACCAGCAGCAAATCACGGTGGACCTCCTCCACCGAATTATCATAATTTGCCAGTAGCGGGAGCTGTATCGAGAAACTCTTCACGGCATCGTAACCTTCCGCCATTGCCAAATATGATGCACATGAACAACAATGTGACTCCAACTAATTCTACTTCAGTTGTACCCGCTCCGATGGTACAAAATAGTAGCAACTCCAATAGCGGGGGCGGAAGTGGATCGCCCGCATCTAGTGGAATAATGAGTGGCTGCCAGGGTGATCGTATGATGATGCAACCAACAAGGTATTTGTCTTCACCAGCAGCGGCGGCAGCTGTTTATGCTGCTTCATCGCAACAAGCAATTTCGAACGCAGTAAATGATCATGGGCCTAATAATTTTGCAACTATTCGAACTACCAGTATAGTAACAAAACAACAAAAGGAACATATGCAGGTAAATTGAAGACTTTTGCTTTCCTTCATTTCAAAAAACGTAGTAGTAACGGTAATCCAACCTATGATATCTCCTTTTTGTTTCAACTTTTATAGGAATTTCCATACCTTTGCTCAGCTTTATGCGGAGGCAATAGTACCTGCACAGTTTTATAGCAAAATTAATTCCTAACATGCGTGCCAAAATGCTTAGGTCAGCGATAGCTCCTTCTTTTTACGTAATAACTGGATTAAGTATTTAAAATTAACGAGATTCCGGTTTCTTCCACACTGGTATTTCCTGATCATTTTATTGAAAAACATTCCACAACCTATTTATACTAGCGTTTTGTCTTGAATTTGAACTTTTTATGTGCGAAAAATCATATAAT